>ML777801.1:1505616-1566741 GCA_009831015.1 Picea engelmannii | reverse complement strand
ATATAAATTAAAATTATAAATTTACAAATATAAAAAATCAGCAATAAAAATGAAGTCAAATAGTCTGGCCAACAGTTTTAAATGTCTCCAATTACCAACTGACACAGTAGCAAAATTTGGAAACCGAGATGTATCAGAACTTTGAAACTCGTATATGCACCACTTTGAGACCCGTACGTGCAACTATTTCGCACCCGTACATGCATCAATTATGCACTCGTAATTTCCCAGTGTCGCCCCAGCAATAAGATTTTATTTTCAAGGACCAATCAAAAGCCAAGAAAAAAAAATTGATCGCTCGTAACAAAGTTAAACTATGTAAAAAAGTGAAAAAAAATTGGTCAACGCAAAACCAAAATTGTGATCAATGCAAAACTGATTGTTATAGTCCCAAGCTTGTGGCAGGGAATAATAAGTGAAATTTTCAATGGGGAGGTTAGCATACATGAGAAACAATGTAAATTGCTTGAAGATTAGTATATGCAAGAACCAATGCAAAGTATGTGCATGTTAGAATTGTGGAAAGCAAGGCATATCCCTTGGACGTCTGCACAGACATATCCTTCGCACAGCCAAGACTTAGTCTTATTTGAAGCCTTTTGTGGATAATTGATATCACTTATCCTCTCACACTTTTGCACTTGGAAACTCCGCACTTTTAATAGTTCGCAAAATTGTTTTATGCATATGGTTAACTAAAATAATATTGTTAAACATGTATATCTACCAGAAAGATATTTCTTGGGCACAGAGACATCGTCTAGATAGATAAATATTATGCACATCCATACAGGCATGTCCTCTGCATAGGAAATCTCTAGTGTAATTTGAACCCTTGTGTGAATAATTCATAACATTCATTGTCCTGCACTCTCGCACTTCACAACTCTTCATGTCCAATAGTTCCATCGCAAAGACTCTAACCAGCAATGTAATTTTCTTGATAACCGACTCATTTATGGAAATTTTATTTTTAAACATTATGAAGTCTTTGCAGCGAAAACATTTTGCATAAAATTTTGTAAAAAAATAGGAAAAAAGGTAAATTGTTCAATGTTGAAGAAAAATTTGTAAATAAGTGAAGTGTTCAACATATATATATTTGGCAGAGATATATCTTCGGCACACACATATCATCCACACAGCCATATGTTCTAGGCGTCTGCACTGGCATATGCGTCGTACATCCAACAAAATCTAGATTGAATCCTTGTGTTTTTTATTCATATCGCCCATCCTCCTGTTTTCCAGCAGTTTGCAATTTTGTATTTCCACTAGTTCAATAGTATTGATTTAGCGATGTAAATTGAATGATAACTGATTGATTTATGGAAGTCTGATTTTATAAGTTTGCAACACTCAGTTTGGATACTTGTATTTATTTTAAGTGACAATGTTTATTATAAAAAATAGGTATATAAAGTAAAAAAAATGTTTCTATGCAAAGTATGCACACATTGGAATTGTTGAAAGCAACGTATATCCCATGCACATCCGCACAGGCATATCCTTCCAACAACCAAGACTTAGTCTAATTTGAATCTGTGTGTGGATAATTAATATCACTCATCGTCCCACACTTCTTCACTTTGAAACTGTGCATTTTTAATAGTTCACAAAAAACAATTGTGCATATGCTTAACAAAAAAATATTTTTAAACATATATATCTATCGGGCAGATATTTTTTGTGCTTGGAAACATTGTCCCGACAGATATATCCTCCACACCTCTGGACAAGCATCCACTCCGCACAAGCAAGCTCTAGTGTAATTTCAAACCTTGTGTGGATAATTCATAACAGACCTCTTCCTACACTCTTACATTTCACAACTCTGCACGTCCATTAGTTTCATCACACAGATACTGACCAGCAATGTAATTTGCTTGATAACTAACTCATTTATGCCAATTCTATTTTTAAACATTTTGAAGTCTTTGCAACGAAAACATTTTGCATAAAATTTTGTAAAAAATAGGAAAAAAGGTAAATTGTTCAATGTCGAAGAAAACTTCGTAAATAAGTGAAGTGTTTGACATATATATCTTCAGCACTCACATATCATCCACACAGCCATGTGTTCTAGGCATATGTGTCGTATAGACAATGGAATCTAGTTTGAACCCTTGTGTTGTTGATTCATATCTCTCATCCTCTTGCTTTCTCGTAGTTTGCAACTCTGTACTTTGAATAGTTCAATAGTATTGATTCTGGCCAGCGATGTAATTTGCACAATAACTGATTGATTTATGGAAATCTCATTTTTTAAGTTTGTTGCACTCACTTTGGATACTTGTGTTTATTTTAAGTAACAATGTTTATTACAAAAGAAAGGTATATAAAGTAAACAAAATGTTTTTATGCATATGTTTAACTTAAAAAATATTGTTGAATTGAATTTATTTCAAGTAACAATGTTTATTATAAAAAACAACTAAAAACATCTCACATAGAACTTAGTAAAAGGAAGTATTTAGAGGTAAACATACAGAGGAAGCAATGTAACATTTATCAAAGTGGAGTTGTGGAGGTAACAATGCAAAGTGTGTGGATGTTACGATGTGCAGGAAACAATGTAAAGTGTGTGTAGCTTAGGTTTTGTGGAAAGTATGTGCACCTTAGGTTTCTTGTGCACAATGTTGAAATTGATAATAGTATTTCATAATATAGTTACCGATACACTTGTTTCTTTCACCAAAGCTCAGAAAATACCATCTTCATATAGCGGAAGAGATGGGTAGTCCAAAAGTAGATAAATTTTGAAACTTCGAACTTAAAACAATTAAATGTATGTTAAATTAAATTAAAACAAGCTATTACAGATAAGATAAAAGATAATATATATAGAAATTTAAATGTATCTTAAATTGTTAGTAATGAAGCATGTATCAGTTAAAAATATTAAAAAGAAGATAATATATATATATATATATATATATATATATATATATATATATAAAGAAAGTTAAATGTTCGTTAAATTGTTAGTAATGAAGTACATATCAATTAAAAATATTAGGAACAAGGAAAGAAAGGTTTGAGAAACGACCTGGCGCTATTTTATAGAGTATTTACAATATTATACCAAATTTACTAACCATAGCATAGAGGTCAAAAGATCAATTGGCCGAATGAAATTCAATGGCTACATATGCATAGAACAATATATTTCATTGAAAAATGATAGAGAGTGAACACATGCTTGGAAATTTTGTCTGAGAGTGAAATTCTAGAAAATCATCAGTTATTTATTCCAAAACAGTACCTTGGCAAGGTCAAAAAATATACAATTGTTTTTTCAATCATCTTTGTAAATGTCAAAACAATTATTGGGAAAGTTCAAAAAATATACAATTGTATTTTAAATAAGATCTGTGAAAGGTGAAAGTGTTTGTCCAAACGGACTGGGATTGGGGATCCCATGAACCATAAAATAGAAAAAAGACCTGGAAAAAAGAATGAGACATAGTTAGAAATGGTTGTTAGGTTTTGAAAAAACATAAAACAAGAAATTTTGGGACATTACAAAGTGATGAAAGAAAAGAAGAGCAAAAGCAGATGAAATGTTTGCTTGAGTACTTACCAAGAAGGAAGTTTTGTGTTGTTCTGGTTTGTATGTTGTACATATGCATCTGGATTTATAGAAGTTGTTTAGTCAAACTATTGTTGAACTATATATGGTACTTATTCTGGGATGACAATCCATTACATGGCCTTATTGATCCAGCATGTGGAAGTCGTTGAAAGCCCAGTGTGAATTTACTTTAGTTAAAATAAATTAATTAAAGAAAAAGTGTTTTTATTATTAATTGAGTTATTTAAGGAACATGTTAAGCATGACGCATGTAATATAAATATTAAGGGAGTGTGAGAAGTAATATCAACCATATATCACTTTGAAGATTATAAATAGATTATAACTCATAATTATAAAAGCAAGGTTGGGGTAAAGGAGAAGTTACTTTTGATAGGAGATCAAATTCAGAGACTTTTTAGGAGATCAAAGTCAGATATTTTGATGAGAGATCAAAGTGAGATACTTTGGTGAGAGCTCAAGGTCGAGACTTTTGGTGAGAGACCAAGGTTGAGGATAGTAAAGAAGGACTTTTCTAGTGTGAGGAGTGTAGGAGCAAAGGACTTTTTCTTACACTAGAGTGAGGAAATCTCACAGGTTGGGTGAAGAGACTTCATCCAAGTGTTGATCATATGGTTGGATCACAAAGGACCATGATTCAATATCTTGGATAGGTGGATAAGGAGTTCCATCTAGAGTTCATACAGGTCAAGGAGGAGAGAGAGAGAGAGAAGAAGTAGTCACAGGTGGGTTTCAATTGACAAAAGCCACAAGGAAGTGTCGGATCATACAGAGCTTGTTGTACAGGTTATTTGTACACATATGCAGTTCACAGTGTAGAAAGTCACGTATATACGTAGTTTACAAAGGGATGAATCATGTATGCCTCAGTAAATGTGTCGGTGTAGGGTCGTATAGCAGCACAGGAGTTTCAAGGTTTGTCTGTAGTGTTTAATTCTCTCATTGGGTCATTTTCCCTATCATGGGAGCCCTGATTTGATCTTAATAAAAGCATCATTGGACTGGTTTTCCCTTCGACATTTTTCCATAGGTTTATACCCAAAAATATTGGTGTTTATATATGCTTGATTTAGTTTCCTTATTTATGCTTTCGTTGTATGTTTAGTTGATTACTCATTTGTGTTTTTATTAGATAAAGTGATTTTATTTTGATCCAATTGTCGGGTGTTGAGTAGAGAATAAATACAAGCATGGTATTAGAGAATACCAAGGGTTGAATCCACTAGAAAATCAACACGCAGATGGTCCAACTCCTGAAACATCCAGGTCATCACTTGATGTGTGAATGACCTTTTTGTTTTTAAGCACGGCCTTCTCTATGTGCAGTTTCCTTTGGTTCTTGTTGTATTGAGAGTTGTGCAGTATCAAGGAGTGTTTCTCAAACAACGTCAATTATTCTCTTGCAAGCTCCTATGCAAGATGTTGGATTTATGTAATTCTCTGGGTTACCTAGTTGGGTAGCTATGTACTGTTGATATGCATATCATCAACACCTCCTGGACTTCCTAGACTTGCTCGGCTTCCTGAATCTTGGGAATTATCTATGTTTGGGGTAAGTTTCCTTTTTTTTCGTGATACTGCATGTGCATGTTCAAGATTGAAATGGCATGGTTGCTCTCTGCCATCACCTCCAGCACACATGTCACTAATCTCTTCTCTTTTTTGATTTTGTTGTTGTGTTCTTTTTCAAGAAGAGGACCTCTTACATGTTTGGGGATTGGAGGAAGACTGGACATTGGTGCTACTTTTACCCCTTTGTCTTGATTTTCTTTGATTTTTCGTATTTGAGCTTATATTTGTTGGCAGGTCCTCATTGCATCCACTGATGTCCTTTTTGGTGCAGGGATTTTCACCAGTTTCCTCATCAAATATTGTGAACAGATTATTGTACCTTATGAATTTTAAAAATTAGGAAAACGGACCCTAGGGGTCAAAAATGCTTAGAGGTTGTGCTTCTTTTAAATTAAATGCATTAAGTATTTCTAATACTTCTCTCAGATGGGCCAGATTCTTGACCATTGTGTCCCCAACTTGAAAAGGAAATGAAATGAACTGTCTTTTTCTTTTCTTGTCAAATGTAGTTCACCAGGTTTTACATTGGTGATAAACTTCTGCGACAAAATATCTATCGTAGACAAACATAGGAAGTAGAAGGGGATTTTCTTGGAAACCATACAACCAGATGTATGTATGGTTTTCATCTTGAATGAAAATTCAATTTATGTTCAAAAATTTATCATCCTCCTGAGTTATTCTCCTGGGCTCTACCCCAACCAACATGTGTCTGAACCATTTAACAAAACCATCTTGAACAATGTAAAAATTGAATATTTCTTTGCGTTTAGATAGTACGGGGTGCCAGAATAGGATTGGTTTGTTATGTTTAATTACATTTTCATTAACAAGGAGACTATCAAATACGTTGCAATAAACAATTGTGAACACCAGTTATGCGGCCATATAAAAACTTTGAATTCTTAAGTAACTTCCCAACTGAAAACAAAGCTCATCTAATATCACCTATGCCCAATCAAGCATGGCATCCCTCCGAAAGGTAAATTACAGTGCATACAATACTGAGTTGGGTATGTGTGAAATCGATTTCCACCCAGCTACACACGTGAACAGCCATGAAAAGTCCTTGTATGGCTCTTGTAGCAAATTTATGTATCAAAGTTCGCTCGGTATATTTGCATACAGTAGCATAAACTCTCTCAAAATATTGGCAACCACCTACCTGGGACACTAGGAACGTGTTTGCTTCCACAAACTTGAAAGGTTTATTTTCAATAGGAAGACAAATCATTTTGTTGAACACCTTCGAAGTAAGCATCCCTAGATTCTTTCCTTTTGTTTTGAGCTTAATCATTTTTGTCTTACAATCGAATCTTCAAGCACACCAAGATACGAGTTCCTTGCAGTCGAAAATATCAGGTACTCAGGCAGCATTAACAAGCCATGTGGTCCCAAGTTTGTCTATTTTCTTTTCTTTTGCACTCTTGTTCAAGAACCACTTGTAGGATGTAGACCAGTGAAAATTATTGTTCTCTTTAGCTATTGAATTGACAGTATCACCGCAAAATGGTTGGGTTCTCTTTCTATTTTCCATGCGACTATTTTTTAAATCAACCTGGAATAGGTGAAGGTTAAAACTAATAGATTATTGAGGACCATTTTATTTAAATCTAATTGCACGTTGTGTATTTACTAGGATGTACTTTCCACACATATGAACTATTTTTGGAACACGCATAATCATAATTAGAAACCACTAAGCAGTTCATAGAACAACGGGATTTTTACTTTGCATTATTCATGATCACCGCGCTTTCTTCGTAAGTCGGTGCAAATCAACTTGTCATAAAAGATTTTGTTTTGCTGCAAGTTACATTGATTGCTAGAACTAGTGTTGGAAAGGTATCATATGTGAAAAGGATGTCAATTGTGGAACATATGCATGTGCCATATGCGAAGATAAGATAGTAGAAAAAGAATCGGTGCAAGGTGAAAAATCGCTAAGCAAAGAGGCATTTAATAGCGAGTTTTTTGGGATGTGGCTATATCTTGAATTAGTACATGGTCTGGATGGCAGATGTCTACAGATTCAATATCAAGCATCAATTTACAGACCTTGTCACCTGACAGTTTCTATGAATTTAATGTCCATGTCATATTCTTTAAGTTTAGTAACCAAGTTTGTATATCGACCCTCTGTAGATTGTATCTACCAAATGTGTGTTTCTTTAAATGCAGTTTGATATATGTGACTGTTATAAATAGTATATTATGAAAGTCAAATTTCTTTAAAGGCCAAGTTCATAGAGCATATTTAGTAACATGCCCTTTTGACACCTGATTTAGTTACTGATACGTGAAATGGTTAACATAAGGCATTGGACCCCCGGATGGGGTGACAGATAGATCAATCCGGCCACGTGGAAGGGAGTCGGGACGGGGAGTAAATAGACCCACTGGCCCCCGTCACCTCGCCCATTAACGTTACCATGCACGCACGCCTGAGCATTCAAGGGCCGAGGCCCCTCAAGCAAGCGGCGAGTACCAACATTTATCCGTCGAGTTTAATGGTTGAATGGASAGAGGGGGATATGGCCTCAGCCACCGTCTCATTGTTCTTCATTCTCGCCATCAGCTGTGGAAGCCGAAYGCCCTRGGGCACYGCAGAACACCATCATTCYGATAGCCCTTGGCACATTCGMGCTTGCAACATGYCGAGGATCAGAGGCAGATCGCGACGGGGGGCAGCATSGTATGCTGCGCAGTCGCGCCGAAAACGCAGGGAAACTTTTGAGAGAGCCATTGCACTGGCCACCAGACGACGCAGACAGAGGCAACGGAGGCCTCSACGAGACTTCGAGGGGGAAAAAACTCCGGCGGCTGACCYCGACACAYAGAAGGTGCTCATCYGGTTCGAAGAGTCTGCGACRGGGCAACAAAGCAGGACCTTTACCCAGGCTGGCCCTTCCCAACCRRCARYAGATCTCCMTGAAGAGGAAWGGCTCTATCCACCRTGTTATGTMGTGGAGGAACTGCCTCCAGAGCCCACCCAGRCARCAGAGGTCTGTAAAGAGCAGAGAGGCAACGAGGCAGCCCYAGAGGAGTGCGCAGACGCCAAATGCCCCGAGCAACACACATCAATGGACTGGGACCTTCTCAGTCTCCTCTTCGAGATACGAAAGTTGTTGGGGGATCAGGTCTTCCGCATGGCACGCCTAGAGCAACGGATAGACATGTTTTATGCAGCCCACTCGCGAGCAGCACCGAAGAAACAGTGCCCGACCTGCGCTAGAGTTTACGCCTTCCCTGCTCGATGGAGGCACGCAACAATGGACGACGACACTCACCAGGGTTCAGAGGTTCCATGACTTGCATTTCTAGTCTTTGTTTATGGCATAGCTCTTTCAGTTTAAGTGTTAAGCTAGGAAACTATAGTTGTCTCTTAGCCTTAGGTAATAGTGCTAGTTTTCAGACTCTGCCTGCACGTCCTGGTTTCCTTCGGGCGGGACGTTGCAGAGACATCATGCATGTATTTTGCTCACTTTGTAAACTGGATAACACGTGGACTGGAGTGCCCAACTGTCCCGGTTTCCTGCTTAGGTGGGACAGCTGGCCTCCCCTGCAATTTTGTTTTTTTCCTATTATAATATAACAGGAACCACCCCCTTTATTTACAAAAAAAAACATAAGGCATTGGACAGCTCATAGAAATATGTGACATTTACTTCGCATGATTTCTTAATATCCTTCGTTTTTTCATAAATATCACCAAATATACCTACCATAAATGACTTGGTTATCATGTAAATTAGGTCACTTGTCAGAATCCACAGTTTCGAATTGACATTTACTTCGCACAGTTGCTTAATAGCCTCTATTTGTTTACAAATTCGACTAAATCTACCTGCCATAAATGACTTGGTTATCATGCAAATAAGGTTGCTTGTAAGAATCCACGATGCCAAATAATTGCAAATGTGAAAGTGTGGCATCCCTGGAATGGTCGTGAAATTCTTTCCTTATAATTGTGATGCCTCTGGAAATGCTATATGAAATTTTTCTGACAATGCACTATGTTTCAGAAAATTTTGTTATCAAAAAGAATTTTCAATGTAATGATTATTGATTATTTCTATAGTCCCTTATGTTAGTTGTATATGTAGTGCACGGGTAATAATGTATTTCGTCGATATCCATTCCATCGATGATATTCACAGTTTCAATACCAGCTATTGATTTAAACTATTGATGGTTTGAAAGTCTGGACAAAGTAGATGTCCATGTCATATTGTTCAAATTTGGAAAGAGACTTTGCCTATGGACATTATTCAAATTGTGCCTGAAGAAATATTATTTTTGGAAGATGTGGTGCATACCCTAAGTGGAAAAAACTGGTGGTTTCTTTTCTTATCTGCTATACTTGTGTTTTTTTAATCGACTTTGCTATACGTGAAACATATGAACAGTACATTATGGAAGTCCAATTAGTTTATGCCAAACTAGACATTCACTTTCCATTGGTCCTGAATATCCTCTATTTCGTTGCAAATCCAAACAAATCAAGCTACAATAAATCACTTCCTTATTATGCAAATTAGGTGTGTTGCAAGAAAGACGGTCGTGCAACAATTGCAAATGCAAGTACCTCAACCAAAAAAAATTGGCTTTTTACATAGTTTAACTTTGTTGTGAGCGATCATTTTTTTCCTCTATCTTTTGATTGGACCTTCAAAATAATCTTATGCTCGGAGCCACAAGAGATAATTGTCTTTCGTTTATTTATTATATAACTTAATTAATAATAATGTTATGCTTGGAGCCACAAGAGATCATTATCTTTCATTTGAGAATTTTAATAAATATAATTAAATAATTTAACCAAGAATAATGTTATGCTAGCCACATAATATGGCTATCTATAATTATATGTAATGTTATCCTAGCTACAAAATATAATTATCTTTTTTTTTAATTCTTAATATAGATAGCAAGATCTTATTGCGGTGCTAGCGGCGGAAATTTGATAAGAAATTTAATTATGCAGATGTGGCGGATGGTTGGAACAAGTGCATGTATAGGTGTATGTACGACAATTTAATAAGCAATTTAATTATGTAGGTGTAGCTGATGGTTGAAATGGGTGCATGTATCGGTGCAAAACAGGTGCATGTATGGGTACGGAACGGGCGGATATACGAGTCTCAAAGTTCTAATGTGTTGGTCCCAAATGGTTGTGTTTTATTTACTAAGTGTTTGTTGTGCTAAATATGTATAATTAACATTTATTAAATTAATAATCAATTTTTTATTAAATTAATAAATTATTATTATTTTTTTAATTATTTGTATAGGACTATATAAAAACATTTAAAAAAAAAAATTTACACAAACTAACAAACATAATTATCAAATACTATGTTATAAACTTTAGCCACAATTTCTATCATTTACGCCAATTTCAATCACCTACAAAAATCACTACATCGTTTTTTATATGTTTTATTTACTAAGTGTTAGCTATGCAGGGATATATCTGTACGGAGGTGCGGAAGCTATATCTATGCAGACTATATGCTTGTGTTGGATATGTATAATTGTATTTTATTAAATTAATAATTAAATTTTATTTTTAATATACATATATATGTAAAAATAAATTTGTTAACAATATGCATATGAATAATAATATTCTACTATTGATAACATTGATAACTATTAGACTAAGTGTTCATTGTACAGGGATATACTTGTGCGGAAGTGTAGAAGTTATATGTGTGCCGACCATATGTATGTGTTGAAGATGTATAATCAACTTTCTTGGCAGGGACTACTAATTAAATTTTATTAAATTAATAAATAATTATTAATCTTTTAATTATTTATATAGGATTATATTAAAAAAATTTAAAGATCTATGCGAACTATATGTCTGTGTTGTAGATGTATATGTCAGAAAAAATATATATGTTTAACAATATATTTTAAGTTAAGCATATACATAACAACATTTTTTTCACTTTATATACTTATTTTTAATATATGTATATACGTAAAAAGCATTTTGTTAAGCATATGCTAGTGTTGATGTGCAGAAGATACACGTAGGCGGAACGTGGAGACAATGTCACAGCAAGGGGATTCACACAACCTCAAAAATGGCTAAGTAAAAAGGATTTTGACTAAAGAATTATAAATATATATTGGGTTCATAGAAGAATTTGACACAAGATTTGCATTTAGAATTTTGTATTGTCGTAATGAGTACATGAGCTATGATGACCAAAAGATTCCTTTCTTTCGAAAATATACAAATTAGATATGTTTTCACTTGCAATTTTCCATGTTTCATGTAGGCTTTTAAAATCGTCATATCTTTGCAGTGCGCAAATTCATATGTCCAAAGCTAGTGCATTCTGCACAGATGTCTGAAGCACTTGTAAGAGTCCAGACTATTTGTAGCTTCTCTACTCACAATGTGCATATGCACACCCACGCATTTTTGGATTCCATGTAGCCATATATTCATCCTTCTCGCATTTTTTGGATGTGTATCCCCACAAAGAGGACATTTATTCTATTTTTTAATAACTATGTAGAGAAATCAAGTTATTTCACTACAACCCCGTACTCTCGTACTTCTACACTCCTAATAGTTCGGATACTTGCAAAATGAAATATATTTGTGATCCACTAAACCCAGTGGAAGTTGTATTTTAATTGATTACTTATATATGTACATTTAGGATTCATTGTAATGCCAACCAGGAGAAGCTATTATAGTTGTTGGTTGTTTTTAGTTCTATTTGGTAGGCCATTGTATACAATTTATTGGAGTCACGCATAGCAATATAAATTGTTTGTTTTGAGATCCTGGGAGGGACACGGTGCTAACCTTTTTTTCTTTTCAACTAGATGAAACAGATAGCCTAGAAAATAAATCAACTATGGTACTTATCTTATTACAATTTCAACAGTTTACAGTGCATTGGAATAGTAGAAGAAAACAACTAGTCGAATCCCATGGGAAAAATCATTTAGAAACAGAAATGTTGTCTTGAGAAAGAACAGAGGAAAATGCTACTAAAGACTTGTATACTTTTGTCAAATTTGAAATCATCGAATTCAAGTGGTAAACATGTGGACAATTTGTGCCATATATAGATTTTAGTTAAAATGTCTGCAATTTACCAAGTTTCAAGTTTGTTATTTAAATTCCATATGAGTATGGACAT
This sequence comes from Picea engelmannii, assembly GCA_009831015.1. Taxonomy (NCBI): domain Eukaryota; kingdom Viridiplantae; phylum Streptophyta; class Pinopsida; order Pinales; family Pinaceae; genus Picea; species Picea engelmannii. Next base: position 1,554,399 of record ML777801.1, on the reverse strand, counting down.
ATGTGAAACAAGCAAACTACCCTTTGCAATTTTTTGCAACCAACAGTAGACAATGTGATGCATAATAGGGAAAATATCTAGTTTAATGTAGCAATATAACAATGTGTTTTTTATTGAAGTTTGATTTTATTTAATTCTATATAGGCCAATTGTAGAGTTTTTGAGATACCTGCATGGAATATATAGCTAACAATCAAACGTACATATCTTGGAAATGGTGTGAAGAGAAGAAAAAAATGGAGAAAAGAATGAAACAATTTATATTAACCGAATGAGAAAAATGATACAATACAAGTGATATACTATGTATCACACAACTAACTCTCCATAGTAGTCAACTAATGCACATTAGGAGTGTTCTAGAGAGATCTGACACACATTGGCATTCACTAGAGTTAACTACCACCTAGTCCTAGTTAACTGGCCATGTGACCGTCAGTTAACTAGTCAAACCGGAGTGAAATTAGGAGAAGATCACTCACACATGTGTAATTATCCTTATTGGTGATGATCCCAATGCAAGTGTGCATTAATAGTGATGATCTTGAGGTTATCATGGAACACTTGGTGATAAAACCATAGTTGACATGCAACACTTCACTCAACTAGTCTAACTGAAAGGTAACTTAGAGTTGACTAAAGGGTATGTGGCACCCTTGTCTAGGGGAGAATATTCTCAATGAGGGGAGATATTCTCTGACCAAGGGACCCTCAACATAGCCAAATAAACTTAGGAAAAGAAAATAAAAGGAAAATGTTAGGTCTGTGTAATATCTCCAACACCTCCCATGAACACTATTAGGGAGTATACACAATGAATGGTTCCCGACAACAGAGGCCATGTTAGGTACCCATGAACAATGCAACTAATGAACACTAAAATAAAGTGAAGAAAGAGGGAAAACCTCATGGGAAAAAAAACCGTCAAAATACAATGTATCAAAAGAAGAAAAAGATAGTTTCTATGCAATTGTGTCCTTCACTACGAGACAATCGCATAGAGAGTCAAAATTATGCTCACTGAAAGTCTTGGTGAATATGTTTGCAGTATGTTTAGAGTAAGGACAGAACCACATGTCAATGATCTTCTAGTGGAATAGATATCTGATGTAGTGCATATGCATCTATGTATGCTTTATCTATTGGCATTGCACTGGGTCTCTACAAAACTTGAGAGTACCCTGGTTGTCACACCAAATGACAATCGGTCTGTGGAACTAGATGCCCAACTCTATAAGGAATTTTTGTAGCCACAATTCCTCAATGGTAATGTTAACTAATCCTATTTACTCGGCCTCGACTGAAGATAGAGAAATAGCATACCGTGTCTTGCTCGACCAATAGATAGGCCATGAACCCAAACTGAAAGTGTATCTAGATGTGGACTTTCGATCAGTGTCATTGTCAACCCAGTAAAAATTAGTGAATCCTATGAGATCCAATTTGCAACCTGTTACATAGTGGATCCCATAATTGATGGTGTCCTGAACGTATATGAGGATGCGCTTGGAAGCCTTCCAGTGTAACTCATGTGGCTCCTACATGTACCTAGAGACTACCCCTATTACATATGATATATCTGGTCAGGTGTGGGTGAGATACTTAACACTCACCACAATTTGTTGATACAAGGTGTTGTCCACCACTGGTGTATCTCGACCATCCTCAATTCTAACCCCAGATAAGAAAGTTGTAGGTGCATACTTGCAGTTTGTCATGTGGAATCTCTCCAAGAGATCAAGAGCATACTTAGCCTGAGACATCTTGATACCTGGCGCATCTTGGTTTATATCAAGACCATGAAAGAAATGGTTTGGACCCATGTCCATCATCGAAAACTTGTTATGAAGAATTCTCTTGATCGAGGTAATCATTGAAATTGATTTTTCAGTGATCAAAATATCATCCACATACAGAACTAGGATCAAAAGTGAGTCAGTGGTCCTCAGCATGTAGACATTTGGATCGGAATTGCATATGAAAAAATTCTTGGAGAGCAAGAAGGATTCCATATTTGTGTACCATGCTCTAGGAGCCTACTTGAGGCCATAGAGAGACCTTTTGAGTCAGCACACTAAAGATGAATTATGTATGAATCCATGTGCTTGATCCATGTAAATATCCTCTAAGAGATCCCCATGAAGAAAATAATTCTTCACCTCCATATGATGTACTTTCCATCCCATGGTTTCTCCAATGTCAAGTGCCAACCTGATAGAATCCAATTTTACTACTTGAGCAAAAGTCTCGTGTATCAGCTGAAATCCCTTGGCAACCATTATTGCCTTGTGTCTACTCATTTGTTCGTTCACTTCCTTTTTTGTCTTGTAGACCCATTTACATATCAAAATCTTCCTTTATGAAGGAATCGGAACCAGATCCCAAGTCAGGTTCTCGGGGAGAGTGTTGTACTCCTCCTGCATGGTTGCTTCCCATAAGGGGTTCCCTGTAGCCTCTTTTTAGATCTATGGGTATGAATACTAAACCATATAAAAATGTGGATGTATCATGGGTTCAGTGGAAGTGAGTACATGAGGAGGATCCTCATATTGAGATTTTGTCCTCCTCTGATCCACGGGATCCCTAACAAGGTATCCTACATTCTGAAATGTGGATTGTGCCCACTTGGGCATATTCTTTGGCTCCTCATCTGCATGTACTAAATCTACATTTGAATTCTTTGAATCCTCCAACTCTATATAGGAAATCATATCTGAAGTGGAGTATGAATGTGCAGACTCGTCATCTTGAATTGGTGGAAGGACAAGAGTATCTACATGCGGCTCCTATGGAGCATGTGAGAGACTTTCCTCAAATTGAACATTGAGCTCAATGATGAGCTAGCATGTAGAGGGATCAATAAGTATGTATCCTTTCACACCTTCTAGGTAGCCGACAAAAATACATGTAGTACTCTATGGATCTGGTTCTTTCCTCTTCTCAGAGAGAATTTTAGCCCATGCTCATGATCCAAAAATACGGAAGTGGGTGAATTTTGGTTTGTTGTCATTTCCAAGCCACAAAAGGAGTATAGTCCTTGATAGATCTATGAGGGGATATATTTTGGATGTAGTCAGCACAGTTAAGTGCCTTAGACCAAAGTTTCTAATGAAGTTACCTTGCATGCAGCATGCAAGAGGCCATCTCCTTAAGATATGTGTTCTTCTTCTCAGCAACCCTATTCTATTGTGGAATGTATGGCACCATGTATTGCAACTGTATCCCAGCCTCAAGAAAAATATTTTGAACATATCTATTAACATACTCCCCCCCATTATTTGTACGGAGGGATTTGATATTTCTCCCTGATTGAGTCTCAACAAGTTCCTTGAACTCTTTTAGGTGCTCAAATACCTTTTAATTATGTCTGAGAAAAAATACCCAAGTATAACGTGAGTAATCATCCAAAAATTTAAGCATGTACCTTGTCTTACCGATGGATGGATGCGAGAATGGACCCATGATATCACTATGAATCATATTCAATGGAGAGGATGTCATGTGAGCCTTCCCTTTCTTTAACTTCTATTGAGTATTCTTTCCAAGGACACATCCTTCACAAACTCCTCCGAAAAACTGGATATCAAGTAACTCAATGGCCATCCCTGTATAGCTAAGCTACTGCATGTACCTAAAGTTTAGATGACCAAACCTCTCATGCCATAATCTAATATTGTCATCAATATGCGTAAGGATTATAGAGGAATTAGGTTCAATAAAATTAGTTAAATTATATCACTGAGATTTATGATTTACCTCCCTTACAACAATTTTGGAGTTATCTTGCATGTCGAAAACAGACACGAAGTTAGTTGTGAACTCCACCTTTTTTTCCTGAGCTTGTGTGTGTAATATGGTACACTGAGGTCATATTCATAGAAAGTTTAGGAACATGGATAATGTCCTCAAATCTTCCTTGATATAATTCCACTCTTTCTTTTCTGGTGACCTCGACTAGATATTCATCCCCCATGAGGATAGAAGGTCTCGTGCATGCAGTTACAGAAGATAGAATATCCTTTGTTTTTGTCATATGATGTGAAGCATATGAATCTACAATCCAAGTGTTAGTAGAAGAATGTACATCAAATAATGCATGAGGATTTCCTTTCTTGGGGGATTGATCTTCTGACTTCTTCTTGGTAGCCTCGAGAATGAAGGCCCCGAGATTGTTTTTCTGAAGAATTTGAACCATCTGATCAATCTGCTTCTTCATGCAGGTTGATTCTGGATGGTTTCAACTTTCCATGATTGAAGTAACCACACTTCTTATCTTGCTTTCTTTTTCCACATTTGTAACTAGAGGAATCATTGAATGGTTTGGATTACCCTTCCTTCTTTGGATCTGCATGTGCCTTTTCTTTTCCTTTCTTTTTGGATTTAGGATTTTGAAAGTTGTTGCCATCATGAACAGCAAGTGCATGTTCCTTTGGGCCCTTTATTATGCCCATATTAAAGATCTTATCTTGCTCATGTGTCAAACCCTCAATAAACTATGACAATGAAGGCATCGTCCAGGTTGTTCCTGTAGTGAATCTGGTAGAATGAAATGTGGAGAAAAATACACTAAATTCTAGTCCAATTTTTTCCATGATAGAAATAACTAGTTGTTTTTCATGTTTGTATTTGTCGATACCACAATCTTTTAATTCACGGAGGAGAGAATTAAATTTGGTGAAGAAATCTTGGAGATTGTCAAATTTTTTTGGATATAAAGAGTTTAGTTCTACTTCAAGCATATGGACCCTCATTTCATCCTTCTTTCCAAATAGTCCTTCCAAGGTGGTCCAGATCTCATTTGGTGTCTTTCACACATCAATGTGAAACCATAGGTCGGGAGAAATAGTCATGCATAGGAGACCATGAGCCTCGTCCATGCGATTTAGGTACTTGGATTTTTCCAATGTTGAGGTGGGTTATGCTTCTGTGGCCATGACTATCTAGTACAAGCCTTTATCCCTGAGATGGAGTATAATTATTGTCTTCCATTTGAAATAGTTGTATGGAATTATAATGGCAGATGCGGGAAATTCCATTTTTCCTACTGCTTTGTTCTGTCTCCAGTCCCTGCAAAAGAGTGTTGGTGACGATCCTATATTGGTATGTGGGCTTTGATACCGTGTAGAGTTTTTGCGATACATGCACAGAATATCTAGCTAACAATCAAACATACACAACTTGCAAATGGTGTGAAGAGAAGACAAAAATGGATAAAAGAATGAAAGAGTTTCTATTAACCTAATGATAAAAATGATACAATACAAGTGATATACTTTGTATCACACAACTAAATCACCATAGTAGTCAACTAATTGCATTAGGAGTATTATAGATATATATGACACACACTAGCAGTCACTGGAGTCCACTGTCACCTACTCATAGTTAACTAGCCATGTGGTTGTTAGTTAAATAGTCAAACTGGAGTGAAATGAGGAGAAGATCACTCACACATGTGGAATGCACCTTACTAGTTATGATCCCAATGCAAGTGCACATTACTGGTGATGATCCTGAGGTTATCATGCAACGCTTGGTGACAAAACCAAAGTTGAAATGCAACACTTCACTCAACTAGTCTAACTGAATGGTAATTGAGAGATGACTGAAGGGTATGTGGCACCCTTGTCTAGGGGAGAATATATTATACTAAGGGACCCTCAACATGGCCAAATAAACTTAGGAAAATAAAATAAAAGTAAAATCATATGTGTGTAATATCTCCAACACCAATTAGAACATTATTGCTAGTGTTTGTTTATGGCACATTTATCATTGACACCGTAGAAATATAAATAGTATTCACTCATACCAAGCTTCCTAAATGGAAACTACATCGATCATTCCATGCCACCCTATAATTGATAAACAAGCATCAAAATTTCTAAGTTAATTTTTATGTAAAACATTTATCACATGTTCTATTCTTACTTGCACCAAATGCAAATGTAAAAAATTATATTCAAATAAGCAGGGAAATATACATATGCATATCAATATATGTAAGAAGAACAAATGTAGTTGCAATTTCTTGTACAATGATAGTGCGAAAAATAATTTAGCAAAAATTTCTAACACTAACAGAAGAGATGCATATCGCATTTGCAAACAACATCAAATTCTCTAAAGATATAAAGGTTTCCTTACAAATTCCATAGCAACGACAATACTCAAAGCATCAAATAGAAAAAGTTGTTCCAATTGAAATATATCTCTTGTAACAATATATCAATGTTGCAATGTAACATGACCAATAACATCTAAACATATAGTCCAATGTCCATCAAATTTTTGACATAATTTAATTGCAAAGAATGCAATAGAATGACATTGTACTGCTAATAGTTTCCAGCAAACACATTTGACTCATTGCATATGCTATTGTTGGTATTCAATAACTACATAGGAAATATGTATATATGATGTATATGACATTATGCATCATCATTTTCATCAATATAAAAAATAATAACTAGATTATAGTTATATTATCTACACAAAGAAATTGAAAAGTAATAGACAGAAGTCGTTGCACATGCACGATGACATTTTCCGTGTTCAATATGTATCCCACATGCAACATGACATTGTCTTCGTTCAATGTAAATTTGTCATGTACTCGAAAATTGTGCAGCATATAAATTGTTTTGGGTTTCTTTTTCAAATACATTTCATATTGCATTTTTGTTAGGCCACGAAGTAGTTCCTGTAGTGTAGGTTCCCTGGTGGTGCATTGTACATTATTGTTGTCGATTGTATGTATAATAGCACCCAAACAATGTTTATATAAAAAAGGGCATCTCTGGTTACATATTACACAGTCAAACATTACATTTTTTATCAAAGCAGATGTGTTTGCATGAGAGTTGCAAATTGCACAAATAGATTCAAATGGAGTTGAATATGTATTTGTTGATATCATTGTACCCTCGACCTGTTTATATAGTACAAATTTTAATAATTTAGGATATATCTATATGTGTGTGTGTGTGTGTGTGTGTGTGTGTGTTTTCAAATATTCCCGTACATGATATTTGTAGATAGAGTTGTCAATCTATACTTACAACATTTGTCGACCCAGTTAGTTTTTTCGGATATTTGACCACTTATGTTGTGAGTTATGTTATAATTTTGATTGTGTTGTGCAGAACACCTTTTCTTTTACATATCTCCTCTTGGTTATATTTTTAAATAGAAAAATGAGAAATTTGTTTTTTTACAATTGTTGTTCCAGTGAAGCGAAGAAATGTCCATATGTCTCGATCAGTTGCAGTTACATAAAAGACAGTAGTTTTCATATAGTTATACCTAATAAATAGCAGCATATAAACAAACAACAATTGAAAATGGAAAATCACATCGTTGTTTTGTCATCCTCTATGTTTCCATCTTTTATATGTAAATTGAACTGTAGTCCAACTTTCCTAGCCAGGGTGATGACAACTCCAATAGTGACGATTGGATACATGTGTGTATTACTTGCAAATTGATTTATTGTTGTGTCTAGTATGAAATTGTATTCTCTACGGGTTGGAGACATTGTCTTTACAACACTTGATTCAAGTATTGTTATAACATGATCGCAATCATCATCGTCATGGCCACTTTTTGGTAGAATTTGTAATAGATATTCCAGCTCCAGGAACAATATTTTGCTCATGTCTTTCAATGAGGTGTGTGGGAATAGTCAATGTCATTGTCATCATTCCATTTGCATCTGTCATGTCAGCACGCAAGATTTTGCATGATCTATTTTATTTATCCAAATATTTGTTGTAAACAACCATCACATCTCCAATGAATCCCTACCCAGTTATGTGATTGTACAATTCCTCTATTGAGACAATATTTGTAGTTGTGTAATTGCATCATGGAATAGCAATCGAAAAAAATAAGCAATATGAAAAACAATTTCAATGTATTTCTTGTCCAGCTACAAAATGTACACTTTTATATACATACCTTTCCAATTGGTCCTGATGTGCATGGATAATTTCTTCACATGTGCCTCTCACACTTGACTCCCCAACATTGATTGCTTCAATTCCAGGTATACCTATTTCTCATGAACTGAATATAGCAATTTGCAAATTTCATAAGCACTTGACCCTATTAGCTCACCATGTATCGCAACATGCAAACAGAAAATAACTTATAGGAATTTACCTATGGCTCTGTTGATGGGAGTATGTTTGTGATGCACCGGTACTAATACTTCATTGGCTTGTCCAACTTCTCCTAATTGCAATAACAAATATGTGAATGTGTAGCACATACAATATGTTATATACTATGTTTAAATTGACATATGGATGTATTTTTTTTCTTTTTTTCATAGAAAATTTTTTCATAGAAAAAATACACATCAACTATTAAAAAGACAAAATCACATTTCGCACGATACAAAACATAGAATTGCAAAAATTTTAATGACGTGTACAATATTAAACTACTAAAATGCCTAAAAATGCAAAAGATTCACCAAGTGTAACGGAATTTGTTATGAACATTGACACATAGCACTGTCCACTGCACAAAACTTGTACTTTTTTATAGAATATCTATATGCATTTGTACTACACTTCAAGCCAGATCCTGCAATTGAAATACATCAGCAACTAGCAATCGGTGGTACAGCAATTGCATGATCCTATGGAACTCTAATAGCCAGACACTCTAAAAGCCAGGTAATTTGCATGATGACCGAGTCATTTATGGAAGTTTGGTTTGCGAAAAACATTTATGCTAATTAGAACTTGTGTGAAGTAAATGTTTTGGTTGTCTATCATCTTTCCAATGTTTTATATTAATCATTGCCCATATTCTATTAGTAATTCAGGTCTGGAAATCACATGTTAGTAAATGCACCCTATGCACTTGGCTTTAAAGCAATATGAACTCGGTAATGTATTATTGATAACTTTTAGGTCTATCAAAATGCATTTAAATAAACAAACCTATAGCAGAGAGAAAAATAAAATAGCATTGTTGTGCCAATAACGCATGCAACATGTATTCCAGTAACAATCTTTCTTAAGCAACAATTTAGAGAAGTTACATGGAAAAATTTCCATGCTAAACTTGAATAATGTGACATGGACATTAAGTTGGAGGAAGTTGCAAGATGACAAGCATTGTAAATTGATGACTAGTATTGAAACTGTCAACACCACCCATGAAAATGATGCCCTAACTCAAGATGTAACCATTTATGTTGGGTTGTTATATTCATTGCAGTGAAATCCTAGTTGAGGTGGATCGACTGACAGTGGAAGTCGAAGGAATCGACAGCAAGATGAAGTTCGAGGTGGTTCGACCGGGTAAAGTCGAAGTCAAAGCCATCAATGATAAGTCGAATGTCGAGGTGGTTCGACCAAGTAAAGTTGAAGTCAAAGACATCGACAACAATTCAAATAGGTCAAATGACAAGAGGTTGACACGAGGGCATGTAGCAACCGAATGAAGACCGAATCAAGGCCTACTGGTAATCCGACTTGGTAGATGACAGTAACAAAATACCAAGATTTGTGGGATGTGTAGCCAATGATCTGCATGGATCTGTAACCATTTTTGGGCACCTTTTCTTTAGGGTTTTTCCTATTTAAAATCCTGTAAATAAGGTGTGTTGTAATGTTGTAAAAGATGATGAAATCATAGAGGTTGTTGGTCATGCGGATGTAAGACTAATTGGCTATAGGGTTGTTCTTGTGTAAATCAAGAAGGTATGATGTCGATTGTGTCTTAGGTGTGGACTAAGGTTAGGTATGTAACCTTTTATTCTAAATGAATAAGACAACAAGAGAGAATAACACTCAAGGAATGTTGGTTTTCCCGATTTGGGTTTCCAGGGTAAAATCTATGTGTAATGTGTGTTTGCTTTGTCATTTACTTTCTTGATTAAATATTTCTTCCTCTCTTCTGCTAGGTTTAGCATGGAAGTGTTTCTCATTTCCTAACATGTGGTATCAGATCTTGGTTTAATAACATGTGGTATCAGAGCTTGGTTTAACAACCTTGGATCTAAGCTAAACCCTATATTCAATAAGAGTCGTAAGTCGAAAATCTTTAAATATTATGTTTAAATAATGGCGAGCAGCTCGAGAATAGAGATCGAAAAATTCAATGGCCATAATTTTTAGCTTTGGAAGCTTAAAATTGAATATCTCCTTGTAATATACCATATCTATTATAATAGCAGAAAAACAAAAATATTTCAGAGAATAACAATGGAAAAACACATTATATGAAACCACGGCACAAAAATAATATCTTATTGATAGGAAATAATGTTCACTTGCCTCTTCGAGTGGGAAACCTCCAGCAAAGAAGTGCTCTATTACAATTATTCTAGAGAAAATACTTCTCATTCCCTTGACTCCTATTTATACTAAACCTATCTACCAAAATAAAAATCTAGAGGAAGATCTTCTAGAAGAAGAAACTTCTATTAGGTCTTCTTACATTTGACTTATTCTTCCTTGTTACTAGGCTTTATTAATATTTTTCTTTATTACATGGAAAAAATATTTTTCTACTTACGTGGGGGGTTAGGGAGGTTAGGTCCCTAACATTCCCTCCCCCTTAAATAACAGCCTTCTCCTCAAGGCTTGAGATGAGGAAATTGTTCCAGAATGGTAGCTAGCTCCCAGGTGGCATATTTTGGAGTTGTATATTTCCATTGTACTAACACTTCCTTGATGGTGCGCTGACGGAGATGACGCTCACACTGGTCCAATACTGGTTGTGGTTGCAACCAGATGGAGCCTCCTTCATCTGACTTAGGAAGACGGGTTTGAGTTTGGAAATTAGCTCCAATCACCTTCTTTAAGTAGGAGACATGAAAAACAGGATGGAGATTACAATTATTGGGAAAATCTAACTGATAAGCCACATGTTCCACTCGCTTGAGAACTGTATAAGGACCATAAAATTTGGGCTCCGGTTTCTAAAAATGGTCAGCCTTGAGTGAAGTTTTCTTATAAGGTTGTAGTCAAAGAAACACATGGTCCCCTTCAGCAAATTGACATTCTGAGAGACCTTGATCGACTTGTTTCTTCATGTGATTCTCATCCATGACCAAATTCTCTTTGAGGGTACAGAGAATAGCCTCTCGAATTGTAAAAGTTTGGTCAACCGCCTGGACCTTCGAGACACCGGGCATGTTTGAGAGAACTGGAGGTGGATTTTTTCCATATACTACTTCAAAAGGAGTCATGCGAGTAGCTATATGGTAAGAAGTGTTGTAACACCATTCAGCTAGGGGTAACCATTGATCCCACTGATTTTTCCTCTCAAATGAAAAACACCTCAAATATGTTTCCAAACACTTGTTGACAACTTCAGTTTTCCCATCAGTCTGGGGATGATAGGTGGTGTTGAGAGGCAATTGGGTCCCCTGTAGCTTGAATAATTCTTGCCAAAAATTGCTGGTGAAAGTGGGATGTCAGTCAGAGACAATACAATGAGGCATGCCATGAAGTTTGAAGATATTATCCATGAAAACTTGAGCCATTGTGGATGCGGTGAAGGGATGTTGTCAAGCACATAAATGAACATATTTGGAAATAAGATCAACCACCACCATGATGATTGTCTTATTTCCATATTTAGGTAGGCCGACAATGAAATCCATAGAAATATCTGGAATTGAAAGGGGTTGGATTGTGCATAGGGATTTGATTGTTTCTCCCTTGTTGCATTGAAAGACATCACATTTAGCCACAAAAGTGAATATGTCATGTTTCATACCATTCCAGAAAAAATAACGTTTGACCCTTTCATAGGTTTTGGTAAACCCTGAATGCCCAGTTGTAGGTAAAGCATGAAGCTCAGAAAGCACCATGGATTTAAGTTGTGAATGGTTTCTTAAATAGAGACGGAATTTGTAGCTAAGCTCATTATTGTGCCAATAGTACCCTCGAGAAGCTGGAGAATTTTCTTGCAATTTCTAGATGAGGCGAGAGATTTTTGGATCTTGTAACTATTCTTGGCGACTAGCTTGGAGCCAATGTGGTACAACAAAAGAGAGGGAAAATAGGGACCCTTCTTCTTCATATTTTCAGGAAAGAGCATCAGCGACGACATTTTATTTTCCCTTCTTGTAAATGATCTCATAATCGTATCCAAATAGCTTGGTTACCCATTTTTGTTGCTCTGGGGAGGAAATTATTTGTTCCAAAAATACTTGAGGCTCTGGTGACAAGTTTTAATCTGGAAGCATTGCCCCAATAGATAAGGATTCCAGAGATCCATTGCATGCAGAAAATCCAGCATTTCCTTTTCATAGATTGATTGGCCCAAATGTTTGTATGAAATTTGTTTTTTGGTGAAGGTCAAAGGCCTACCCTCTTGCATGAGGAATTCCCCAATTCCTTTTCCAGAAGCATCACATTCCAGGACACAAGTCTTGGTGAAGTCTGGAAGAGCCAGAACCGGCGTCTTGCACATAGTTGCTTTCAAGGCATGGAAGGATTGATCAATTGATAGAGTCTAGTTCAAGGAATTTTTTTTAAGGAGAGTCGTGAGAGATGCTGCAATTTTTCCATAATTCTTAACAAACTTGTGATAATAACATGTTAAACCCAGAAATCCACAAAATCTCTTAAATTTTTTAGGGCAAGGCCAATCCTTCATAGCTTCAATTTTCTTAGGATCCACCCTTACACCATCCTTTCCAACAATATGACCCAGTCACTCCACTTCTAAGGCTCCAAAGGAACATTTATATTGTTTGAGGAAAATTTTATGCTAAGAGAGGAGATGCAGAACTCGATCCACATGGGAAAGATGGGCTACCCAAGTTTTACTATAGATGAGAATATCATCAAATAAAACTAAGACAAAATGACAGAGAAAATGATGGAATACATGATTTGTGAGACTTTGGAAGGTTGATGGGTCATTAAAAAGTCCAAAGGGAATGACCAAGAACTCATAGTGACCCTCATGAGTTATAAAGGAAGTCTTGGGAATGTCTTGTTCTTTCATACAGATCTGGTGGTAGACAGGTCGGAGATCAAGTTTAGTAAAGTATTGGGCACTGATCAACTCATCCAAGAGGTCATCGATGACATGAATGCGAAACTTGTCTTTGATGGTGAGTTTATTGAGGGCGTGAAATTCTGGACACATACGCCAAGTACCTTCTTTCTTGAGTACCATGACCACAAGAGAATAATAGGGGTTGGTACTAGGACGGATAACACTCGCTTCAAGCAATTCTTGCATGATTTTCTCAATTTCATTCTTCTAGGAAAAGGGATGATGATAAGGGAGGACATTGGGAGGGATATTGTCAGGGATAAGTGGAATGGAATGATCATGAACACCACGGGAAGGGGGAAGTCCCTGCGGAGTGGAAAAAACAACTTGGTGTTTGGATATGAGAGATTGGAGGTCAGGATGCACAGAGGATGTCTCAACTACTTGAATAGAATGGAGTTGGGATATAATACCTGAATGACCTTTTTTGAGAAGATTTTCCATGTGATAGGAACTAATTATCTCAAGGGAACCTGTCGTGATGCCTTGGAAGCGATATTTGTGTCCCTCTTGTTAGAATTGCATGGTTAATTCATTAAAACCCATGAGAATGGGTCCCAAAGTGCGTAACCATTCAGCACCTAGCATAATGTCACAACTGCCCATATCGATGGAAAACATATGATATTTCAGGTGGTATTGCCCACTTTGAAGACATACATTTTCACAGCACCTGCCACATTTTATGGAACCGCCATTAGCTATCATGATTTGAAAATTATTGACGGCATGAATATAGCAATTGATTTCCTAAGCAATGCGGTGGTGAATAAAATTATGGGTGCTTCCACTGTCAACAAGGATGATGACTTTCCTATGCTTAATATAGCCAATGAGATTGAGGGTTTGAGGAGTAGAGAATCCCTTGAGGGAATGTAATGAAATCAATGGTTCAACTTCTAGTGGGTCAACAGGTGAAGTAGTAGCATCGAGAAGGGGTAGCTCTTCAACAGGGGGCACTTCAACTTCCTCTTCAGCAACATCCTCTGAAATGACCATAAAAAAAAATTGTTCGTTACACTTGTGTCATGGAAAATATTTGTCATCACAATTATAGAAAAGACCTTTGAGTTGGAGTTCATCCATTTCTTCCCATGTTAACTTTTGGACCTTGAGAGGAGTGGCCTGAGGGGCAGGTGGGTTGGGTTTAGGGCGAGGAACAAAAGTGGGTTTTCTACTATGGGGGAAAATGAACTATTGTGCCTCCTTAGAATGCTTAGTAGCTTCCAACCAAGTCAGGGGCGATCCATGATGACCTGGGTGAAAATTTCATCCTTGAGGCCGCTGATAAAGCATTTCCTGAAGAAAGAGTATGTCATGCCCTTTGTTCGGAAATCCAAGTGCTCAAAGGCATAAATAAAATATTCTACAGTTCCATATGGTTTCTACTTGGTCAAATTTCCTAAATGGTGGGTGTTTGTGTCAAAGTGTTCATACATCTCGTCAACAAATTGTGACCAAGCAAAATACCCTTGGCATGCATTGTGACGCCATTTCCACCACTGCCATCTTTATGGATCCAAATAGAGAATTCCATAATGAAGCTTGGTTAACTCATCAGTGATATTGTTAGTTCATAGTCTTTCATCCCATCCTCCTACTCCTCAAACAATCATATTCATACATCAACTTAGCTCTTAGTTACTCTTTCTTTATTGTGTGTTAAGTCATGTTTCTTTATCTCATCTCTTCATTGCTTAACATTATGTGTTTTTATTTTTATAAGGTTGATGTCACCTCCTTATTTGAGTTTGAACATGTCATGTCACCATGGGTTATATCACTATTGGATCACCAAAGAGTTGAACTAAGCCTACAGCTGCAAAAAGTGTTGATTGTAAGAATGGCATCATTCTTGCAATCAATAGACAGACTCTATTTTATGAGTTTTTATATTTTAAAAATATTTCAAACTTTGGATAAATCACCTATGACACCAAATTCGTGCTTATTTGCTCCTACAACCATTGAAACCTTGCACATTGGCTCTTTGAACAGTTTTCATTGCAAGTGTGGAGGGAAACTTAAGTAGCGCATTCTTGGCCAGCATTACCAACAGCGGACAACCAAGACATAATGATACCACAAAGGGATATCAACATAGCATTGGAGATCAGGTTACAATAATAATGTGGATTAGTTTCATGAGATTATAGATCATATTTTATTTCTACCAAGAAGAGATTAAAGTAGATTCATTAAAGGGATTTATTATTGGCTAAGAAACGCAGCAATTTTGAGGAGTGGATTTTGGGCTTAAGTTGTGAGAAAATGGTAAGGAATTTGAAAAATTTGTTAAAATACCACTTCATGAATGGAGCGATTTAGCCTAATCATGGACAGTTTTCAAAATTTTGCAGTTGTTTAGGAGAAAATTTGGTATGGTCAGAACGGAATTCTCCTGAAATGCAGCAATTCTGAGCAGTGAATTTTCGGCTTAAGTTGTGAGCAAATGGTAAGGAATTTGAAAAAACTGTTAAAACACCACTTCAAGAATGGGTCGATTTAGCCTAATCACGGACGGTTTTCAAAATTTCGTAATTTTTTAGGAGAAAATTTGGTCTCATCGGAACAAAAATTTCCAGAAATTAATTATTTCCATATTAATGGACAAGTGGCAGAGTATTCCGTAGCTTTGGTCAATTTCCAAATTTCCAGGGTACCTGGTAGCAGTGGATGGAAGTCAAGAGACTAGTGACAGATCTCAAGGAAATTTGTTCCAATTTCTTGTAGTTTATTCAAAGATCTCATTTATTTTTAGTTCATTAACTAGTTCCAGTTGTTGAAGACTTTTGTTATGCAACTCCTACACTCTAGTTATCAGCAGTGACTCTAGTTACAGTGATAGAATATATTTTTTTAGTTAGAGATATTACAACCAGTTATAATAAAGGTGTTTTTGATAATAATAAAAAAAACATGTTTTAATTAGGTCGGAGTTATGGGCCCAAAAAAGGGGATTTATCCCCACAAACTAGCACTTAAACTCTACTTCACTCATTTTAAAGAAGTGTTCATGAATTGTAATAAGTATTGAATGGTGAAGTTGATATCTACAGATCTGAATGTAATGCAGAGTTTAACTCTAGAAATTAGATCTGATATAGGTATTCAAACCCTCTCTTGATGTGGATAAATAAATGAATCTTTGAATGGAATAGGGTTCTTCTTTTTGGGTATCAAGCATCAGGATTTTGACTGAGCTTTGAAGTGTAAACTGCTAAGTTTCCCACCTAGTGAATATAATTTTTGGTGACAGAATGTTTCTTCTCAAATCTTGTTTGTCTTATTATCTTATCCGAATGCAAGTGAAATGTATGCATAGAATTGTTTCTTTTCCTTTCATCTATTGTCTCAATGAACTATTTATTGTCATACAACCTAATTTCAATTATTGTTTCAGTAAATTGTTTATTGCCATACAACCTGTTTGGAGGATTTTGTTCAGGTACATGTTTTGGATATGAAATATTATTTCAAGTATAAAATTTCATACAACAAGTGAAAAATTGTATACTTGTTAGTATTTCCTTTGTTTTATCTTTATATATTTATCTGCTTACCAGAATGCATGCCACCAGATAAGGAAAACCTTGTAGTTGATGTTGTTGAACAGTCCAACTAGATACTATCCTTGAAAGCTAATTCATTAGCTGACCATTAAACAAATCAATCAAATCTATTAAAAACCAATCCTTACAACAACTGAGGTGGACTAGCTTTTCCCTCTAGTAGTCAGGTGCATACCTTAGGACCAACAAATACCATGTAAGGAGAAAAAATGTTCCATTTGAGTAACCCAGGCTTGTGGATCCGATCCATCAAATTTGTTGACCTCGACTTTGGGAAGACAAGGGTCACAGGGTAGGTAGTTGGAATGAGAGGGGAGAGGATTATTGGAGTCAACATCTTCAGTATAGAGAGGGGGGTCAGAAGAGGATGTACCCTAGAATTTTTTCATGAATTGGTGGAGCATGGAATGGACTGCATTAATTTGGCCACCTAGTTGGTCTTTGACTTCATCAATGGTGTTATGGAGCTGGTCTTGGATGATGTCTATTTTTTCATGAATGGTCAGAATGTCCTTGTTTACTCTATCTTGAAGGGAAGCCATATCATTACTCATTTTCTAATTGGTTTCTTCTTAGAAGGTGGGAGCCATGATGGAAAGAGGGGTGGGTCCACGGGGTGAAAGAAAGAGTTAAAAATGACAGGTATGAAAATTATCATGGTGCAAAAGGGAAGCCAATGAGATAGGCCCCTAATAAGGGGGCAAAAGGGGAGCGGGACCACAAGAAAGAAAAAAAAAAGGTTGAAAAATGATATGTATCACTACGATTGCAAGGAAAAGAGGAATGCAATGGGATAGGTCACAAATAAGAGTGCAGAAAGGCCCTAGATGTCTTTTCTTAACTTTCGCAAAGTTATACTCTGATCTGAATTTTGAATAATAGTGCAGTTTTGAAAGGCCCAAATTCTTAACAAACAAAAAAATTTGTATTAATTCCGCAGCCAAAATGTAGGAGGTAAAGTTGCATGGAAATAGATCTTATTTGTTTTGTTTTTGTTTATGTCCCAAGGCTTAGGATATTCATGGTTTCTATAGACAAGGGTTTTCCCTGTGCTATAGCTCTCTGATATACGTGCGGGTTCCAATAGTAGTAATTGGCCAAATATCTCAAGGAAACAACTAAGGAGGCTAGACCATGCCCTTAGCCGTACTACCCAACTACCCAGGTACTAGAGAATATCTTCCCGAGTAATGTTCTCGGTGGCACTATAGCAATCAAGCGGCATATTGGTTTATCTATGGAGGGCTTTAGGATATCTAGTTCGATTTGTATACATGTGTTGTATGATGTGATACCACTCAAAAGGGTACCAACAGGGGTTACAAGGGTAGACAACAATGTGTTCTTAAGTACCACTTGTATTTATTGCGTTTATGCTTCCCTGACCGCATATTTATGCGTTGAACGACAGATCTTTGTATCTTTAATACGTCGGAATATGTCTCTACCCTGAAAAAAATAACCCACAATTTTATGCCAAGGAAAGTGCTTTGATACCACTTGTAAGATACCAAATCTATTATAATAGTAGAAAAACAAAAATATTGCAAAGAATAACAACGAAGCAACATAGTATATGAAACCACAGCACCAAAATAATATCGTTATTGATAAGAAACAATGTTCACTTGCCTCTTCGAGAGGGAAACCTCCAGTAGAGTAGCGCTCTATTATAGTGATTCTCAAGACAAGACTTATCATGCCCTCAAATCCTATTTATATTAAATCTATCTACCAAAAGAACAATATAGATGAATATATTCTAGAAGCGGAAGCTTCTATTAGGTCTTCTTACATTTGACTTATTCTTCCTTATTACTAGGCCTTATTAATATTGGTCTTTATTACATGGAAATATATTATTCTACCTGTGTGAGGGGTTAGGAGGTTAGGTCCCTAACACTCCTTGTAGATCGAGAAAAATGGACAACATTCTATCTAGGTAACATGCCGACAGGTATGTCGACGGAAGAATGGGAGAAACTCAAGAGAAATGCAAGGAGTATTATTCGACTTTGTCTTGTAGATTCGATATTGTTGAATGTCTTGGGTGAAGATTCGGCCAAGAAACTGTGGGACAAGTTGGGAAGCTTGTACGAGTTGAACTCCCTGGTAAATAAGTTGTTTCTCATAAATAAATTGTATCTTATGAGGATGAGTCAGGAAAGTTCCATGAATGAGAATTTAAATGTGTTTAATACCGTTATAAGCCAGTTATCTTCTATAGATATTAAAATCATTGAGGAGGAGAAATGTATTAACTTATTATGTTGTTTTCCAGACTCCTAGGATATCTTAGATGTGTCTATAGGGAGTAATACAACCACATTAGTGCTAGAAGACATGGTTGCATCTCTATTGTTAGAAGAAATGAGAAGGAAGAACATGGAAGGATCGAACAAAGATGCATTAGTGGTGAGAGGTTGACCGATTGACAGAGATAAAGGCAAGTTCTCTGTTATAAAGTCTAACTTGAAGGGTAGATCCCATGTTTAGTCGATGAGAATATGTTGGAAATGCGGTAAAGCTAGGAATTAAAAAAAGGAATGCCCAAATAAGGGAGGCGATGTGTACCTGGCGTCGACCAGTACACAGTCAGATCAAGATGTTTGGTTGATCGACTCAAGAGAATAATATCATATCAAACCACATAGAGAATGGTTTTGCGAATATTAACAATATGAAGGAGGAGATGTGTTCTTGGGGGACGACTCGACAACCAAAATTTTTGGACGAGGAAGAGTTTGACTTATACTGCAGGATGGGAGGAGAACCCTTTTAGTTTTGCTACACATTTTAGATTTGGAAAGAAACATGATATATTTCAGCAATATGAGTGATGCAAAGGTGCACAATCTATTTCAGAAGGTTTCGTGCAAGATAGTCATATGTGTAATGGTCTTAATGAAAGGAGTTCATATTGGAACCCTATACAAGTTATTAGGGAATGACGACTCGACTAGATGCAACAACATCATTGTTCCTGAAGTTGACTCGACTTTGAATCAACTCGACTCGACTCGGGCTGAGTCGATTCAAACTGAATCAACAAGTCATCACCATGCTATGTTAGGAGACAATGGGACACATTGGAGAAAAAGGACTTTGAGTTATGCATAACAAAGGTATGGTTGAATATATTCCTTAATGTAATTTAGAAATCAACTTTTTTGAACATTTTATATATGGAAAACAAAGTCGGGTGAGGTTCCCATGTGAAGCGGAAAGGGAAAATGGGATTCTAGAGTTGGTTCATAGTGATGTGTTTGGCCTTGTTTCAGTGACTTCACTTGGTGGATCCCTGTATTATGTCTCCTTCATAGATGGTTTTTCCAGGAAGCCATGGATATATTCCCGAGGAAAAAATCAGAGGTTTTTGAGAAATTCAAAGAGTTTAAATCTCTTGTAGAAAACCAGATAGATAGGAAGATTAGGGTGTTGAGAACTGACAATGGTGGTGAATTATATGGAAAGGAATTTCATCATCTCTACAAGAAATGTGGGATAGCACGCAAAAATACCACACCATATACCCCATAGAAAAATGGATTTGTTGATAGAATGAACAAAACAATGATGCATAAGGCAAGGAGCATGCTCAGTGGTGTTGGGCTTGCACAAGAATTTTGGGCAGAGGTAGTCAACACTATGAAATATGCATTGAATATGCCTCCTACATTAGTGCTAGTCGACACAACTCCACATGAGGTATGATCATGTAAGAATCCTTCAGTTTCACATCTCAATGTATTTGGTTGTGATGCATTTGTGGATGTTCCCAAGGAAAAGAGGAGCAAGTTGGACAAGAAGGAAGTCTAGTGTATTTTCATTGGATACAAAGAACGAATGAAAGGATATAAGCTCTAGGTTCATGCATCAAGGAAAATAGTGTATAGTCGAGATGTGGTCTTCAGACAAGTCGGAATTAAGTTTGATCTTGAAGAAATTGTTCAAACCAAGAATAATCCAGAGAAGTTGTGGTTTGAACTGGGGAACGAAGAATATGATTCAGATGAGTCGATTAAAATAGAAGAAGAGGTGGAACAACTGAACCCAGTCATAAGGAGGTCGGAATGAGTAATAAAACTAGTCGAAAGGTATAGTCTACTTGACTTTCGTTCCACATTTGGGTTAACTTCCATCGACGATGAGCCCAGGTCAGTCGGGGAGGCAGTCGACTCAACAGAGGGAAAACTATGGAAGGATGCCATGGTCGAAGAGATGGAATCTTTGGACAAGAATGAGACATGGGACTTATTCAAATTACCTAGTGGAAGAAATATCATCAGTAGTAAATGGGTATTCAAGAATAAGATGAACACATCAGGTCAAGTCAAGAAATTCAAAGCCTGACTGGTAGAGAAAGGATATTCCCAAGTCGAAGGAGTCGACTTCGGTGAAATTTTCTCTCTTGTTTTAAAATTAACTTCCATTAGAGTACTAATGTATCTAGTTGTGGAATTTGATCTAAACATAGGAGAGATGGATGTAAAGACAATGTTCCTACATCGGGACCTGGAAGAAGAAATCTACATTGAAACGGTATGAAGGATTTGTAGTAAAGGGAAAGAAAGATTTGTTGATTGGAAACAACATGAACGCAATAAAGGAGGTGAAGAAGCAGTTGTCCTCCAATTTCGACATGAAGGATCTCAGTGCAACAAAATTCATTTTAGGAATGGAGATCAAGAGAGATAGAGAAGATAGAAATCTACGGTTGAACCAGAAAAAGTATATTGAAACAGTTTTGAATCGTTTCAATGTGTAGGATTGCAAACTTGTGTAGGTACCAATTCCTATGGGAGCAAGGCTAATTGTTGAACAATTTCCAAGGACACATGAAGAAAGAGAGGACATGGAATAGGTTCTATATGCAAGTGTTGTTGGTAGTATAATGTATGTGATGTTATGCACTCAACCAAACATTTCCCATGCAATGGGAGTATGGAGTAAATACATGTCAACACCTGAGAAGGAGAATTAGACAGTTGTCAAGAGACTATTCAGGTAATTGTGTGGCACAAAAGATTATGTTATATGCTACCAAGGAAAACCTAGAGGTAACAGTGAATTAAATGTACATGGCTTTGTCGACGCTGACTGGAATGGATATTTGGATCGACGAAGGCTGACCAGTGGATATGTGTTCACAATGTTCAATGGAACAATCAGCTGGATGAGTAAGTGACAGGCGGTCATAGCCTTGTCAACAACATAAGTTGAATACATGGTAGTGACTCATGGAAGTAAAGAAGTAGTATGGCCACAAAGGTTGTGCTCGGGAATTGGGTTTGAGCAGAGAGCTATGAAGATAAGTTGCGACAGTCAAAGCAAAATATTTCTAGAAAAGAACCCATATTATCATTCTAAGACTAATCACATTGATGTACAATACCATTTTGTGAGCGACTTGGTGGAAAGAAACAAGGTGTTGTTGGAGAAAGTAGACACGTTGGAAAACATAGAAGACTCTTTTAACAATTTTGTGAGTGTTGTGGAGTTCTCTTGGTGTAGAGAGGAAATGGGAATTACTACTTTGGGTCTGTGAATGAGATTTCATAGGTCTCCCGGTTTCAGCAAAGAAAACAACAAGTGGGAGAATGTTGGGTTGTTATATTATTTGCATTGAAATTCTAGTCGAGGTGGATCGACTAACCATCGAAGTTGAAGGAATAGATAGCAAGACGAAGGTCGAGGTGGTTCGACCGGGTAAAGTCAAATTCAAAGACATCGACACCAATTTGAAGGTTGAGGTGGTTCAATTGGGTAAAGTCAAATTCAAATTCATAGACAGCAAGTCGAAGAGGTCAACCGACAAGAGGTTAACAGGTGGGCATGTGGAAACTGAATGAAGACCGAATGAAGGTTGACTAGTAATCCGACTTGGTAGTCGACTATAATAGAATCCCAAGATTCACAGGATTTGTAGCCAATGATCTGCATGGATCTATAACCATTTTTGGGTGATTTTTCTTTAGGTTTTTTCCTATTGTAAATCCTATAAAGAAGGTGTGGTGTAATGTTGTAAAAGGTGATGAAATCGTAGAGGTTGTTGGTCATGCAGATGTAAGTCGAATTGGCTACAGGGTTGTTCTTGTGTAAATAAATAAGGTATGATATGGATTGTGTCATAGGTGTGGACCAAGTTTAGGCATGTAACCTTTTATTCTGAATGAATAAGACAACAAGAGAGCAAAACGCTCAAGGAATGTTGGTTTTCCCAGTTTGGGTTTCCAAGGTAAAATATCTGTGTACTGTGTTTTCTTTTTCATTTACTTTATTGATTGTGTTAGCTCCCAAAATGAAACCATCCTTTTGGTCGAGTTTTGTGGTGGATAGCATGGATATCGGTAGTTTCCTCAATTCATTTTTGAGTTTTTATAGTTGCAAAACTTGGGTCTTAGTTTTTGTCTTAGCAAATAATATGACCCATAAAAGTCTTATTTTCAAAATTTCCATAATTCACTTTCAACAGCTAACGTGTGTCCAAAACATGAGTGTTAGTTGTGGAAAGTGGTGACTTTCAGCAGCTAAGGAGCGTCTCTCATAGGTCTATGCGCTGGTGAAAGTATTGAATTCCAAAGTATCCAAAGAAGCGGTGTCGCGGGTCGTGCGCTGAGGAAAGTGAAGACTTTCAACAGCTACGAAGCAGTTCTTACAAGGTCGTTCATTGTGGAAAGTCGATACTTTCAACAGCTAAAAGGGGTTTTCAACAAGATCATGCGCTGGTGAAAGCGGTAAATATGAACAAGCTAAGGGGCGTTTTCCACGGTCCGTTGGCTGAAGAAAGCGGGAATCACGTGTGTGATATCCACATCTAAAGGAAAATGATGATATGATCATCCCACGTCAGGCAGATCCAAATCATGCGCTGATGAAAGTGGGTAATGATTGAAACTCAATTTTTCACATCAAAATTGGATTACTATGCAGATACGGCTCAGAAACTCACGCTCCACCATCATGGCATCAGAGATGGAAAGTTCGAATTCAGTGGTTCAGGTACAGAGGTTGTACTATCGGGATGACAGCATCAAATTGGATCATTGATCCCATATCACATATTGTTCACGGAGGTCTGTTAAAAGTTTCAAATGTTTCAAAACAGAGCCGACTCCCGAAGTGCTTTCAACAGCGCAGAACCTCGGCTCGACTAGCAGTTGCGGGGGTTATAAATTGTTGAGATCTTCGAGTAATAGAATGGTGAGGAAATGCAGTGGTGCTCTACTCAGGAGAGAGCTGGATAGCCTGTCCTTTTTACAGACACACCCAGAAGTCCAGAGACATTTTTCAACTGCAGGGTGTATTGAATTCGTTGAGAGGTTGCAAATTGCTTGCCACCAGTCTACAGCAGAAGATTTTGCCAAGACTTTCGATGGGAACAAAGCTCGTGTTGGGTCCATGGAAATTATGGTAGATGAAGCTTCCATTGCTGCAGCAACAAGCCTACCAAGAACGGGTCAGAGCTGGTTTAAAACCACTGCTCCCAAAAATTTGGATTTCAGAGTTTATTTGAAAGAGGGGTACAAGCACAAGGCATGGAAAAAAGGTATGTTGGTTTCCTATCTAGAAGACGAATGGCAGGAGCTGTTCAAAGGCATCCAACTGTACATTACCTCAAAGGGCAGGTATGATAAACTTATGATGTATCACTTCAAACTCCTGGACCATTTCACAGGCAAGACTCCTCTCAATTTACCTTTTTTCCTACATAAAATTTTGGCTAAGGTTTGCAAGAAGATCAGGGCTCAACCCTTGAGCATGAAAAGTACTCTGTGCCACTTCGGCCTCATAAAATTGATCATCCTGGAGGAATTGAAACAACAGGGAAGGAGCTGGGAGCATCTTCTATTCTGGGAGGGTTTTGAAACACAGAATCAGCTTGCAAATGAACAGGGTAAGGGTTCAAAGAAACAATCGTCTCCTCAAAGCAGCTCAAGAAAAAGAAGGACCCTGCCAGGACCTCTAAAAGATAGAATTTATGGAGTGAATCCCCACAGGTTGAAGAGAAGGTTAAACTTTGAGCAGACCATAGATAAAACCACAGAGCATCCTACAGAGCAGAGTACGGGGAAGGGAACCAATATATTAAACTTTCCCTATTCAGACTCAAAATCAGAGAAGCAAGATCAATGCCCTGTCACCAAGAGTCCTGAGCAGTCAACTGAGTGTGCACAAAACTATGTGACCTTCACTCATACAGAAGAGGGAGAAACATCAAAAATCTCCAAGTCAAAGAAGTCTTAGAAAATCAAGCATCTGAAAGAGGTAATCACTCAGCAAGAGGTTTTGGAACGGGTAATCAAAGAAAGGTATAAGAAGTTGTCTGAGAACTTCGAAAAAACCAATACTGCGTTTGAGAGATTGGCTAAGGAAAGTGTTAAAGAGAAGAAAAGAAAGAAAAAACTCACCAAATATTACAATAGCCTGTGGTGGCTTGCCAAATGCCTTAAAAGGAAGATAAGAAGGTTGAAACAAAAACAAAAGAAAAAATCTCATCCAGATCTAAAGGTACTCGCTCAAGTCGCCATTAATATGCAAGGTGAGAAATCGGAGACACACTGAGTTTTTATGAAATCAAAATTTTGGAGGTGAAAACTCGTTTTGAGCGCAATCAGGGCTTTCACCAGCGCAAAGCGATATTTTATGACCCGTTAGCTGTGGAAAGTGGCGACTTTCAACAGCTAACCCGCGAAAAATTAAACGAGTTAGCTATTGAAAGCTGGAAAAGAATTTTTTGAAGCCAAGAGAAAAACAGATCATTTTGAACAGGTTATGAAGGAGTTCCAGAGTATCAATGGACTATCAGATCACATGCAAAGGGCTCAGCATCAGAGGTTCGAGATAATTTTGGAAACCACATGCAAAACCATTTCCTCAAAAATCGACCATGAACGTTGGGGAGATCCAAATGTCAAGACAGGTGTCCTGCCATTCTTCACCACATTGCAGATACCAGGAGCTGAAGGATGAAGATGGCCAATTTTGGAGGTTGAAGACAGTTCGAGTTCTAAGTTTAGTTGTTAAGACTTTATTTTCAAGTTGTTTAGATAGAATTGAATTGTTGTTATTAAATACAGATCCATGTTTTTAGGATCTGTAAAACCGTTTGTAAAAGGCTATAAATGCCTATTTTTGATATGAAACAAGGGTTCAAACTGGGAGACATTTGATACCACTGTATAGACTCTTTTTGCATAAATAAAGTTGAGTTTCCTTTCGTTTGCAATACCAGAATTGTCCATCTTTCGTTTTCTGTACTTTACTTTCAGTTTATTTTAGTTCATAAAGACTGTTATCTCTTTGTTGAACTCATAGGCTTGAAATTAAAGGATTCCTTGATGTCTTCTATTAAGCCCTACTTTCACTTGTATTGGAAAATCAAGAATAGTATTCTCCATCCTCTCTTTCAATTATTTGATCTGGTTATTGTTTACTGAAAGCACTATATCTTTATATGTGTGATGATTTGTTTCTTATACAAATCATTCAAGACCCCATTGTCCCAAACACATAAAACCATTATTTCTAAGTTACCAAGCATCCTTAGCCTACAACCCTAAGGAATTTCTTGGAGTGATAACAAATTGGCGCCGCTGCCGGGGAAACGGAATTCAAGCTCTGCTTTCCTGGGATGCTACATAGAGATGATCTTTGATGATAGACAAAGATTAGACATTTTCAGTTGGTTGTAATCATCTATCTGGCGACTCCACAAATTCATCCTGGCTCCTAAGAGGATCAGTACTAGGGTGAATCCTCAAGAATCACCGATCACACCAGTGTCCAATCCAGAATCAATTCTCAGGAAGGGAAAGATGATCCAAGGTCAAACTTCAAATCCAAAAGGTAATCCTCTTTCCAGTTCTGGAAAATCTACTACAGAAAAAGTTGAGTTATTTTCAGAGAACATTGATGATAAAACAGCTGTAAATACTGTAGAAGAACAAACTCTTTTTGATCAACAGAAAAATCCTAGTGATAAAAAATTGATAGACTATAATTTGATTGAAAAAACTTTAGAAAGAAGCCACAGTTCTTCTTCCCTTGAATCTTTCCATTCTCAGCAACAAGAAGACCACTTGAACATTTATACTAGCCTCCTTGTTGTTGAACATCTCCTCCAAGAGCTATCTGCTAAGGGTGAAGAAAATTTAGCTGGCCAGCTTGCAAATTTTTACAGAGCCTCTTATCAGACCTCTTTCCCATTGGAAGATTCACCTCTTTCACATTCCTCCAGTGTTGAAGACTTGAATAAGAAACTATCATTTTCCCCACCTCTGATAGCCATGGCTGAACCACCTCCTCCTTTGACCAATATGCAACAAATCCTGGATGCCAGGTATGCACCACTCATATTGCCTAACCCAGTAGCATCCATGCCAACGGGAGACTATCAGAAATATATGCCTAAATTCACAGGCGAAGGTGATGTGTCTACTAAAGAACATATTGAGGCTTTTTACAGCTATGCAGAGAACCTTAATATTGAACAAGAAGATGTGTGGACATGAGTCTTTTTCCAAAGCCTAGATAGCCATGCTAGGAAATGGCTCAAAGAACTCCCTGCTGGTTCCATTGCTAGAATCGAGCAGTTGGATGAGACATTTCTGAAACATTGGGGTGACAGAAGAGATTTTGTTTACTACATCACAGAATTTGGAAACTTGAGGAAACAGAGTAGTGAGTCAGTCTCTGATTTCACCAAGAGGTTTAACCAGATGTATGGAAAAATACTAGCTAAGATTAAACCATCAGATGCTTCTGCCAAGATCACCTATTCCAATGCTTTTGATTCATATTTATGTTTGTTGTTGAGAGAAAGGAGGTCACCAACATTATCTCTCATGCAAGATGTTTCCCTTGAGGTGGAATCTAACATTCTGGCCTCTCAGAAACGGAAAGGAGATTCTGATAGGAGAAGACCAAAGAATGAAGCCTCATCTTCATCAAATGTTGATCCAAAACTTGACAAAATGGCCAAGATGCTAGAGTCTCTAACCTATGATATATCGAAGCTCAAGATCGAAAATAAACAGCCTGCAAAGGGAAGAGGTACTTATGACTCTGCAGGCAGAAATCCAAACCAAAATCCAAATAACTTCAGAAGAAATAATCAGCCAACTCAGATCTTGCAAAGAGAAAGGAATTCTAATGAAGATCAGAGGATAAAAGTCCCTCTTCAAAATGTTGTGATGGACGAAGACAATGGTGAAGACCAAGAAGATGGAGAAGGTGACATTCATTGTGTTGGAGAAGAGACAAGGAAATCTTATCTAACACAACATGATTATGAGGAATCATTGATGACTGAAAAGACCGAAGATGATCTTCTTGGCGATGGCATTTTCACAAAAGAAGATAAAAATAGATATAACCTCCGATCCAAATCTAATGCTACTCAACAAGATGCACCAGCCTCTCCTGAGAAGATTGTTGCCCCTATTAAGAAAAAAGATCAGACATCAGAGGATCAACAAGCAAATCCTCCAAAGGTGAAAGCATCAACTCCTCCCAAGAAGATTGCTGCCCCCATCCAGCATCAAACTCCAGAAAGTCAGCCTCCTGTTGAACAGCTAAAGAATCAAGAAGCCCCTTCAAATCAGGTAAAAGTTTCTGATAAAGCTGCTGATAAGATTCCATATTCTTTTAATTTCGAGGCTGAAATACAGAAAATTAAGATTCCTATTCCTCTAATTGAGCTGATGAAGAATGAGATGTTTAAAAGGGATATTCTTAAAACTCTAGATCCCCAATATGTATCCCTTTCTGCTGATATCCTCAACATTTATGACGATAAACCTACCATTACTCTGGGTCAAATGGTAGAAGACAGAGATGAAAGTTGTCCTCCCTTTTACATCTCCTTAAATATTCATGAGAAAACACTTCATAATTGCTTGTTGGACTCTGGTGCTTCTCACAACTTGATGCCAAAGGCAGTCATGGATGAGCTTGGGCTGGAGATCACCAAGTCTTATCATGACCTTTTTTCTTTTGATTCCTGAAAATTCAAATGTCTTGGGATGATCAAGGATTTGGCTGTGACCTTGACCCAAGCATCAATGAAAACTATGGTGATGGATATAGTGGTGGTTGACATACCTCCAAAATTTGTATGCCTACTATCTAGATCATATATGAAGAGATTAGGTGGCACTCTTCAGATGGATCTCTCCTATGCTACCATTCCTGTTTTCGGAGGAGTAAACAGAAGGCTCTACAGGGAATCCCAACTGGCATATGTAATCAGTGACGAGAAAAATCCATCCAATCATCCTATCTATTCAGTTGATACAGATATGGGATCCTGTATCTTGCAAATTGATGATTCACTGCCTGATACATTGCTTCTCAGAAATCCCACAGATCAGATCACAATTCAGCCCACAGAAACAGTAGAAGATGATCTCTGGACCATGTTATTTGACGGTGCTTGCACTAGGGATTCAGCTGGAGCAGGAGTGGTATTCATTTCTCCCTCTAAGAAAACTTCTCATTTGTCCTTTAAACTCGATTTTAAAGTGACTAATAACATTGATGAGTATGAGGCATTACTTTTGGGGCTGAATGCAGCCAAGGAGAAGGGCATTAAAAAATTGCAGGTGTTTGGAGATGCATATTTGATTATTCAGCAGGTGAATAAGTCCTTTCAAGCGAAGCATGTCAGGCTGAAGGCATACAGAGATGAAGTGTTGAAAGTCATTCACGATTTTGCAGAATTTAAAATTTCATTTGTACCTAGAGCAATGAATGAATTGGTTGATTCATTGGCTATGTCCGCTTGTGCACTCATACCCCCTCTGCCTCATAAATTATCTTACGAAATTCAAGTTAAATATAGGCCCTCTCTCCCTGATAATGTAAAATTTTGGAAGGTCTTTGAAGACGATGTTGAACTCACTAGAATCCTTGTAGTGATAGATGAGTTTGCAGATCTGCAGATTGATCAGGAGAATGAACATGACCATGAAGTTGATGAGCCAAAGTTCAAAAGTAAAATCGCAGCACATGAAATAGTTCAGTTGTCCACCAACAGAATTCCTAAAGGTTTGGTCCCGTTGGAAAGGTTGTTCGATAACAATGATGTGGTTGTCAAATTGCAAAGTGGGGAAAAAGAGTCGGATGTTTTGCAGTATAATGTGGCCAGTGAGAAAGATCCTAAACATGTCAACTTGGCCTCACATTTGACTGAAAAACAAAGGGCTGATTATGGAGAATTGCTAAAGGAATTTGCAGACATTTTTGCTTGGCAGTATGATGACTTGAAGACTTTTGACACAGAAGTGATTCAGCATAAGATTCCCTTGAATAAAGACACCAAACCATTCAGGCAGAAGCTTAGATCCTTCAATCCTTTGTTGTTGCCTACCATGGAAAGGGAAATTAAGAAACTGTTGGATGCCCGCATTATCATTCCTCTCATGTATTTAGAATGGATTGTGAATCTCATACCGGTTAGGAAGAAGAATGGGGAGATCAAACTCTGCGTAGACTTCAGAAATTTGAATAAGTGCTCTAGGAAGGAAAACTACCCTCTGCCTAAAATGGAGCATATTCTGCAGAAGGTGTCAGGATCGAAGGTGATGTCTTTTATTGATGGGTTTTCCGGATACAACCAGATTGTTGTCCATCCGGAAGACAAAGAAAAAACTGCTTTTACCACTCCATGGGGTATGTTTATGTACGAGAAGATGCCCTTTGGATTGATGAATGCAGGATCAACATTCCAAAGGGCAATGGAAATTGCTTTCATTGGAGAGAAAGATAAATTTGTCCTGATTTATCTTGATGATATCACTGTTTTCTCAAGCAGCCACGAACTTCATTTGTAGCACTTAAGAAGGACATTTCTGAAATGTCGAAGGTATGGCATCTCTCTTAATCCGAAAAAATCAAATTTTGCACTTAAGGAGGGGAAATTACTTGGGCATATTGTTTCAGCTGATGGGGTTAAGATTGACCCAAAGAGGGTAGAAGCAATTAAAAATTTGTCTCTTCCTAGATCAAAGAAAGACGTTCAGTCTTTCCTTGGGACTATTAATTTTGTCATAAGGTTTATAGTGAATTTTGTTGAACTCACAAAGCATATCACTGCTATGTTGAGGAAAGACTCTGAGGTAAAGTGGACTGAAGCATCCAGACATTCATTCAATTCCATCAAGGAAGCCATCACAACAGCCCTTGTTTTGATCAGCCCCGATTTCTCCAAGGTATTTTACATTTTTTCATTTGCTTACAGTGATACGATCGCAGCAGTACTGCAGAAGAATGTTGATGATCAAGAGCAGTCGGTTGCCTTCTTTAGTAAGGTCTTGAGGGATGCAGAGGTAAAGTATGAGTTGTTGGAGAAACAAGCATATGCACTTGTCAAGTCACTGAAAGCTTTCAGGGTCTACATTCTTCAGGCAAAGGTAATAGCTTTTGTTCCCTCCAGTTCAGTTAAAGATGTTCTTGTCCAACCTGACATTGATGGAAAAAGGAGAAAGTGGATAGCAAGATTGATTGAATTCGATGTTGAAATCAAACCAGCAAAACTAGTGAAAGGCCAGGGCCTTGCCAGACTCCTGGCAAAGGAAAATTGCAAGTTGCTTGACATAAATCTGATGGGTATCGATGCAGAAAATGTTCTATCTTCAGAGAACAAAGAAGGTGAGGGAATGCAGGTTTGATCTCCTTTAGCTGATTGCAAATGGTACAGTCATATTATTCAGTTTCTGCAAACTTTATCAGTCCCATCAGATTTGACAAAGACTCAAAGAAGGGCTTCGAAGCTCAAAGCTATAAATTTCTGTATCAATGATAACTTGTTGTTCTGGAAGAATCCCATAGGTTTATTGTTGAGGTGTGTAAACCAAGAGGAGGCAGCTAAAGTCATGAGTGAATTTCATAATAGTGAATGCGTAGGACATCACTATTGGAAAACCACAGCACACCAAATCTTAAGATCTGGTTATTACTGGCCATCCTTATTTTCAGATGTATATGAGTTTGTGAAAACATGTGACAAATGTCAGAGATTTGAAGGTAAACAACATTTGAAGTCCCTTCCTCTCAAACCTATAGTAGTCACAGGGCCTTTCCAGCAGTGGATCCTAGACTTCATAGGTGAAATTCATCCGCCTTCTAGTGATCAGCATCGGTGGATCCTGGTTGCCACCGATTACTTTACAAAGTGGATTGAGGCTATTCCCACCCGGAACGCCAATCATACTGTCATCATAAACTTTCTGCAGGAAAACATATTTGCCAGATTTGGCTGTCTCAAGAGATTGGTCACTGATAATGTTGTTGCATTCAAAGATAAACACTTGGTGAAATTGTGTGAAGAGTTGGGGATTCAGCTGGTACATTCCACAGCTTACTATCCACAAGGGAATGGTTTAGCTGAGTCATCCAACAAGAGTTTAGTCAGAATCATAAAGAAGTTGCTTGAACAAAATGCCAGAGGTTGGGATTCCAAACTGAAGTTTGCCTTATGGGCTGACAGGGTAACATGTAAGAAATCAATCGGTACATCTCCTTTCAAGTTGGTATATGGTACTGAGGCCATATTTCCTGTTCAACTTGCATTGTCGGTTGCAAAGTTCTTACAAGAAACTGATTCTGAACCAAGTGATTTGACCAGGAGAATTCACAACTTGGTAGAACTACAGCAAGATAGAGAGCAGCTCTTGAAAAAAATAGAATTGCATCAAGAAAGAATCAAAGAAACTTTCGACAAGAAAGTCAAATCAGATGTCTTTAAAATAGGGGATTTGGTCTTAAAGTGGGATGCAGCAAGACAGGAGAAGGGGAAACACGGAAAATTTGAGGCTCTCTGGACAGGTCCTTTTGTCATAACAGCAGTGTAGCAGAACAATACCTTTGTTCTCCAAACTCTTTCAGGCGAGCCAGTATCAGGTGGCCCTTTCAACGGGCGCTTCCTGAAGATCTATTTCTCATAAGGATTCTTTTGAAGCCAGGTTCTACTTGTACATATTTCTTTTTTCAGTTTTGTTTTCTTTATTTTTGTCATTCAAATAACTCCATGCCCAATGGTACTAGCAAACTGTTTTTCAATTTTTTGTTTCAAGTTGTAATAAGGCTACTGAGTCTAGCTAGGTTCTTGGTCACCTCACAGGGAGATACCCATCCCAGTTGGAGCCAAATGTTAGCTCCCAAAATGAAACCATCCTTTTGGTCGAGTTTTGTGGTGGATAGCATGGCTATCAGTAGTTTCCTCAATTCATTTTTGAGTTTTTATAGTTGCAAAACTTGGGTCTTAGTTTTTGTCTTAGAAAATAATATGACCCATAAAAGTCTTGTTTTCAAAATTTTCATAATTCACTTTCAACAGCTAACGTGTGTCCAAAACATGAGTGTTAGCTGCGGAAAGTGGTGACTTTCAGAAGCTAAGGAGCGTCTCTCATAGGTCTGTGCGCTGGTGAAAGTATCGAATTCCAAAGTATCCAAAGAAGCGGTGTCGCGGGTCGTGCGCTGAGGAAAGTGAAGACTTTCAACAGCTACGGAGCAGTTCTTACAAGGCCGTGCGCTATGGAAAGTGGAGACTTTCAACAGCTAAAAGGGGTTTTCAACAGGATCATGCGCTGGTGAAAGCGGTAAATATGAACAAGCTAAGGGGCATTTTCCACGGGCCATTGGCTAAAGAAAGCGGGAATCGCGTGCGTGATATCCACGTCTAAAGGCAAATGATGATATGATCATCCCATGTCAGGCAGATCCAAATCATGCGCTGATGAAAGTGGGTAATGATGGAAACTCAATTCTGCACATCAAAATAGGATTACTATGCGGATCCGGCTCAGAAACTCATGCTCCACCATCATGGCATCAGAGATGGCAAGTTCGAATTCAGTGGTTCAGGTACAGAGGCTGTATTGTCGGGTTGACAGCATCAAATCGGATCATTGCTCCCATATCACATATTGTTCACGGAGGTCTATTAAAAGTTTCAAATGTTTCAAAACAGAGCCGACTCCCGAAGTGCTTTCAACAGCGCAGAACCTCGGCTCGACCAGCAGTTGCAGGGGTTATAAATTGTCGGGATCTTCGAGTTATAGAATGGTGAGGAAACGCAGTGGTGCTCTAATCAGGAGAGAGCTATATAGCATGTCCTTTTTACAGACACACCCCGAAGTCCAGAGACATTTTTCAAACGTAGGGTGTATTGAATTCGTTGAGAGGTTGCAAATTGGTTGCCACCAGTCTACAGCAGAAGCTTTTGCCAAGACTTTCGATGGGAACAAAGCTCGTGTTGGGTCCATGGAAATTGTGGTAGATGAAGCTGCCATTGCTGCAGCAACAAGCCTACCAAGAATGGGTCAGAGCTGGTTTAAAACCACTTCTCCCAAAAATTTGGATTTCAGAGTTTATTTGAAAGAGGGGTACAAGCACAAGGCATGGAAAAAAGGTATGTTGGTTTCCTATCTAGAAGACGAATGGCAGGAGCTATTCAAAGGCATCCAACTGTACATTACCTCGGAGGGCAGGTATGATAAAATTATGATGTATCACTTCAAACTCCTGGACCATTTCACAGGCAAGACTCCTCTCAATTTACCTTTTTTCCTACATAGAATTTTGGCTAAGGTTTGCAAGAAGATCAGGGCTCAACCCTTGAGCATGAAAAGTACTATGTGCCACTTCGGCCTCATAAAATTGATCATCCTGGAGGAATTGAAACAATAGGGAAGGAGCTGGGAGCATTTTCTATTCTGGGAGGGTTTTGAAACACAGAATCAGCTTGCAAATGAACAGGGGAAGAGTTCAAAGAAACAATCATCTCCTCAAAGCAGCTCAAGAAAAAGAAGGACCCTGCCAGGACCTCCAGAAGATAGAATTTATGGAGTGAAGCCCCACAGGTTGACGAGAAGTTTACACTTTGAGTAGACCATAGAGAAAACCACAGAGCGTCCCACAGAGCAGAGTACAGGGAAGGGAACCAATATATTAAACTTGCCCTATTCAGACTCAGAATCAGAGCAGCAAGATCAATGCCCTGTCACCAAGAGTCATGAGCAGTCAACTGAGTGTGCACAAAACTATGATACCTTCACTCATACAGAAGAGGGAGAAAAATCAAAAATCTCCAAGTCAAAGAAGTCTCATAAAATCAAGCATCTGAAAGAGGTAATCGCTCAGCAAGAGGTTTTGGAACGGGTAATCAAAGAAAGGTATAAAGTTGTCTGAGAACTTCAAAAAAACAAATGCTGCATTTGAGAGATTGGCTAAGGAAAGTGTTAAAGAGAAGAAAAGAAAGAAAAAACTCACCAAATATTACAATAGCCTGTGGTGGCTTGCCAAACGCCTTAAAAGGTAGATAAGAAGGTTGAAACAAAAACAAAAGCAAAAATCTCATCCAGATCTGAATGTACTCGCTCAAGTCGTCGTTAATATGCAAGGTGAGAAATCGGAGACACACTGAGTTTTGATGAAATCAAAATTTTGGAGGTGAAAACTCGTTTTGAGTGAAATCAGGGCTTTCACCAGTGCAAAGCGATATTTTATGACCCGTTAGCTGTGGAAAGTGGCGACTTTCAACAGCTAACCCGCGAAAAATTAAACGAGTTAGCTGTTGAAAGTTGGAAAAGAATTTTTTGAAGCCAAGAGCAAAACAGTTCATTTTGAACAGGTTATGAAGGAGTTCCATAGTATCAATGGACTATTAGATCGCATGCAAAGGGCTCAGCATCAGAGGTTCGAGAGAATTTTGGCAACCACATGCAAAACCATTTCCTCAAAAATCGACCATGAACGTTGGGGAGATCCAACTGTCAAGACAGGTGTCCTGCCATTCTTCACCACATTGCAGATACCAGGAGCTGAAGGATGCAGATGGCCAATTTTGGAGGTTGAAGACAGTTCGAGTTCTAAGTTTAGTTGTTAAGACTTTATTTTAAAGTTGTTTAGATAGAATTGAATTGTTTTTATTAAATACAGATCCATGTTTTTAGGATCTATAAAATCGTTTGTAAAAGGCTATAAATGCCTATTTTTGATATGAAACAAGGGTTCAAACTGGGAGACATTTGATACCACTGTATAGACTCTTTTTGCAGAAATAAAGTTGAGTTTCCTTTCATTTGCAATACCAGAATTGTCCATCTTTCATTTTCTGTACTTTACTTTCAGTTTATTTTAGTTCATAAAGACTGTTATCTCTTTGTTGAACTCATAGGCTTGAAATTAAAAGATTCCTTTTTGTCTTGTATTAAGCCCTACTTTCACTTGTATTGGAAAATC
This sequence comes from Picea engelmannii, assembly GCA_009831015.1. Classification (NCBI taxonomy): domain Eukaryota; kingdom Viridiplantae; phylum Streptophyta; class Pinopsida; order Pinales; family Pinaceae; genus Picea; species Picea engelmannii. Next base: position 1,518,541 of record ML777801.1, on the reverse strand, counting down.
AAGAATAGTATTCTCCATCCTCTCTTTCAATTATTTGATCTGGTTATTGTTTACTGAAAGCACTATATCTTTATATGTGTGATGACTTGTTTCTTATACAAATCATTCAAGACCCCATTGTCCCAAACACATAAAACCATTATTTCTAAGTTACCAAGCATCCTTAGCCTACAACCCTAAGGAGTTTCTTGGAGTGATAACAGATTGAATATTTTATCCTCTCTTCTTCTAGGTTTAGCATGGAAGTGTTTCTCGTTTCCTAACAATTTCTCAGAAAACTTCTTTTCAAAATCTTCTTTACCTAGACATTTACAATAAAACCTGACAAGTTAGCAGATTTGGATATATCATCTTACATGGGAATTCATGGGAAGTACATAGGACACTGGAAATGACGGGACTCTCACACAGGTGACAGAATCTCTACAGATTGTTTCACACTACAGAAGCATCAAGAAATCTGATATAGACATATCACACATGCACAGCATGCCTGGATAGTTATCACTAATCACTGGGAAAAGGCCACCAGGAGTATGGTGAATTTTTGGCACTGCATACAGCATCAAAGGAACCTAGATATAAATTGCAACATATCACTATAGGAACATCGGCGCATGGAGCCAGCTTAAAAATAGGAACATCGCCGCGGAAATTTTCAGTTTTCTTTTGAACTATTTATACCACATTGCAAGGTCCTAATATTTCCAGCCAATTCATATTTATCCATGAATAGAGCTCCCACTAGTTGTCAATTGAGCAGTTCTACTAGCCACCCAGCTACCAGGTCTATTTATTCCAGGAATCATAGTTCAAATGCAAAGTCCCCGCATTGATCCAGGGGGATATTGGTGGTCACCCACCTATTTCAACAGGCTCCTCTTGACAGTTTTTAGTTCAGCGCGTTCTTCTGTAATTCTTTGTAATTGTGGGTTCTACATTTTGGGGGTTGTCTGAAGCCCTAAACAGTTTTCAGGTGGATATTGGTGGCCACCCATCTAATCCAACTGGATTATTTTGGAATTTTTCATGTCAATACATCTTTCTTTACTTCCAGGGCCATTTTAGGGCCCTAAACAGTGGTTTTTCGGCTTACCACAGCCAAACTATAGATGGAGTCAAATTTTGATAGCATAATCTGTATTTCTCAAAAATACCTTTCTAATGGGCTATCACGCGCCTAAAACAGAGGTCGTATGCAAAAGTTACGACCCTAAGAAGTTGAGGTTCCAACTTACCCATCGGGGCCCACATAACATTTGGTGTTTCATCTCCTAGGGTTAGGTATTTGGATTCATAGGGTTTTGGCATTCATTAGTAATGTTAAAAAGGACTATGGAGCCTCATTGTAATCATTTTTCTCAGACGTATGTGCATAGCAAGCCACATCTCTTCTCAGAGATAGCTACCACCATTCAAGCAAGTTGTTTCCAGTTCTGCAGTTTTACAATTTCAACCTATTTTATTTATTCAATAGAAGTTATTGTTTACTGGATATATATTCTTGTTCTTTGTATCTTTATGTTATTGTAATTAGTATTTATTCCTTTCATTTTTCTCATAAATCCAGATCATTGGTATTAGAGTGGTCTGCTCTTCATTTATTTTTCTTCGTGCAAGTCCCTAACAAGATCTGGGTACAAGAAGTTGGAACTTGAACCAGTTGAGCCTTTGCAATATCGTCCATGTCGAGCCTGACAACATCCCATGGGGGACAAGAAGAAATATGATGGAGAAGGAGATCCTTTTAAAATGTTGCTCGAGGAATCCCTTGCACGACAAAGGAACGAAATGATGGACAACTTTGCACAGATCCTTCGTCGGTTGCCCACGGGAGATGCATCTTCATTAAATGCTATGCAACCCCCTTCAAGGTACAAGTAAATTTTGATGTTCCATTATTTGAAGGACTGAAAGAGGCAAATTTTTTATATAAATGGTTGAATATGCTCAAAGGGTATTTTTCGATCCACACTTTTTTCGAGAGGGAAAAGATTACTTTTGCACTCCTCAAGGTCGTCCCCCATGTTAAGGACCGGTGTGATACTTACTCTGAGAAAAGGGCCATAGAGAAATCTGTGATATTTGTGGTCTCCCCCACATGATATTCCTTCAGGGATGTCATTAAAGAACAGTACTACCCTGTTGGAATCTACGAGGACAAGTACACAAGATGGACTACGTTGTGTCAAGAAAGGGACTAGACAGTACCAGATTTCACCAATATTTTCTATACCCTATGCACCAAATTGGGTATCAAAGACTCTAAATGACATATGGTGCTCAAATACCGCAGTTGTATGTATATATACATTCAAACAAAATGGAGTTTCTAGACATCGCATCATTAGGTGCGGTTCATAGATATGTTGTCAAGATAGAGAAGAAATTTAAGCAGAAGAGGTGAGATTTTGGATCTGCAAAATCCTCACAACTGAAGCAGGGCAAAGGTAGACCCAACCCACAAAACAAGGGATGGAGAAAAGATGGTTTCTCTCAGGAAAACCAATCCAAGTCTCAACCCAATAAGGGTAATGAGAAGTCGAAGAAGGACACGGGAAAATGGTGTGAATATCATAAAATCCCTTGGCACAACACCGAAGAATGTTGCTCCAAGCAGTCACTGGTGGTTGAGCTAAAAGATTCTGAGTCAGAGGCATATTTTGACTCTGAATCAAATCCAAAAAGTGGGAAGTGGATCATCGATTCCGAACCCAGTGCCAATCTCACTACCACCAAATTACAACCAAGCGAACCAGAAGAACCAGAGGAAGGGAAACTCCTCGTTCACTCACAGATGTGGGTAAATGGGACTCTGTTTCATTTCATTGTCAATAGCGGCAGTTAGAAGAACTTGATTTCATCATAGTTTGTCAAGTGGATAGACCTACCAATAGCACCACAACAACATCCCTACACCATCGGTCGGCTTTGCCAAGGACAAGATCTTTGCGTCATCCAATAATGTTGTTTTCCCTCTAGCATCAACCCCTTCAAAGATGAGGTATTGTGTGATATCGATCCCCTTGAAGTTTTGATGTTATTTTAGGCCATCCATATTTGTGGAAGAGACATGTTGTGTATGATTCTAGACCCTATAGTGTTATTCTTACTTTGGGTAGACAATTGTATGGGATACTAGAGGTAGCACCGCCTACCGTTATTTCTTTAATCTCTGATAATCAATGTAATAAGGTCATTTCACAAACTGGGAATTTTGTATTATGTGTGATTCATGCTTGCAGTAAGAAGAGGGTCACTACCATATATGTGACCTCTACACAGAGCCTATCTTTACAGCAAAAGAAAGTGGATGAGATTATGGAAGCGTACAGAGACACCTTCTCCTCACCCACCGGGGTGTCGACGCACTGCCAAGTCAAGCATCCAATTGATCTAACCCCCACTGCTCGGCTACCTAATGGACCAGTCTATCTCGCTCGCTGATGAAAAATGAAGAAATCAAGCACAAAATCCAAGAGTTTCATCAAAATGGGAACATCTGACCCAACCCCTCCCCTTGCAGAAGCTTGATTGTTCTAGTGCAGAAGAAAGACGGGACTTGACAGATCTGCATTGATTACAGAGCATTAAACAAAATCATAGTCAGGAACTGGTACCCAATTCCCTAAATTGATGACCTTCTTGAATAACTCAAGGGGGGAAAGTTCTTTAGCAATATTAACCTAACGCCTGGCTACCACCAGGTTCCCATAGAACCAAGTGATGTATGGAAGATATCTTTCAAATCTAAAGAAGGTCTCTTTGAATGGTTGGTCATGCCCTTTGGATTAACAAATGCACCAGCAACTTTCATGAGATTGGTGGATGATGTATTGAGACCCTTCACCAAATATTTTTTGGTGGTATGTCTAGATGACATCCTCATCTTCAGCATAACTTGGGAGGATCACATGCAGCATATTTAGCAAGTTTTGGGCACTCTACGACAACACAAGCTATATGCCAACTTGGAAAAATTCTCCTTTGGCATGAACAGGGTCCAATACTTGGGATACAGTGTTGATGAGAATGGGGTACATGTGGATCCAACTAAGATCCAATTCATTTGTGACTAGCCAGACCCGACCACACTAACTGATATTCAGAGCTTCTTGGGACTTGTAAACTTCTACTGAAGGTTCGTGTTGGGATTCTCCCATATTGCATGGGCCCTCAACCAAGTAACCAAGGGAGGTGGAAAGGCAAAGTTTTCATGGGGAAAATCACAACAAAAATCATTTGATGATTTGAAGCATCGCTTGTGCTCAGCTCCAGTACTCTCCTTACTTGATCTGCAACAACCGTTTGAGATTAGATTGATGCCTTCAACTATGTTGTCAGAATAGTTCTCACTCAGCATGGTCATCTAGTATCATACCATTGAGAGACACTCTCATATAATGTTTGGAAATACCCCACCTATAACAAAGAAATGCATTCCAATGTGCAAGCCTATCGTCAATGGAAACATTACATTCTGGGAAAGGAGACAATCATCCACACTGATCACAAGCCTCTGCAATTCATACAAACATGGGGGAAGTTGCAGAATGATCGCCATTAAAAGTGGTCCACATACCTACAGTAGTTCCATCTCAACATCAAGTATAAAACATGGGGCACAAATCATGTCGTTGACTGCCTCAGTTGCCCTCCCATTGTTGTACTCACCACAGTGCTTCATTCCTGTGGGCATGAGGCATCTGAGTGGCCTCAACTTTATCGGCGTGACCCTGACTTCACCACCACCTATTAGCTCTTGGGTATGAGAGCGAATGTCACCGATTTTCACATACGGGATGGAAAGTTATGCCATCTGGGCCACCTATATGTTCCGAAAAGCGAGCATGTAAATTTGATTTGGGAGGCTCACTACAGTCGGATGGCAGGACATTTTGGCATGGAGAAAATTGTGGTCGTTCTATAAAAACATTTTTATTGGCAAAAACTTTGACAAGATGTCAGAAATTATATTAGATATTTCATTGTTTGTGCCATTTCCAAGCCATCCAAAAAGAATAAATGATTAGAAACCCATCTTCCTACTCTCGAGAGTCCTTTGGAATCCATCTTGATGGATTCCATGTATGGCCTTCTATCCACCAAGCACGGTAATGATTATGTATTTGTGGTGGTTGATCAGTTTTCGAAGATGTTCATTATCACAGCCTGCAAGAAGAGAATCAAAGCGATAGATACTGCCAAGCTCTTCTTCGAATGGGTGTGGGTCCATTTTTGGATACTACAAACCATCACCTCATATCAGTGCAGCATGTTCCTCAACACATTTTGGTCGATTCTTTGGTCACAGTTGGATACTAATATCACTAAATCCACTGCTTTCCACACCCATGGGATGAGAATCGTCCCTATGTTCATCATAGCTACAATAGATCTCTCCATAGCTCCACCGGTCATAGCTCATTTCAGGTAGTGATTGGATTCCAACCCTTGGGTCCCATTTATGTTGCAATACCTCTTGAAACCACAAAGGTAGAATATTCCCATGTTCAATTTGAGGCTGAAAAATCCACCAGATTCAATGAGCAGATTCAGCACATCTGCCAACAGGTCCATAAGATTTTTAAAAAATCCAATGCTAACTACAAGCAGCACCATGATCAACACCGGGTACCGCACCAGTTTCAGGTGGGAGACAAGGTCTAGTTAAATTTGAAGAAAGAGTACCTTACAGGGCCCCATCGAAAGATTTGCACACTTCTCTATATGCCTTAAACTATCACCAAGGTTTTGGGTAGCAATGCTTTTGAGCTCAACACTCCACCCTTCCTTGGCTTGCACCCAGTGTTCAATGTAGACCTCCTTCCGCCATATTTTCTACCATTATTGGACACCTCAGAGATCACAGAATAGTTGACACAAACAAAGTTCAACTTTGACTGGATGGAACAAGAATCCATTTATCAAATAGTGGACACACATGTCAAGGGCACTCTCCATTAGAGGATACATCTTTATCGGGTTGTCAAGGCAGGGCAGCTCCTACACCAAGGAAAGTGGCTCACCCGGGGCCAAATTCAACAGAATTTTCCTTACCTAGATGGGGCACTCAACGCAATGGATACCATTGCTTCCTAAGGGGGGAGGAATGATCCAGGTGGATATTGATGGCCACGCACCTATTCCAACTGGCTCCTCTTGACAGTTTTTAGTTCAGCACGTTCTTCTGTAATTCTTTTTAATTGTGGGTTCTACACTTTCAGGGTTGTCTGAATCCCTATACAGTTTCCAACTGGATATTGGTGGCCACCCACCTAATCCAACTGGCTTATTTTGAAATTTTTCATGTTGGTACATCTTTATGTACTTCCAGGTCCGTTTTGGGGCCTTAAACACTGTTTTTTTGGCTTCCCACAGTCCAACTGCATACGGAGTAAGATGTTCACATCATAATGTGTAGTTCTTAAAAATATCTTTCCAATGGGCTATCACACACCTTAAATGGAGGTTTTATGAAAACTTTACGACCCAGGGAAGTAATTGAGGTACCAACTTACCCATCAGGGCCCACATAACTATTGGCATTTCATATTCTAGGGTTAGGTTTTTAGATGTCTAGGGTTTTGGCATTCATGAGTAATGTTAAAAAATCCTCTGGAGCCACACTATAATATTTCTACTCAGACAGATGTGTGTAGCAACCCACATATCTTCTCAGATATAGCTACCACCATTCAAGCAAGTTGTTTCCAGTTCTGCAGTTTTACAGTTTCAGCCTATTTTATATATTCAATAGAAGTTATTGTTCACTGGATATCTATTTTTATTCTTCGTATCTCTGTGTTATTTTATTTAGACGGTTATTCCTTTCGTTCTGCTCATAAATTTGGATCACGCATTCAAGACTTCTTCTAGAAAACATGTGATTTACTACAGGGAACGTTTCATGCAGATCTCTTTCTCTCCCATGGTCTCATTCTCACGTCAGCTCGCACTAAGAAGAAAAATACTCGGAAGGGGACCCAAAGTATAGTGAAAAATCAAGAATCCTATCCTTGTCAAACAATCACTTGAACTGTGCTTTGAATTTCATGTAGTTCGCCGACTCTCTGTCAAAATTTGTTGCATGTGTTTCCATGGATCAACACCTTTGTTGAACCTAGCAGATGCATTCTGTGGACTCCCCCCCTCTATCGGTTGCAGTTTTCCTCCTCTTATTGGCTATCAACCAAGTTGATCTAGACAAGAGGATGACGTTGGGCATGTCCATTGCAACAATCACCTCATTCGTGTGATTTGCAAGTGCTCGAGAAACTAGACAAAGTTCTAGCTACAGGACTTTCACCAGCTACTACTTCAATTTATGGAATACAGGATGAAGCACATTGTTGGGATCCTTTTGGCAAAAGGATGAGAAAAAGGAGGTCCCTTAACTATCTAGTTAGGCTATCCAGAAAGCACAGCAGAGAGTTAGTTGGTTAGTGGCTCAACTAACATAAAGAGACAAGAAATAAACAACAATGGAATAAATCTAAACTAAGCAAAAAAATAACTTGAAATGAATGCACAAAGAAAACACAAGAAAGATATATCAAGTAAATTGATCTTCGAATTGATACTCCTTGGAGAAATATGGGAACTTATTATTCCCCTCTTCCTCCTTGGGAAGGCTCTTGAGTCCCCAAGTACAAAGTCTTCTTTCTACTATCAATGGATAACAAACAAAAATGGTGAAGAAAAGAGTGATGGACTAATCAAGAGGAGAGAGTCCTAACACTTGCTATGGATGCCCAAAGCTTTCAAAGAGGAATATGGCTTCCCAAAGATAAAAATGAGAAGCATAACGATACTCAAATGCTTCTTATTTTTTGCATACAATGGTCATTTATTTAAAGGAGGATGGAAATATTTTTCTTAATTGGTTCCCAATATGAATGGGAGGTCGTTGGAGGTACCTCCCATCCTTTTCAGTGATCCCAAGGAAAAATTGGGGGCAATTTTGGGTATGGGGGAGATCCCCTTCATCCCAAAAGTGGTTGAGGCCCGACCAAACTCATCAATGCACCGTTTATGCATCTGTGCGGGTCTTTCGACTATCATGCGCGCACTGTGTGCATTGTACACCGTGTTAGCCAGTGCGGATGTGCGCGCGATGCTTTGATTGATTATGTGTGGATTTCCAGAACCACTTTTACATGGTTTTATGATTTCTTTTCCAAACTGATTGTAATCCTTCCATGAATATTGGTAGTATGTTGTGTTTGTGTTAATTGTTTCTTCATCCATTGTTTGTATTTCTAGTGATCCATTTTCCATTGAAAACAGATGCCCCATGATGTGTGAGGTTCGGAGCATACGTATAGCTGAAATACATCATAGTTTCTTTTGTTTATGATTACATTGTATAGAAAGTGAGAAAACTTGGACTTGAGGATCTTTGGGAGTCATCTGTCGGAGGGAGGGGGGTTGAAAGATCAGTACAAAGTAGGCTATAAAAACAAAAATTGTTTCTACAAACGAGGCGGACGTGCCCCATGCTCGTATCATGAGACCATAAAGAGATAGTAGTAATTGAACTTGCTAACGAATTAAATATTTGCAGTGTCCTCATGGGCGTTAGAAACAATAGGTGAAGATTATGATGACGGAACCAACTCTGAAACGATTGGTAAAGTACTCGGAGGCATTTATGGCCTAATCAAATTTAGAGGTCTTCGACCGCTACTAAAAATTGCAATGGTCGCAAAGTAAGATCCACTGTAACATGAGATTATGTTGGAGTCAAATTTCATGGGGATCAACGAAATCAAAGAGAAATCAAGACTCTCTCTGTGACGTCCAAGACTACTCATTGTCAATGGAATGAGAGCCAATATACTGTCACTTTTCTGGAAATTTGTTGATATCGACACCAAAAGTAACACAACGAGATGAAGCAAATGGATTTTGGATATCTGGGTGGATCATCATGGTGTCAGAAACTATATCGGTACTAGTAAATGGGGTGATAATCATGAACGATGTATGGAATATACAGGATTCCATAACTTCCCTTGGTTGGCGGGTATTGATGGATGGCAGCAATCGTAACATACTATCTAGTGTCAGGGGGACGGCCAGATGTGGGAAAAATTTGTTGAAGGGGTGAGACTGCAAGGGGATGTAGTGTAGGTCAAAATATAGAGTGATATGGGACACAAAGGTCTAGTGGTGGTCAAAATTTGGTTTGGATACAAATGGCTTGCAGAGGGTGTGAGGTTAGTGAGATGCCCCACCAAGGGTAACAGGGTTTGAGATGTTCCAAGGGAAAAACGCCATCGGGTGTGATGGCCAAAATCTATTGTACTTTCTGAAATGTAAAATGAGCTTTTCACAATTGCCAAATGAATAAATAATGGGGTTTGTGTTAGAAAAACAGGATCGTGGAGCAATGAAATAAAACAAATGTGGAATAAAACACAGGAGATACACAATACAATAGAGACATGGATATATGTGGTTCACCCTGTGTGGGATACATCCACCAGAGAAATTTCTAGGTCCTTCCTTATTATTATCAATCAAAATGAATGGATACAACCTACAGCACACCCGATGTAACTTCCTCTTCTTTTTCTCACAGTATCCTCTCTTAGAATACAATATTCACGATAATACACATCTGCAATACAATTCCCTCATAAGAGAGGGTTTCCTTCTAGGGGGAAAAACCCCTAAAATAACTTCTACCATCAGATATGTGACCTTATAATGAACGTCCAGATTGACTACAAAATTTCAATATTTTTCACAACAATTTTTCCCAATATTTCGCTTCGGGGGTGCTATCCATGAATCCCCCGCCAGAGGGGGGAATTTTTCCCAATATTATCACCACCCCCCGTGGCGACAGTTGTGGGGGGGAAATCCTCCCCACACCCCCCCTTTAGGGAATAGGGTCCAAGAACGACTGAAACAAACCTTTGAATCAGGAAGATAATCAAGCTCCATAACCAACAATCTCTCACTTGGAGACTGATCACAATAAATCCATTGTCGTTGTACTTGTTGGACTATACTCCACCTTGGACCTGGAAAAATTAGCATCTTCACCTTCATGCTTGAATACCGACTGATATTGATCATGAACTCAATTTCTCTCTGGTTACTCCCTTTGTTAACATGTCTGCGGGATTCTGGCTAGTATGTATCTTTTCCAACTTCAAATGTCCATCTTCAAATATGGATCGTATGAAATGGTACCTGAGTTGTATATTCTTAGTATTTGAATAAAAAGGTGAGTTCTTTGCAAGATGAATGGCACTCTCACTGTCAAAGTACAACTTGTTATTCTCCTGCTTCTTTCCCAATTCCTTCATAAACCTCTGTAACCAAATCATATCTTTACTAGCCTCTGTAGCAGCAACATACTCTACTTTTGTTGTTGAAAGTGCAAAAACCTTTTGCAGTTTTGAAATCCAACTTATTGTTTTTTCATCTACAGTAAAAACATACCATGCGATGCTCCTCCTGCTATCATTATCACCTCTCGTATCTGAATCAACATATCCCTACAAAACAATGTCTGAACCTCCAAAACATAATGCATGAGTAGAAGTACCTCTCAAATCCATGAGAATCCACTTTACTGCCTCTCAATGTTCTTTACTTGGATTGTTCATATACCTGCTCACAACTCCCACTGTATGTGCAATATCTAGTCTTGTGCAAACCATCGCATACATCAAGCTTCTAATTGTTGATGAATAAGGGACCCTATACATGTATTCTATCTCCTCCTATGTCTTTAGACACATTTCCTTGGTTAGTTTTAAATGGTTGGACAAAGGTGTACTAACTGGTTTTGCATTCTGCATTCTAAACCTCTCCAACTCCTTCTCCATGTACTCACCCTGAGACAATGTCAATTTTCAATTTTTCATGTCTCTTGTTATTCTCATACCAAGGACTTTCTTTGAAGAACCCAAATCCTTTATCGCAAAATAATTAGCTAATTTATTCTTGAGCACATTTATATCCTTCATATTAGACCCTACAACAAGCATGTCATCTACATACAATAGAAAGATAATATAGCTTCCATTTTCTAGCCTTTTAAATTAAACACGGTGATCAAAATGACATCTACTATAACCTTGTTCTGTCATAAACCTATCAAACTTCAAATACCACTGCCTTGGAGCTTGTTTTAGTCCATCCAAGCTCTTCTTCAACCTGCATACCAAATTTTCCTTCCCTTTGACCTCATACTCATGTGGTTGCTACATATAAATCTCTTCCTCCAAATCCCCATGGAGAAAATTTGTTTTTACATATAACTTTTCAAGATGCAAATATTCTACTGCCACAAGACTTAAAATAGTCCTAATTGAAGCCATATTAACAACAGGAGAAAACATTTCATCAAAATCTATACCTTTCTTTTGTGCAAACCCCTTTACAACAATTATGGCCTTGTATTTCTTTTTTCCTCCATCTTCTTCCTTCAACTTGTAAACCCATTTATTCTGCAATGTTCTTTTTCCTACAGGAAACTAAACCAAGTCCCAAGTCTGATTATTTACCAAGAAGTCCATTTTGTCTTTCATTCCTTGCTCCCATTTATTTTTAGTGTCTACCTGCATTGCATCTTCATAACATTTTGGTTCACCATAATCAGTCAACAATAAATAATACAATGAAGGAGAGTATCATTCATGGTTTCTACTTAACCTGGTAGATGATCTAAAAATGAAGAAGACTTGTATTCTTGAAATTATTTGCAAGATTGTATTCATGTGTTAAAATGAAAATGGATCAACTTTGCAACACATTTTTATCAAAATTACTCATTCAAGATGCATATAAATAGCAGCAATAAACAGTGAACACAAAACACATAACACAGCAAATGATAAAGGAGTTCACCCCTCTCTTGGGCTACATCTCCTGGTCCAGCTTCCAATGGATCTTTTGTATTATTTTCTCAAAGTGCTCAAAAATGTGCGTTACAATGCTCAAAATGCCAAATATATGGCTCCAATGGCTTCAGAACATCCAAAAACCCCTAGGTGGGCTTTTTCGGCACCTCGTTTGGCCAAAAATTGAAGAAGATAGGCTTCCTGGAAGTTCCCCTTCAAACTTCTTGTCTCTGGATCGCCAAAATGCACCCTTGTTGGTTCAACCTAGCCCCCATGCGATTTTATGCGTTAAAACTCAGCACTGGGCGCAATCGCACAACCGGTACAAACTGTCGAACGGTTACGCGCTGGCCCTTAACCGCCTAAGGCCCACGGGCATATAGCCACCATATGACCTCGTGCGCATATTAAAAAGGGCTGAGTCCAAACCACAGGACAATGGTCGGTGCACCGGTGGTTCTATGCACAACACATGTGACCGGGCTCATATTAAAAAGGGTTATGTTAATACATAGCATGCGCCCGTGGTCATATTACAAGGCATACGATCGGGGTTAAGTTTGAATGTGCGCGCAAAGGTTTAAACCGTGGCCATATTACAACAACATAACGACGGGTTGGGGCTAGGCCCCTGCATAACCCCCCGCCCAAACTTACAACATTTGAATTCAAATATAATCTGCACCATATAATGTTAAGAAACACTATGGTGGCGCGTTGGTTGGTGGTCTTTGCCAAAGCTTTGCACGCGGGTGGAGTTCACGAGGTCGAATCCGGTGGACTCCAAATAAATTTTAAACCAATATATAGGTGGCACGTGGCGGCCATTGATTGGGCCATGTGTCGCCATCCCATTCACTGCAAACAAGCCACGTCATATGCCAACGTTTCACACAACTGCCTGCCACGTGTCATACGACCTGCCACGTCAGCATCCGTACGGACTGTACAGTCAGCATCCCATTTTTTGCTTATTTGTCATTTTGAACAGAACGTGATATCTCTCGCTCTCGACATCCGTTTGAACCCAAACAAGTTGTGTTGGGTTCATGTCGACGAGG
>ML777801.1:1489098-1501645 GCA_009831015.1 Picea engelmannii | reverse complement strand
TTATCTAATTTCTCAGCATTTACTTCTCCATTGTACATTGGCAATTCAAATTTAATATCAAGCTTTAACGAAGGAATTTGTGAAGGAGTTTTACCATGTCCTTTTGGAGAATTCGGAAGAGGTCTTGAATTGGTAGAAGAAGATGGAGGTGAGGGTGGTGGATAAGCACCATTCCCTCCATTTCCATTTGGAGTTTAATCACCACTGTCTCCCTTGTGCTTTGAAGGGTTGGAGCCTTCACCTTGCAATCCTGTATTCCTTTCCATCAAGATTTTCATCATGTCTCTCATTTCCATGACAGCCTTTCTGAGATCTTCATCTTCTGCAGGAATATGTTCATGACTCTCTTCATGAGCCATACTTGGTGAATGCCTCCTTGAAACTTGTGGTGATGAGATAAGCTTCCTCCTTGAAGGATGAGAACTTGGCTCTACAAGTTGACCTTCTCCTCTTGTGAGTTTCAACCTTGTGAGCATCCGAAAACAAAACACTTGCAAATAATCAAGTCTTCAAAAACCTATGCTATGATACCAACTTGATCTAAAAATGAAGAAGACTTGTATTCTTGAAATTATTTGCAAGATTGTATTCATGTGTTAAAATGAAAATGGATCAACTTTGCAACACACTTTTATCGAAATTATTCATTCAAGATGCATATAAACAGCAGCAATAAATAATGAACAAAAAACACATAACACAGCAAATGATAAAGGAGTTCACCCCTCTCTTGGGCTACATCTCCTGGTCTAGCTTCCAATGGATCTTTTGTATTATTTTCTCAAAGTGCTCAAAAATGTGTTTTAAAATGCTCAAAATGCCAAATATATGGCTCCAATGGCTTCAGAACGTCCAAAAACCCCTAGCTAGGCTTTTTCAGCACCTCGTTTGGCCAAAAATTGAAGAAGATAGGCTTCCTGGAAGTTCCCCTTCAAACTTGTTGTCTCTGGATCGCTAAAATGCACCCTTGTTGGCTCAACCTAGCCCCCATGCATTTTTATGCGTTAAAACTCAGCACCGGGCACAACCACACAACCGATACAAATTTTTGAATGGTTACACGCTGGCCCTTAACCGCCTAAGGCCCACGGGCATATAGCCACCATATGACCTCGCGCGCATATAAAAAAGGGCCGAGTCCAAACCACAGGACAACGGTCGGCGCGTCGGTGGTTCTATGCACAACACATGTGATCGGGCTCATATTAAAAAGGGCTATGTTAATACACATCGTGCGCTCATGGTCATATTACAAGGCATTGAATGTGCTCGCAAAGGTTTAAATCGTGGCCATATTACAACAACATAACCACGGGCAAGGGCTAGGCCCCAGCCCGACCCCCTGCCCAAACTTACAACATTTGAATTCAAATATAATCCGCACCATATACTATTAAGAAACACTATGGTGGCACGTTGGTTGGTGGTCTTTTCCAAATCTTTGCAAGCAGTTGGAGGTCACGAGGTCGAATCCGGTGGACTCCAAATAAATTTTAAACCAATATATAGGTGACACGTGGCGGCCATTGATTGGGCCATGTGTCGCCATCCCATTCGCTTCAAACAAGCCATGTAATATGCCAACTTTCCACACAACTACCTGCCATGTTTCGTACGACCTGCCACGTCAGCGTCCATACGGACTGTATGGACTGTACAGTCAGCATCCCTTTTTTTGCATGTTTGTCATTTTGAACAAAACATGATATATCTCGCTCCCGACGTCTGTTTGAATCCAAATGATTTGCGTTGGGTTCGTGATGATGAGGCCTACGCTCTCGTTTGATTTGAAGCGATTCCGAGCGCTTTGAATTTTTGAGCAAAATTTGATCCCCTGGATCAGAGGATCTTTTAACAACACTTGCAGAAGTTTGAGGTACTTGTTGCTCATGTTGTTGTACATTTTTATTTTCTGGTACCTTTGAAATTTCTTTTTCAGTGATCTCATCAAGCACTATGTATTATGGTTTTTCTTTTTCATGTTTATTTCCCTGCAACTAATCTTTGTACATGACCTTCTCATTGAATACGACATCTCTACTCCTAATGATTTTTTGGTTTTCATAATCTCATAAGAGATAACCAAAAGCATTAACACCATATCCAATAAAGGTACACTTCTTGGATTTTTCCTCAATCTTTGTTCTATTTTCTTTATCAATATGGACAAATGTTTTACAACCGAAAGTCTTCAAAAATGAATAGTTTACCTTTTTACATGTCCATGCCTCCTCTGGAATTCCACCATCCAAAGATATTGAAGGCCCTTTTTTTATCAATTAAAAAATAGTATCTACATCATATGCCCAGAACTGTAAGGGCAACCCAGCATGCAATCTCATACTCCTTGCACGCTCCATGATTGTCATGTTCATCCTTTCTGACACACCATTTTCTTATGGTGTTCTTGGAACTATTTTCTCTCTACGAATCCCATGGTATGAACAGTGATCATCAAACTCCTTGTTTAAATATTCACCTCCATTTTCTGATCTGATACACTTCAACCTTTTTCGTGTCTCATTCTCAACCAAAGATTTCCATTTCTTAAAAGTATCACAAATCATATTTTTGTCGAATGCAATAAACCCAAGTTTTTCTAGTTACATCAGCAATAAAAGTAACATAATAACGAGAGCCACCAAGAGATTATACATGAGCTTGTCTCCATACATATGTATGCACAAGATCTAACCTTTCACTCTTCTTTTCTTTTCCGACTCTAAGAAATTTGACTCTCTTGTATTTTCCATAAACAGAATGCTCACAGAAATCAAAATCAATTTGTTTAAGATCTGGAAACAAATTTCTTTTGTGAAGTATTTGCATCCCCTTCTCACTCATGTGTCCAAGCCTATGATTCCATAGTGTTGTATCCACTCATGTAGAAGCTAAAGAGATAGAAGAATCAGTATTACCAGTACATAAATACAATGTACCTACCTTCTCTCCTTTTGTTATCACTAGTGATCCTTTGGTGACCTTCCACGCCTTATCTTTAAATAAAGATATGCAACCTTCACTTGCCAATTGCCTTGTTGAAATAAGATTTTTCCTTAGATATGGAACATATCTTACCGTTTTCAAAAACCATTGGTTTCCATTCTTTTGTTTTATTTGTACCTTACCCATTCCAACAATTTTGCATGGTGCATCATCACCCAAATGAACTTGTCCAAAATCACCTTGAACATAATCTAGAAAATGTTTCCTATGGGGTGTGACATGAAATCAAGCCCCTAAATCTACTACCCAAGACTTAGAAATATTATCTATAGAAACAATCAAAGCATCTTGTAACACATCACATGTTACATTTTCTTCTTGATTTTTCTCTTGTTGTCCATCTCTTTGTTTCTTTGGAGCTCTGCAGTCTTTCTTCAGATGTCCTTTTTTCCACAATTTCAGCATTCTACCTTTCCTAGTCTAGATTTGGATCTTTCCTTCCTATAATTCCCATGGTTCCCTGAGCCCTTTCCTCTATCCTGGTGTCTTCCCCTATTCTCCACATTCAATGCATTACCTGATGTCTCACATGTGCTTTTTCGTCGCATTTCCTCGCTAAGGATAACACCAACAACATCATCAAAGTTTAGAGTGTTTGAACCGGATACAAAGTTACTTACAACCATGACCAAACCATTCCAGCTTTATGGTAATGAGCACACGACTAGAAGAGCCTGGACCTCATCATCAAAGTCCACTTTTACAGAACTTAGTTGATTAGTAACAATATTAAATTCATTTAAATGATCTGCAACAGACCCACCTTCTGACATCTTCATATTAAATAATATTTTCATTAGAAATACCTTATTGGATGTTGATGGTTTTTCATACAGTTTATCCAATATGTCCATCAGCTCCTTCATTGTCTTTTCTTTTGAAATATTGAAATCCACTGACGCTGCCAGGATCAGTTGTATCATTCCTAGTGCCTTTCTGTCAAGAACCTCCCATTCTTCGTCCTTCATGGTCGTCAGCTTATTTTATATTCCACCCAATGGTAGGAATACATCCTTCTGATATAAATAATCTTCCATGTTCATCTTCCATAACTGGTAGTTTTGGTCGTTAAATTTATCGACCCTAAACTTTCCATATTTCGCCATTGCTCCCACTCAGACCAGGAACCCTCGTTTCCTGTGAGTTACTTTTCACTCTGATACCAGTTGTTAAAAAAATAGGATCGTTGAGAAATAAAATAAAACAAATGCAGAAATAAAATATAGAAGATACACAATACGATAGAGAAACAGATATACGTGTTTCACCCAGTGTGCGCTACATCCACCAGAAAAATTGCCAGGTTCATCCTTATTATTATCCAACAAAATGAAGGGATACAACCTACAGCACACACATTGTAACTTCCTCTTCTTTTTCTCATAGTCTCCTCTCTCATAATACAATATTCACAATAATACACAGCCGCAATACAATTCCCTCATAAGAGAGGGTTTCCTTCTAGAGAAAAAAACACTAAAAATAAATTCTACCATCATATCTACGACCTTATAATGAACGGTCTATATTGACTACAAAATTACAATATTTTACAAGGAAATGTTTCCCAATATTTCGCTTCGGGGGCGCTGCCCCCTAATCCCCCGTTGGGGGGGGGGGGGATAATTTTTCCCAATATTATCGTTGCCCCCCCTGGCAACAGTTGTGGGAGGTCAAACCCCCCCACACCATCCCTTTAAAGAATGGGGTCCAAGCATGGTTGAAACAAACCTGCGCCCAGAGTGCCAAAAATGGGCCCCCAGAGCTCCAGACTGAAATGTGAATCGGAGTATCATTGTAAGGTGAGGGAATCTAGATCTCATGGATGTGAACGGTGTGATAAATGGAGCTCGAATGCTCCTTAACGGACGTGAGGAATTTGGTCCAAAGGGCGTATATAAGAGCATGGGGCCCACATAACCACTTCATTTGTACTTGTTGTTGTGGAGGTATGAGAGCTTAATACATGGATGTTTCTAAGTTGTGGGAGAGCATGCGAGATTGGATTCGAGTGGCGAGAGATCCAGGTAAGCTGTCAAAACCTCCTGGATAGTGTAGGCGGTATTTTGGAAGGGTAGGGGGTTGTACGGACATTTTTTTGACTGTGGGGGTGGGTCCACGCGGGTGATCATGTTATTCTTGCGCACATCTGCGCGGGTTTAATTATTAAATCTACACATAGTGTGTAGTTCTATCAACAGAAATTGTGCATATTTGTGCAGTTCTTGGGGTATCATCCGCGCGAAAGGTGGTTTTTCCTTATGCACGGTTTTCTGAGTAAAAGTCGTGCAAATGTTCATGATTGTACAAATAACAGTCGTTCACATGCACGAATGTGAGACAGACAGTCACACCCAAGGTGAGGGAAGAACCATGCAACTTTTTGGTGAACAATTGTGCAGGAGTGTGTGACTATTAGTCAAACAGTCACGCAGGAGTGCGGGGTTGTAAGTTAAACAATCATATAGGAGTGTGTGATTGTTCTTGGAATAGTTGCGCAGATGTGCACAACTGTTATTGGAACATTCGTGCAGGGGAAACAATTTTTTTATATGGTTTTGATGGGATTTGTGGCCTGATGACGAGCTAACATAGGTTATGTTTTCATTGATGCAGGTTTCACATCTGATAGTGAGGATGTCGGTGCAGTGAAGAGAGACATACTGGGAGTCGCTCAGGAGAGAGGTGGGAACTGACGCACAGATCCGATGGCATTTGGCCTGCGCCGGGTTACTATGCATTTTTTACAGTGCATTGATCCATACCCAGGAGCCTCTATTAGACTTCATAGTACGGATGTGGAAGCCAGATTGGCAGTGATTTTTGGTACGTGGGAGAGATTTGCACATTACCGAGGATATTGACATTTATTTTCTTACTGGGCTCCCATTCTGAGGGGCGGCTTTGGCAAAGCAGCTGCAACTGCCAACTGGGGTGAATGTGAGGGCACTAGCAAGACGGTATTGATCGAGGGGAGAAATTATCAATGGGGGTTCGATCAGCATCAACTCGATTGACTCGCTTGAGGTACATGTTTTTTGTGCGATGGTGGTCTGGATATACAGGTCACTAGGGACACAGTGAATTTCTAGTGTGCATATGGTGATCGCAGAGTAGGCCATGAATGATCGGATGTTTGTGTGGGCCTTCTTGATGCATGTTTGTATGGTGGCACAACTAGACCGGTGTATGGCGGTCAGAGGTGGCGATTTCACCTTTTTCTCAGTTTTGTGTGCCTTTATGTTCAAGAGGGTGTTTTTACTACACCCTCAAACTATTTTGGAGCCGCCAGTGGCGCAGGATCCATGATTGATAAGGTGGGCAGAGTTGGTTCCCCAACAGGGAGGAGGGGCCACAGGTATTTATTTTAACCCGACATTTGAGTGGGTTTGGTGGCATACCACTCAGGTTTTCGATAGCTTCTCGTATCATGGGATGGATTTCCGACACCATCCAAGAATGCACTTGACACCTGGGGAGGAATGGGACGATCGAGGTACGTGTATGATATTTTTGTATTTATGCTTTGTCATTGATTTTATATATGGGTATATTGTTGGTATTGATGCACCTATGTTGGTTTTTTCATGCATATGTGGGACCCGGTGGTCGTGAGGTCGATGTTGCTCAGGGGGTGGTTGATGAGTAGGTAGAGGAGGGGTGGCCCAGGAGGCCTCGTCAGTTTCCTGACCTAGGGGAAGGCCCAGCACATGTAGCGGGGGTAGGACCAACACATGCAGGGGGAGCAGGACCAGCATGGGGCCAGGGAAAAGTTGAGTTGGGGGCACATGACCGGGACAAGGGTATCCTGGAGTTATGCATTGGTGGGGACCCATGCTAGCGTTCAGTGATTCGATGGGAAGTGGTGGTGAGCACGGCTATGACAAGGCGGATTCTTGTTATGGACCTTATGTTTGGGGGAGCTCCACCAGTTGGTGATGATGTACCTCAATTAGGGTTATCCTAGGTGATAGGGGGACCATATACAGGCTAGGCATGTTTTTGTATTATGTAGGAGTCATTGGAACTTTCATATTTTTTATAACTTGATTGGAGGGCCTAGACATGGAGCTAAGGCATGTATGTACTATTTTTTGTATCAAATACGGGAGCGATCTATATATGAGTAGACCATTTGAGACATGTGTGTTTGTATTTGATATATGTTTTTAATTTGATGGATGAATGCAATATGTATGTTAATGTGATAAATTCCAATCTAGTACTTGATTATCTATCTTATCTGCCATCTGGTTGTGGTTTCTAGAAATATGAGCAAATGTGATGGAATCAAAATTTTCTATCATAAGTTTGACTTGCAGGTACTTGCGATATAGGCATGGATCATAGACACAATACATGTTATTGAGTTGATGGATGATGAGCTAAGAATATAAGAGAATGCTAAGGTGATGAATATGAAGGTGACTAGCCTCAGAGAGGAGACCAATGACAGTAGCATATTCAGCTTGGTTATTGGTGGCGGGGTCGAGGCATATGCCACTAAAGTGGAGAAACACATGGTCCAGGGTTTAAATGGTACAAGATGTTGAAGCAAGATTCTGGGTCCATCAGTTGGCCCCATTCACATACCCAATGTGATAAATAAATGGAGAATTCATCTGTTGACACAAGGACACTGGATTGGGCTCACATAATGAGAGAGCAATAAAAAAGACTAGAAACAACTAGTAAAGCAAGGAAAGCCTAAGGTAAATGGTTACACTCAGGGGTAGAATTTCTTCAAGTATACCCTTTGACCACATCCTTGAGCATAGCACATCTGGGGTGGCCTAGGATGCAGGCACCCTTAGTAAGGCAATGACGGATGACATAGGATCCTCGCCATAGGGATTCAATTTTTCCATGGCCGAGAGTATCTTGGGAGATATCGTAGTCCAAAACAAGGTCGCATTCAGTAAACAATCGAAGGTTAACTTTACGGTCAAAGGTGGCTTTGGTCCGCTTTTTGGCTGCTTCATTTTTATATAAGGATTCTCCCCGATATTCGTCGAGAGATTCGAGAGATAATAGTCGTTGCTCTAGGGGCGGTGTATTGGGAAAGAGCTTGATTTCCATGCACAATGTTTGGATTTTGCATTTGATGGGGAGGATGGATTTGATGCCATGGACTAATTGGAAGGGTGTGAAATCAGTGGTTGGTTTGACAGTTGTTCGGTATTCCCATAAATATGGAAAAAACATATGGTTCCAATTTCTCTTGTGTTTTTAAACTGTGCGTTGGAGAATATTTTTTAGCACTTTGTTGATGGTCTCGACTTTCCCATTGGATTGTAGGTAATATGATGAGGTGAACTCATGGGTGAATCCTAATTTTTTTTATAGTTCCGCGAAGAATTCATTCTCAAAGTGCTTTTCATGGTCGTAAACTAGTTGTAGGGGGACCTCGAAGTGAGAGATGACATGGTTGAAGAAAAAACATGTCGCTATGTTGGTCATATTGTTGAACATGGGAATTTCTTCAGTCTGCTTGGTGAAGTAATCAACGATGACTATGATGTACTTATGTGAATTACTGGACGGAGGGTTGCAGGTCATGAAATCGATGCCCCATTTATAGAAGGGACAAGTCGTGATTATGGGGTGAAAGAGGACAGGTGGTGCCCAAGCCTTATTTGCATATAGCTCACATTTTTCACACCACTTAACTAGTTGGATGCAATCATGAAACAACGTGGGCCAAAATTAACCCACCCTAATGATATTTTGGGAAGTGGACATGTCAGATAAGTGATCATTGCATGCCCCATTATGGAAAGCATTTATCATTGCCTCGGCATCCTCCAGGGTGAGGCAGCTTCGTAGAAGGGTGTCGACGCCTCTATGGTAGAGAATGTCTCTTATGAGAAGGTATTGTGAGGCTTGTTGCCGAATGCGACGGCGATCATCCCGAGATAAGTGTGGACCAAAATTTTGAGTCCGAAGGTAGACCAAAATATCTCCATACATGGTTATGTGGATGATATGAAAAATAAATGCTCATCGAGGAAATTCTCATTGACTGAGGGGGTCCGTAGAGTCAGATGGAAAGTCTTCAAGGAGTTCGGCGAGAACGAGGGATTTCTTACTCTTTGGGGTGCTAAACTCTAGGTCTTATTCTTGGAGAATGATCATCCAGCGAGAAAATTTTCCATTGATCTTGTTGCACCTCTTTTGTCACCTAAATGAGCAAAACAGAGGTGCTTACAAGCTTAGTTGGGTTAGCTAAGAAAGACAGCAGTAAAGGAAAGGGTTATAAAAAGAAACATAAAATACTAAGCTAAGAATTAAACTAAGAAATGAAAGAACAACTAAACTATTGAGCATAAGGACATAAGAACAAAAAACCAATAAGACTCATGTCACCAATGGCAAGGATTATATTAGTGAAAAGAAAATACCAAGAAGAAAGAGGAATTTGGGTCCCTTCTTCCTCCAATGGAGGGCTCTTGAACCCCCACAACTAAGCTCTTCTTACAACTTTGAAAGAAATGGTGAAAGAATCCCAAGCTAATCCACTCAAGAGGTGAGATGGATTGCCCAAATGTAATGATGCTAGTATGCTCTTGATGAGAAAAGAGGATTCCCCAAGAGAATAGCAGCAGCATAACCTTGCAAATGAATTCCTTGAAAATGTAGTGCACCCATGGCCTTGTTTTATAGCATCACTTTGAGGTGTTGTGAAACCAGCTTCTAGTGTGAAAAGGGGTTGTTTAGGGCATTTTTAGGTCTTTGACCAGCCACCCAGTCGGATCCAGCAGAGATTTGGATGTCAAATCAACTTGGAAGCTGAACCAGAAGTGGGTGGGAGGCCAACCAATCTCATAAATGCGACGTTCTTAGGTGTGCATGACTTTTAGCGACCACAGTCATGCATCGTGCGCATGTGTGTTATTCTTTCATTTCTGGATGGAACATGTGCGCGCGCACCCTATCTAGTCATAGCGCGCCTTAATTTTATAACTGGTTGTATAGTTTTGGACCTTTTGGAAATGCTTTTTTGGTAATTTTGGTCCATGGGTGAACTCATAATTGTTTGAAGATGTTGGATTCCTGTAACCATTTGCGGACGAAATTTCAGTGATAACAGATCTAGCGGCGACTCAAGAGGTAATGCATGGGATTGGAATCGGTGATTACTTTGGCGGTACGAAGCAAGATATAACGGAGCAGCTTTTGAACTACGAGAATGACTACGAGGGATAGCTTATATTCATGATTTTATTTGAGAGGTGACCTAAAGAGGTTCTCACTAATGTAGTATATAACATGTTCATATTGGTTGTCATCTACCTGAACGAGTACTCCGGCAACCGAAATGTCATAGGCTGATAGGTAGAGTATGTAATCCCTATCATAGTCTGTGGGACTAATCAAGGAGGATTTGCTAAGTTCTTCCTTGAGTGAATCTAAGGTGTCCTAGGCATGGTGGTCCCAATGAAATAGGATGTTATGGTGGATTAATCATAGGAATATGTGGGCGCAGATGGGATAGTCAGGGACGAAACATCGTAAGAAGTTTTTTTTTCCTAGGAGGCTTTGCAATTGGTGTAAGTTCCTAGGAGGGAGGATCTCCTTGATGGTCTGAATTTTAAGGGGGTCTATGGTGATGCCATGTTGGGATACTATGAATCCCAACATGTGGCCTACAGTGACCCAAAAGACACATTTAAGTGGGTTGAGTCATAAGTTGTACCTTCGGCAACATTCAAAGATGATCTATAGATCCTCTATGTGTTGGGAATGTTTCTTGGATCGAACGATGAGGTCGTATAAGTAGGAAAGGATCATGTGAGTGAGATCATGGAAGGAATATGTCATTGCACATTGGAAAGTGGCCCCGACGTTTTTGAGTACGAAGGGCATAATTCGATAGGTGAAGGTGCCCCACGGGTTTGTGAATGTGGTTTTGTATTGGTTCGCCTGCAGAATTTGGATTTGGTTATAGCCAGAAAATTTGTCCATGAGTGAGAGGACTTCATGACTGGCACAAGAATCGATGACTTGATTGATGAAGGGAGTAGGGAATTTTTCTTTGGGACAATCTTTGTTGAGGTCACGAAAGTTTGTGCAAACTCGAATGGTGCCCTTTTTTTTATTGATCGAAACAGGGTTGGAAACCCAAGATGTGTATGAAATGGGGTATATGAAGCCAGCAGTATGGATTTTGTCGATCTCGGCTTTGGTTTCCATGGCTTTGGAAGGGTGGAGGGGGAATTGCTTTTGGCGGTTGGGGGAAACGTCAAGCCAAGTGTCAATGCAATGGTCAACAATGGTTGGGTCTAATCTTGGCATTTTAGTGTATGACCAAGCAAACACATCTCGATATTCCTGGAATAAGGCTTTGTACGCTGTTAAGAACCAAATATCAATATAGCATAGAAAAACCTCAGAAAAAGTACTCAACGCCTTGAAAAAGAGATAACTTCAGATAATAATCCTCTTCGAGGGGGAAACCCTCTTTTACCCCACTTAAATGTTCAAGTACAAGATGATTCCAAATGAAAATGTATCCTTGGTATATATAGGAGACTAGGAGGTATAATTACAACTAATGGAATAAAGCCGACATAAATAAAATAACACTACTAATGTAATATGCCCCAGTTAAGTGGTAATGAGACAATATTAGGGCTTAACATGTCCCTCCCCTTGAGACAAGTGTTTTCCACAATGCTTGAGTAAATCTGGATGCTTTTGTATAAAAGACTCATCTTCCCAAGTGGAATCTTCAGCCGGTAGTTTCCTCCATTTAATGAGATACTCTGAAATGGATCTATTCCTCAGCTAGCGAATTCTTGTTTCAATGATGGCTTCAGGCTCCAATATGATTTTTCCTTCCTCGTCAAGTTCTGGCAATATAGTTTGAACTGGGATCTTGTCGCCTATAACCTTCTTTAAGCATGAAACATGGAAAATTGGGTGTACTCATGAAGATGCAGGCAACTCCAATTTGTATGCCATAGTACCAATCTTTTGCAACACCTTATAAGGGCCATAGTACTTTGGTGATAATTTATTATCATTCTTGACTTGCTTGAGGGACATCTGTTTGTATGGTTGTAGTCTTAAAAACACCCAATCCCCTACTTCAAAACTTCTTTCACTATGATGTTGATATGCTTGTTGTTTCATGCGATTATGTGCCATGGTCAGATTGTCCTTTAAGATTTGGAGAACTTGTTGTTGATTCTCGATGTGATCTTCCACTACTTGAACCTTAGATTTTTTTTTAGAGAAGAAATAATGGAAGGAGGGTGGTATCCATAAAGTGCCATAAATGGTGTAATTTTTGTTGCAGTATGAAAGGAAGTGTTATACCACCATTCTGCCAAGGGTAACCATTTGAACCATTGTGTTTGTTTATCAGAGACAAAGCAAAGAAGGTAGCCTTCCAAACATTTGTTCACTATCTCGGTTTGTCCATCAGATTGAGGATGACAGGATGAGCTATGAGCCAATTGAGTACCCAAACAAGAAAATAATTATGTCCAAAAATGTCCAGTGAAGATGGGATCTCTGTCACTTACAATAATCTTTG
>ML777801.1:1453443-1486461 GCA_009831015.1 Picea engelmannii | reverse complement strand
CCTCATATCGATCTTAGGAACGTGGTTGGTCTTCAACCCAAAGTTGGAGTTTCTCCATTATTGATTCACCTTCCTTGTGTCCTCATCATGAATTTCATGGGATGCATTTTCACTTTCAGGTGTCTTCTCTGTTATGAAATTTTCCAATACTTCCATGATCTCCTCTTTTAAACCATCCATCTTTGCCTCCAACTTAGCTTACATCTCTTTTAGTTCATCTTTTGTTACTATCTTATTTTGTAAAACATTTATGTCCCTACGCATTTCGTCACCTTCATCAATATTCCAAGTAGAATTGTATCGAGGCTTATTTGGTGTAGAAGTTCCCTTTTTGGGTGGCATGTTGGCCAAGTATCACTTTTGAACCTTGATTTTGAGGTGGTTCTGCTAGACAATATTTATTCTGTTGTATCTCCCAAGTTTCGGCCCTTATGGGTATGAAAATTTATTTTATGTAGTTCTCTGATATATATTCTCTGCAATGCCATGGGTCTGATCAAAATTGGATGTGCCAAGTGGAATTTATGGTAACTTCCCCATAACTTGCCACTTTTTGGACTTTCCAGGAGATCTTACTTTTATAGCGTGCCCCGCACAAAATAATTGATATAAAATTCTGAAACTCATACCAGAAATACTACAGACTGTCCAAAATCCAATGAAACCAGTCCCACTCAATTTAGATACTCTAGGAAGAAGTTATGATTGTTTTACCTGGAACACCTTCTTGAGACTAGTCAATAGGACCAGTCAAATACCCTATCTTACACAGGGTGTATCTACAAATTTAAGATGACACATAAGTTGAACGTTTTACCACAGATAAACTATGAATGTATGTGAATATCCTCTGGAATTTACGGTCTGAAACTTTACAGAAATTTTTTTATAGTGAAAATCCCACAATGTCTCAATTCAGGATGATTCCATAACCCTATCTTGTACAGGTTGTATCTCCAAAATTATAAGGCCTCAGGAGATGAATTTTTAACCCAACATACCTTGATCCGTCTACTAAATATCCTCTAAGTCATTCCTTCTGAAACATTGTACAAAAAAATCTATAGTGAAAATTCCAAGGTGTCTCAGATGTAGCAACGAAACCCCAAGACCTTGAGCTTTGATACCATATGTTAAGAACCAAATATCAATATTTCATAGAAAAACCTGAAAAAAAGTACTCAACGCCTTGAAAAATAGATAACTTCAGATAATAATCCTCTTCGAGGGGGAAACCTCCTTTTACCCCACTTAAATGTTCAAGTACAAGATGATTCCAAATGAAAATGTCTCCTTGGTATATATATAGGAGACTAGGAGGTATAATTACAACTAATGGAATAAAGCCGACATAAATAAAATAACACTATTAATGTAATATGCCCAATTAAGGGGTAATGAGCCAATATTAGGGCTTAACATACGCTATGATTTCCTCTAGGAGTATGCTTCCCCCAAGGTGATTTCTTCCATGACATTGGGTTTAACTGAAATGTCGATTTTTATGGTGGGTGAGATATTGGCCATGTTACCTTCTTCAAACGTGTCGGGAATGGGTATTGGATTCTTGAACCAGTCTACATGGCCATAAGGGATGAAATATTTCACTTCGATGGTACAAACAAGGGTGTTTGTTGGTGGATGAAAGGCATTGTGTGCCAGAAAAAGGGATCGATGATGAAAAGCATCCCAGGGGTAATCGGGTGCGCATAGGACTTCTAAAATTTCTTCATCGGAATGAAAGGTGATGGAGTACAAGGAGTTTGTAACTGTTGGGAGTGTGGCGTCGAGATTAGTGGATGTAGTTGGTGAAGGTTGGATATCATAATTCATTCCAGAGGTAGATGGAACTATGGTAGATGAAGAGTAGTGTTTAGTAGACGTCATGAACCAAATATCTATATATGAACTGGATGCATTATGGTATGGAGGAGGGGGAATCTCATAAACCGGTGTTACAGGGGAGTTGGGGAGGTTTGGAAGGAATTCCTCGCATCATGGTGGATTGTCCAGAGGGGTCAATGGACGAGAGGTGGTCCTTTTCTGACTGCTTGGATTGTTTATTGTCGGGTTCACCGGGGATGGTATCCTTGGTGGAATGCGTGGGATGGAGGCCCTCCAGCGTGTGCATCCCTCAATGATGAGTTGACAGTGGTATGTGCAATGGTTCATCTGATAACATAGTGCGCAAGGGAGTTGCATCTCATTTGTTGACGTAGAGACATGGATAATGTCAATAATTGGTTGTACCAAGCAGATGGGTTGGGATTACTTGGGTAATTTGGTCTGGCGCATGGCGGCGAGAGTGTATTGAGACTGAGGGAGGGTCAGGAAATGGTGCATATCATGGTTGTATTGATAACAAATGGCACAAGCATGCTTGGTTCTCAAACTAAGAGGTTCGGAGGAAGAAGGTTATGGGGAGGCCGGTAGTGCTACTGGTGTAGGCAGTAGTGGTGTACTTAGAGGCTTTGGAATGATATTTTGTAACTCGATAAAGCGAGGTAAAGATTGGCAGGGTGTCCAATGGTGTTGCAAAATGTGCATGGAGGTGGTATGTGGGGTGGAGAAGGGAGAGGAGGTTCCTTCTTTTTATGTGTGCCTCGTTGTTTGGTCACAGTGCCCCCTATTCCAGAGGTAGGGTCTCCCAGAGTGGTAATATTTCCACCAACTATGTGACTGGTTGGATGAGCGACTGATCGTGGTAATGGGACTACAGGTTGTGGTGGAAGGGATAACCCAAGTACCATAGTTGGTGGTTCTAGATACCATACAGGGATGGCGATGACCATGTTAGGTAAAGTGAGGGTAGCAGCAACTTGGTATGTTGTTACTCATGGGGGGGGGTAAAAGAAGGGAATTTGGTGATGTCCTGTGGGACTGTCTTACAAACAGGGATTTCACCCACAGGTGGTGGGTTCTTCGATGTTCCATCCTGGGGAGGCTCTATAGTGAATTCATCAGGAAGTATCGGGGTGGGCTAGGAAGGAGTGGTGGAGGATTATGGTGATTTATAGATGGACGGGGGGTCTGGTATCTCAATTCTATCAGTCATGAAGACGCACACAGCGGAAGTGGTGGGGGTGGGAAGCCTTGGTATATACCAATCAAAGATGGATCTTGAAATAGCCCTAGTCCGACGTCTATCATTGGGACTGGGTCATTTCTCAAGTGGATCAATGGCAGGATGTTATCAATGTGCCCTGATTGGTTGGGTTCATGGTGGTTCAATTGATCGATGGTGACAATTTTCCCATTGTGAGGGAATAGCATCGTACCAAAGACCAAGGAAGCTACAGCTTGCATGGTGTACATGTAGCTTCGTCCGAATAGGATATTATAATCCAATTGGGCATCAATGACTTATATGTCGATTAGTATTGTTTTTCCCCCAGCTCGACCGAAATGTTTTGGTACAGGCCTTCTGGCTGGGATGGGTGACCATCATAAGCTCGAATTTTGATGGTGGAGGGGATCAACTCAGGTGAACCAAGTTTTTTCCAAAATGATTTGGACATGATGCACGTAGATTCTCCTTCATCTATGATGCAGCGATGGACCGTGATATTCCAAATTTTCATCGAAATCTGGAATGTGACTAACGATGGAAGTCGGGGGTGTTCTCTGTCTAATTCAAATGTGATTAGATGGGTGTTTGAGGGATCTTTTGCCCCTAATTGTGAAAGTAATGCCTTTCATTGGGAAGGGAATGTTTGAAGGGCTTCCATGACTGACATGGTAGCGGGTGATTGAGCACAGTCGTCAATAAGACTATTTTTGGGCGGCCCTAGCATGAGGATTTTGCACATTCCTGCACAAGGGTGCGTGAGGCATGCGGGTTATGGCGTCAGTGTTAGGACGAGGGATCATAAATGGTTGTCCAGTTGGTAGTTGGGGAGCATATGATGTGCTGGGTAATGGATTAGGGGTTGTACCGTATTGGAGACTACGAGTTTGTAAGAGGATTTCCTCTTTAGTAGTGAGGAGGATACTACAGTCGGCGGTGTTCCCTGGATGGGGTTGTTCGGGTGGAGGGAAATTCCCTTGTGGGTGTGGGCATTTAAACCCCTCTGGTTGAGTATTAATGACTCCTTGATGTGGGATAGGGTTTTGTAATACCATCAGCGGTGGTGGTGGTATATAGGTGGGAGTTCCTTGAGATGGACCTTGAGGGTTCGGAGCCCACTGAGGATTCATGGTGTCCTTCATCCGTTTATAGTTGGCGATTTGAGGGAAATGGTGAGTGTAATGACCATATTCACCACATAATGAGCAAGGGTAATTGATTATAAGGTTGTTATTTCTCCCTTGTCGGTTTTGACCATTATTATTTCCCCCTTGGGGGTTTTGGTTAGGTTGGATTTGGTTGCCCCCAGCTTGGGGGTTTTGGTTGGGTTGGATTTGGTTTCCCCCAGCTTGGGGGTTTTGGTTGGGTTGGATTTGGTTGCCCCCAGCTTGGGGGTTTTGTTGAGGGGGATTCCCTCCTTGTCCCTGGTTCATATTCTTTCCTTTCTTTCGGTTATTGTTGGGTCGGTGAGGTGGATTGTCTGTATTCAAATGTTCAAACGTTTGAACCTGTTGAAGAGGGGATGGTTGGATGAAATTGATCCATGTCTAGTGTTGTCCATGTGGGGGTGAAATCGATTAGGGTGGACCTGTGAAGGGATAGTATGGGTTACCTTGTGGGGATCCATATGGGTTGTAAGAAGTGGAGGTGGCTCCATTATTACTAGGTGGATAGGATGTTGTCGGTGGAGGAACCAGTTGCAGGATAGGGATTGGTTGGGGGAGGGATGTGGGTAGCGGGGTACCCATGGGGGGAAGAGGAGGTGCCATGAATGGTGGTGGGGGGGGTAGGGGAGGGTAATATGAAGCTCCCTTGTAAGGTTGAAAGTATGGTTTGGTCCCATATGTGGGTACAATGTGCATGGGGTTGAATATGAGCCATGGAGCTCATCAACCCATCAGCGGCATGTGATGTTCCAAGTTTTTCTTGACCAAAAGGTAAAGTACGGGGAGAATCTGGAAGGATATTGTATAGGTACCCTGAGTGGGAGTAAATGAGGTCAAAATGTTGTGCCTTGGTGATGGATTCATCTTTAGTTTTTGGGAGGGATGTGGCCACATATTTAGAAAGGGTAGGAATGAGCGATTGAAGGAACCAATATACCCTTTGTTGTGGGGTGGTGTCCGCTTTACAAAGGTTACGACGTCTACGCCATTCGTGAATATGGTCTGAAATGTGAGTAGCAGTGTATTGTTTGCATTTTGACAAGATTTCAAACGCAGTATCATGACAGATAGGAAGTTGAAAAAATGACAGGAATTCTTTGGCTAATGATTCGAATGTTGGGTGGGCTCCAGAATTCTCGTCTACATACCATTTGGTTGTTGTGCCAGTGAGGGTTCTCTGCGATAACCGTAGATGAATGGAATCTTTCATTATGGTATTGGAATAACACCACAAGTGGAAGGACATGACATGGTTGGCAGGGTCCTCTCCAGCTTTTCCTTCAAACGTAGGGATATTTGAAGGTAGTTTTGTGGGCATATTCGGCTAAGTGGGGTTGTGCAATATGGGATCATTTGTCAGTTTAGTTAGATCAGGAATATTGAGTGAAGCCAAAAAAGGCATGATAGGAGTGGGTCCCGCCATGTTGTGGGAGGAAGTGGTTCCTTGGGAGCTTGTACTTTATGGAAAGGTTTCAGATCCGCCTCCTTGCGGTGGAGGGTTTGGTTGGGAATTTCTTGGGATATTGGTTCCAATCAAAGTGGTTCCTGGTAATCATAATCCTATTATCGTGGCACTAACTGGTGTATGTGATGGCACTATCGATGTCTCAGCAAAATTAGGAACACCGCCCAAAATTGGGGATAAATTTCTCAAGCGTCTAGAATGGTGGGGATATTGTGGTTCTCCTATGATTATAGCTTTAAAAGTGGGTGTGTGTAAATGGTGGTGAGAAATGATAGGACAATTTTCTTTCAACTTACATTAAATAATGTATTCATAAAATTGCATGTACTTCAAGTGGTGAAAATCATACATCAAGACAATGTGAAAAGTGGTTTGAGATTTTGGTAACTCCTCGTGGGGGAAACAATAAATCAAATAACAAGTTCTCGTGTCATATCCGACATATTTTCCTTCCTCTCAAATAACACGGTACCTCCAAAAAATATCTCGACGGTGGGGCTAGAACCCATTTACAGAGAAACTAGTGAAGGGACAAACAATCAGTTATAATGAGGGATGAAGGGTGCATATCCCGGAAGTACTGGCGATATTTCCCAACAACCATTCAAAATATGAATGAGGTGTGATTGCAGCCGACAACCGCTTCCTTGGGCAGATAAATCCTAAGTTTTGGCTACTAAGCTACCTCCATCAAGCACGGCATTTGGATTTTCGGCCTCAAAAATCGATCACGGGCTAGATGCTTTCCAAGGGTTGGATGACCTAAGAAGGCACGCACAGAACAATTGGACCTCGGCCTTCGACCCTTCATGAGTGTCTCCCTACCTTATGGTATAGGAATGCTTGAGTGGGAGGATTTTGGCACCATAATTCACAACTCTCTAAGTTTCAAATGAGAAATGATGATGGGGATTTATTTGGATCCCTATCCCAAAATCGTAACTTAGACTACCAAATTATTTTGTGTTCCTCTTGTGGATGTTAGAAAGTGGGTTTATTATGGTTTTTTTTATAATGTGAAAGAGGGCTATGAATTTGGGGTCATGGACAAACTTCATTCTTTATGAGGGTGTGAGAAAAGACACTTTTCTAAACAAATGAAGCCCACAAGAGCTTCGAGTATCTAGAAAAAGGGTTTTTGAATGAGTGAAATTGTGTGCAAGGAGTGGTGATGGTAAGACAATTTTTTAATAAATTAAATTCAATATTTTAGCATGGTGGAAATCGTGTGGTCATTTACTTATCTGGTTTAGACAACTTACTAATTTTGTTTGAAAATGACCCTTGCAAACTAAAGGAAATCCTAAGCTATATTGGCGGATGTGATAATCCTTGTTTGGACCCTTTATCTTCCTAAGGTGTTTTGTGATCTAGAAAACTTGAAACTAGTCCTAGATTGTGAGCATGTGGGCATGTGTGGGCCCTTACAACTTCTTTAAACTCCTTAGGTGACTTACTAAAAATTTGAAAATTATCCTAGAATTGCATGCATGTGGGCATATGGGCCCTTACAACTCTCTTAAGATTTTAATTTTCAACAAGTAAGTTGAGAGGATTGGCCTCTTTTTTAAAGTGATTTGATTCACCAAGGGAGATGGAGACTTATCTAAGCAACCACTTTTTTTTATTTCCAAGATCACACTAAGGTGCAAGGAAAGAGCATACTCCAAGATCGGTTTAAATGGTCTTCTGGTCTTGGTTTAATGTGATGACTTTATAAAATGAAAGCTTTGTTCTGAAATTCAAATGCAACACCTTTTAAGCCATCCACGTGGAAATCAAGGATATTGTGGTTCCTTTTAATCTCCCTAATTATCTATGTGTGATGTGGATTTTATGGATGTAAGAATGAGATCTTAGCCTGCTTGTACTGACTTTTACAAAGTGCTAAAATCAAATCTAAACTACTGAGTGGCAGTCGGCAACTCAAGCCTTGCAATTTTGCAAAAATAAGATAGGTGCGCAGCAGAATCAGAAACAGTGACGCACAGAGCGCAGATCATGCATTTGGAGAGTTCTGATAGAGCACAGAGGTGCACGAACCACACATTTGTTTGTCTCGAACTCGCGCACGCACAGGGAAGTTGGCGAGTTGAATTTTTTTGAAAAAATCTCTTACTGTGGAGTGAAATCCTGCTCTCAAGTGGTGATTTTAGGCCAGTTTTGACCCCTCCACATGCAAACAAGTAAGAAAGAAAACTCTAACAGCCTAATTAGGGAGAATTTTGATTCAGACTCCCCAATATGGTTGCCAATATTTTGGGCTCCTTTTGTCACAAGGGTGAGCAAAAGGAGGTCACTTAAATATCTAATTAGGATATCCAGAAAGCATAGCAAAGATTTAGTTGGTTAGTGGATCAACTAACATAAAGAGACAAGAAATAAACAACAATGAATAAATCTAAACTAAGCAAACAATAACTTGAAATGAATGCACAAAGAAAACACCAAAGAGATATACCAAGTAAACTGATCTTTGAATTGATACTCCTTGGAGAAATATGGGAACTTATGAGTCCCCTCTTCCTCCTTGGGAAGGCTCTTGAGTCCCCAAGTACAATGTCTTCTCTCTACTATCAATGGCTAACAAAGAAAAATGGTGAAGAAAAGAGTGATGGACTACTCAAGAGGAGAGATTCCTAACACATTTTATGGATGCCAAAATATTTCAAAGAGGAAGATGGCTTCCCAGAGCTAAAAACGAGCAGCATAACAATACTCAAATGCTTCTTCTTTTTTTCATACAATGGCCCTTTATTTATAGGAGGATGGAAATCTTTTTATTAATTGATTCTCAATCTGAATGGGAGGCCCTTGGAGGTACCTCCCATCCTTTTCAATGATCCCAAAGAAAATTTTGGGGGCGATTTTGGGTATGGGGGGGATCCCCTTCATCCCAAAAGTGGTGGAGGCTCGACCAAACTCATCAATGCGTCGCTTATGCATCCACCCGGGTCTTTCGAGTATCATTTGTTCATTATGTGCATCGTACACTATGTTATCCCATGTGGATGTGTGTGTTATGCTTTGCTTGAATGTGCAGAGATTTCCAAAACAACTTTTATATAGTTTTATGATTGCCTTGCCAAACTGAGTGTAATTATTCCATGAGTATCGGTAGTATGATGTGTTTGTGTTAATTGTTTCTTCATCCATTGTATGTATTTGTAGTGAGACATTTTTCGGTGATAACACACACCCATGCCTCGTTGATCCAAATGAAGCAAAAGTAGAGAGATGTCATCAACCCGGAAAAATGTACACCAAATCAAGATGCTACTTCTGGGACGACCTTACTCCTTCCAAAATTTGTCTAGTGTTGCAAAAATAGTGCAGACAAATGATTTATAGTTACTCAAGCAATGTGTGCATATCCAACCTACCCACATTCACAATGCACACAATTCCAAATAGCATCTTTCTGACCTCCCAGCACGACATGAGTTGAGCACTACCAAGCCAATAGTGTGTGAAAGTTTCTAAGTATTGAATTTTAGTGATAGAAGTCTGTAACAGACTGGAATTTCTAGAAAAACAAGCCATCATGCACCATATGTCAACATTTTCCTTGTTTTCTCTTCTTGTTTCACTATAACACCTATTGCATCAAGTGATGGTGTTAACATATAAGCATTAAACGATAGGGAAAGTACATATTAACAACATAGAATACATGGCCTAGAGCTATGCAACCATTGCTCAAATTATCAAAGTACATAGTATAGTTCTATGAAATGTACTAGTCTTCCTTTATATATGTCATTATTTTTAAATGAAAATAATCCAAATTCTGATTTTGTTTTCCAATCTAGTGCGTCTATTGTCAATTCAATGGTTATATATTTTAATGTTGTATGTTTTTTACTTCGTAAATATACTTTCGGCCAATACATTGTCCATTCACATCTGACGGAGGGCTGGAAAGTCTGTGTAATTCCTAGATAGTATCCGGTGACAATTTGTTCACTTCACCACAAAACACTCAATATGCACATAACTTGGAGTTTTGGACATCAAATCTTGACAAACACTACATGTCCAACTCACTACCGACACGATAGAAATGGATGGAATATGCACTTTCGATTATATGCAGTACTATGCAATATCGATATATATTTTTGCATCTGCATATAAGCTGCCAAAAAAATTGGTGTTGCTTGTCTAATTGTTACAAACATACCTTCTCTTGGGGCATTGTTCTTCAATTTATTCTCCTGCATTGCTTGTCACTTATTTCTCTCCTGCAATTTCTCTATTTCATTTTCATGTGAAAGCAGAAAACCAAACTCAATGAACACATAAATAAACCCTTATGTCAAAATCGCATGAAATACACAATGTTAAGAAACAACAAATGAATAATGCACCCATGAAATTAGAAAAACGCACCTCTGCAACTCTTGTTCCATGTTTATTTATTCACCTTATTTCTCTTTTTAACATCGGTGATTGTTTCAATGCAATGCACATCAAACAAGTCAAATAGCAATGCAAATCGATAGAAGCGAAATGCAAACACAATGCAAATCGATAGAAGCGAAATGCAAACACAATGCAAATTGCCAATATTTCATTTTATCTGCGACCAGAATATCCTCTATATCAACTACTTGCAATACCCCACACAATTTATTGATCCAACACAGAAACAAGAACTTCCTAAATATATAACAAGAATATGAAAACATCTTTTTGTTCAATTTAGTTTTTGTCATTCAGATGATGCTCAAGCTATGGCTATGGCATCTAGCAACTGGGTATGTGTGTGTGTGTGTGTGTGTACCTTGTTTTCATCTCTATTTATCTTTGATTCCTTTTCCATATATATAGTTTCTTAAATAGCTCTTAACCAATTTAATCCACCCCTGAAAAAGAAAAATAACAATCAAGCACTAAATGTTTTTTGGCATATATGATGCACATCAAAAATATTTCATTCAACCATTTGATCCAGCAACACAACTGATAAAGGAGGACTGGTTTTTCTTAAACACCACACCAATGACAATGCAATTTTGAATAAAACCAAGTAATTATATTATGCATACAACACACACTATCATTAAAGACCATGCACTAGGAAGAAAGGCGACGCATCTAGAAGCAGCGCGAAGCAAATGTGTTTCTTATATGTAAATTGCTCGATGGTTTAACCGATATATGTGTAAAACACAGTTTAGCATACTTGTATCTTGCTCTTGGTTTTTGGGTAATGTCAGGTCTGTGATCTATTTGTCTTGGATACTTTGCTAGTCAAAATTCTTCTTACTTTGCTACTTTTGAGTTTGGACGAAGGTTTTACAACAGCTAGTTCAAAACTACACAATAATAAGTGGCATGAATTATTTGCACAAGCATTGAAAATACACAGTACTCGTTCTAGCGATATTCCTCTGCCACTACCAAAGTGCCCAAGACATACCTGCACCGAGTGCTACTACATGTTCACAACTATACTTGGTCTAACTAAGATGATCTATTTTTAAGCCTTGTGTCATGAACATGCACGGCTCTTCCTGTCGCATTGCTACACTTTTGTGCCTTCTCACTTCCAACTGTTCCACATCCCTGATTGTGAAAAGCAACATAATTTGCAATATAGGTCATTGATTTATGGTAATTTGATTTGCTTCGATTTAGCATAAAAAACCACACATATAGAACCACTGCAAAGCAAATGCCAATGAAAAATTGAATAAACCAAACAATTGTATTATGCATAAAGCACACACTATCAAACATGATGCAAGATACAAAATTGTGATAGTGCGGGAAGAGCAGACGTATTTTTTCTCTGCACAAGATTTCAATATAGACCAAGTGATAAATAGACAAAGCCTCCCCTATGTGCAGTATACACCTATGCAGAAGCATTGATGACATCGCTCTGCCAATCGCACAAGCGTCTATGCAACCAACTTTGCCAATGTGAAACCATAAGTGACATGAACTCTCAGCGCAAGACTCGAAACTCTAGAATCATGCACAAGAACTAAAAATAGAACAAGCATTCACTCGGTCTATTTTGAATCCTCCTCAAGTTCACACAACTATAATACTTGGTGTACTTAAGACCCTCTATTTTTAAGCCTTGTGCAGAGAACCTGCACCGGACATCCTCGTGTTTTTCTATACTTCTGCGATTCCACATTTCCAATACTCCCACATCCATCATTGTGACAAATGACGAAATTCACAAATTAGGTCATTGATCTATGATCAATTCGGTGCCCCCCCCTTTTGGAGGAAAGGCGATGCATCTAGAAACAGTGTCGAGCAAATGTAATTCTTGTCTACAAACTGATCAATGGTTTTTTATTATGCTTATTCCTATTCGAAAGGTAGATAATATATGTCTAAAAGACATTTTAGTCGATTGACATCTTGCTCTTGGATTTGGGCTTATCCCAGCTCTGTAATCTATTTTTATTTCAATAATTTGCTAGTCAAAAGCGTTCTTACTTGGCCACTTTCAATGTTGGACAGAGCTTTTGCAATAGTAGGTGCCAAACTGTAAAATAATAACCAGCATGAATTCTCTACACAAGCAATTAAAATACACAATGTTGGTCATTATATCCATATTCATCTGCCACTGCCAACCTACGCTAGAAATCGGTGCACATAGTGCTGCCATATGTTCATAGCTATACTTGGTGCACTTAAGACAATCTATTTTTTAAGCCTTGTGCTTAGAACCTGCACCGGCCACCATCCTGGATTGCTACATTTCTGTGCTTCCACATTTCCAATAGTTTTGCATCGTTGAATGTGACAAGTGATGTAGTTTGCAACATATGTCCCTGATTTATCATAAATTGATTTTCTTCGATTTAGGAGGAAATCACACCCATCTCGAAGCACTGCAAAGAAAATGTGTTGCTTATTATACACTAGTCGATGGTTTTTTATTATTGTTATTATTATTCAAAAGGTAGACCATATACGTGTAAAATACATTTTGGTCAATGTCAATCATGTTATTGGCCTTGATGCAATCACAGCTATGCGACCCATTTATCTTTGGACAATATGCAAGTAAAAATAATAATTTTTATATAATGCACATCAAGAATATCTCATTCGACCATTTGATCCAACAATACAAATGATAAGAGAGAACTGGTTTGCTTAAATATTACACCAATGCTAATGCAAATATGAATGAAACCAAGCAATTGCACTATGCATAGAGCACACACTATCAAACACGATGTTAGATACGGAACTGCGGCAGAGCAGAAAGAATAGACGTATCAGTTCTCCGCACAAGATTTGAATATAAACCAAGTGCTAAAGAGACAAAGTAACGACTATGTATAGCATACACCTATGTGGAAGTGCAGAGGACATTGCTCTGCCAATTGCACAAGGCTCTATGCAACCAAATTTGCAAATGTCAGACCATAAGTCGCATAAATTCTCAGCACAAGGGTTGAAAGTCTACAATCCTCATGCACCATGCACATCTATACTTTGTGTACATAAGAGGGTTTGTTTTTAAGACTTGTTCCGAGAACCTGCACAAGTCACCCTCCTGCACCTCAGCATTTCCAATAGTTCTTCATCTGTCACTATGACAAGTGACTTAATTTGCAAAATATATCACTGATTTATAATAAATTGATTTGCTCTGATTTAGGAGCAAACGCCACACATCTAGAAGCACTTCCAAGCAAATGTGTTGTTTATCTATAAACTTCTCGATGGTTTTTGAATATGGATATTATTATTCAAAAGGTATATGATATGTGTAAAAGACATTTTAGAAAATTGGCATCTTTCTCTTAGCCTTGTTGTAATCCTAGGTGTGCGAGCTATTTGAACAATATGCTTGTCACCAACCTTTTTACTTGCCCACTTTTGAGGTTGGACAGAGGTTTTTCAACAGCCATATCTCCGCCCTCCACACAACTATGTCTCTCTCACAGCACAAAATCTCTAAATGACTTTTGTTTCCTTGCAAATCCGACAAAATCAACCTGTAACAATCGCTAGAATGTCGTCCAAATTACATCCCCTATCACAATTCGTTGTGCAGATGCACGGGACAGCACAACCATAACTGACATGAATTCTCTGCACAAACATTGAAAGTACAAAACATTGGTTGTGTCAACGATACCCATCTGTCACTGTCAAGATGCACAAGACATAGTCGAACATAGCGTTGTCATATATCCATAGCAAAAGCCTCCCGAAAAACTGCAAAATGCATGTCTTTCTAAACTATATTTTCCTACACTACAATCAAACCCCCAACAAAAAGAGAATGGATGAAACACAGTGCAATGCACCAACATAAAAACAGCATTTCTCTAAAGCACATGCAAAATAATGCATTGCTCCCTAACTTTATACTTGCATTATCTCCATAGCATCAATCAACTGCAAAGCAAGATGAAAAATACAAGTCAACAACACAGAAACACATGGCAGGAATACTCTGCACAATCATTCAATATACACAACATTGGTTATGTCAGTGATAATCATATTCCACTGTTGAGATACGCAATATAGTCGCATCGAGTGTTTTCATATGTTCATAGCAAAAGTCTTCAAGAAAACTGCAAAATCCTCGTCTTTTTGAACTATATCTACTTATATTATAATCAAACCCCCCCAAAAAAAAGAACAGATGCAACACAGTGCAATGCACTAACCTAAAAACAACATTTCTCTACAGCACATGCAAAATAATACATTTCTCCCTAACTTTACACTTGCACCATCTCCATAGCATCAATCAACTGCAAAACAAGATGAAAAATACAAGTCGATAACATGAAAACGCAAAATAACAATCATGACCTAATTTTCCCTGGCATATAGCATACAATGTAGATGATTTCTTACACTCTAACGCACATTTCCACAACCCTGAAATTAGAACTCTTGGAACTCACCACTTCCAGTACTTGCAAATCCATAACAACTCTGTCTCTTTGAACAAAGTAAACCACATTAAGAAACCTAGAAAAAAGTAAACAATACAACCTCAAATTAGCACACCCTCTCTCACTGCTCACCTTTGACTACCTTCTAATTACACAGTCTATGTAACAGCCTCCGGCCCACTTGAGTTGTTCTTGGAAAAGCCAACACAGCAAAAGCAGTTGCACTATGCACAAAGCAACCTTTATCAAACAACAACCAGACAAACAATCAAACAACAACACAGTAGAACACATTCTCTCCTTGTTCAACTTTGACTATTTTCGACCTACACGGTCTCTATAACAGTCGTCACCCAACTTGAGTTGCTTCTGGAAAAACCAACAACATATGAGAGCTAACCACACATGCAAAAAGAAAAATCTATCAAACAACTACGGAAACTAATTGCACTTGTCTAATATATACGGAAACAACAACTATAGATAGAAGCAAGATACTTGATGCATGAGACTTTTTACCCACCTTTCATTCCTCGCTTATAAAAAGTAGTGTGTTGAAACCCAAAGAATTCAACAATTAATTAGAACAAAAGAATTCAATTAAAGCTCCTTGTAATCCGTGAAAGCTATCGCGAAGAATCATGTCACGCAGTACACAAAAATCCCTTCAAAATTTATGAACCGTACTAAATTTAAAGAACAAACAAAGCACAATAATTCATATTTTTATTAAAATAATTATATATATCGTATAGTAAATATATATGCATTTTGTTTGGCCCACCACTTTAAATGCCACCAATGTCAGCTGATATCGTAGGAAGCTTCGTAAATCGTGATGGTATTGGAACTTTGAGACTCATACATGCATCTCTTCCAACCATCCACTAAACCTGCATTATTAAATTTCCTATTCAATTCTTGTTGTCGGCCCGACAATAATTGGAAAAAAACACCAATTTTTTGTTCAACGTGAAAAGAAAAACGCAGTCAACGCAAAAACGATTGCTATAGTCCCAGGCCTTCGACGGGGACTAATAAAATAAAAAATTAATGGATATATTGGGGTAAGGTAAGATCGAAAGACACAAATATAAATGTATTTCAATCATATTTGACTAAGCAACATTCATTTGCAAGTAATTCACCGTTAAACTTATTAACGGCAAAGATCCATCTAAACTTTGCATCTATCATGCGTCAAGAGGGATCAAATCCCTCAAGGTTTCAAACTTCTTTTAGATTAATAAAATTTGAGGAAAGGTTTGGAACCTTGAGGGATTTGATCTCTCTTAATGCATGATAAATGCGGAGTTAAGATTAATCTACGTTAGTTCTTAATATATATATATTGTAAAGTCCAACAAATAAGGAATTACATATCTCCCTTATACTGAGCAACACACAATTAAAATGTTTTAACCAAGATCCATCCTAGCTCTAGATCTTCCATGCATTGAGAGAGATCAGATCCCTTGAGATTGCAAATGTTTCTTCAAGTTTTTTTAATCCAAAAGAAGTTTTCACTTCAAGGGACTTGATCTCCGGATTTTAGATGGATTTATAATAGTTCTTTATCAACTCCATGTGGAGTATGGAAGGAATTACACATCTTTCATATATTAATCAAAACAGAACTAAAATGTTTTAACCATAAGAATATTTTACTTTCAATTGCTTTAGCAATCAAATCACTTCGTGAAGGGGTTCCCTCGTACCAAAAACAAGGGAGTCTCATACACCAGCATAGAACCATCTTAACTCCAGTTCTACGAAGCGTCGAGAAGGATCAAACCTCTTGAGGTGCAAACCCTTCCTCCTTAACCCGTTTTAGAGTGCAAATGGAAGGGTTTTCACCTTAAGAGATTTGATCCCTCTCAGTGCTTCGTAGAACCAAAGTTAAGATGGGTCTATGCTGGTTACAGTCACGTCCAGGGCAACCGTGTCCCAATTTTTTAGATTGTCCCTATTGTGTATATCTTTTTTCATTAAATGATATTAATAAGTATCATCTATGATGTTGTATATATTTCAATCTGATAATTAAAAATGTCACAAAACAAACTAAAAAACCTCAAGAAATTTACATCATTATCAAGTTGAATAGTAACAAAGTGATAAAATGAAAATATTGAATAACATATATATTACATCATATCATTAAGAAACTCAATAATAACAAAGCAACAATGTTGAATGATAAAAAATGGTGAATAATAACAAAGTAATATGATGAACATATAGTTTAACATATATTTGAAGATATTGAATAATATATACATTACATAGTTCTTGATCTCAATCTCTCTTCTTCTTGTTTTCTCTTAGATAAACATGCACACTTTCCCATCTTTGATCCACGTCATTTGTTGTCGTTGCAATCTTTGTTGCTCATTTTTTTTTTGTTTTCTGACTTCTTCCCTTTCCATTTCAATGAGTTCTTCCATTTGATTTACAACTTGCCTTCTAGTCCATTGTCGTTGTTGACTTCTTACATAATCAATATTATCATTATTCATTCCCCTATTAAGAGTAGACATCTCAATGCTCAATTTTATTGTTTATATTTATATATTAAATAAAAACATTGAACTCAATGAACACTAAAATCAAAATTAAAATTATTTGACATTGAATACAAAAACACTAAAATCAAAATTAAAATCATCAAACATTGAAAACAATGATATTTGATTAATTGGAAAATGTTAACGAATGAAAAAGTGTGCATACATTGCATATATGAAGAATTCATAAATAAGTAAGAGCATAGAGAGTTTAAAGTTCTTAAAAATAATAAATATATTAATTATTATATATATATATATATATATATATATATATATATATATATATATATATATATATGAGAGAGAGATATGTGTGAGAGATGAACATAAATTGAAACCTAGTTTGCACAATGCCTTATTGAATGTGTCATATCATATTTTTCTTGTTTTACGTGAAAGTTACATATTTCATATGTAGAGTTTGATTTGGTCACTTTGGTTTTTTAAAATACTTTGATAAATATTTAGATAAAAGAATTTTAAGACCAATCAGACTTTAAATCAAAAAGTTCAAATTCATTAACACAGACATAAAAAAAAAATACACACATTCTAATTGAAAATACATCTTAAATTTAATATTAATTAACATAATATTAAAATTAAAAAATTAAATTACAACACCTTGATAAGACATTTATCTTTTAATTTGTATTAAAATCCAATACTATATTTTTTAAAACTATTCTATTTCAATTACAGTGTTGAATTACAATATAGTGCCTTTTTATAATTAATTAATATTCCAAATTTGTTTTTTCAATTTTAACATTGGTTAATTCTACATTGTATCATTGGTTTTGTGCGTTCATTTTGACTCATACCATCCCCATGGAATTTCACATTTTCTTTACAGATTTCAAGGTTAATTCTACACTAGTTATGTGCGTTCGTTGATGTACAGAATCGATTCGAAAGAGTCACATCACTGACGCACTCTTTTTTTTGAAAATTAGTACATTTTAATAACAGAATAGATTTTTGTGATAATTTAGCATATGATAAATACCTGGAGATGTTGGAGCCCGAAGTGGAGATAATGGATCCGGAAATGGAGCCGCGAGTGGACATAGTGGAGCTTGAAGTGCGAGATAATGGAGCGCAAGGTGTAGTACAATGGTCCGTTCTATTCATTGTGATTTAGTTTTTTTAATTTTTTTTGTATTGGTTTAATTAGGTTAGTTTAATTTAATTTGAATTATATGTGTGTATGTTTCATTTTGCAAAAGGTTAAAGCCGACATATAAAATTTTCATTTACTTAATTTTTTTTATTATTATTTAAGAGTAACACATGTGAGCTCCACGTTGAATTTAGGTACGGAATCACACATCTACTGAGCTATAGAATGTGCTTCTCAGCACAACCAAACCTGGCCAAGACCTTAAAAATAGATTATTATTATTATTATTATTATTATTATTGAAATATTTTAATTAATGTGAACATTGTATTTTATTTATGGCTATGTGTCAACTCCATATTAAGCATTGAAAGAATTACACATCGCTCTCATAGTCTGAATTAGAAAGCACCTATGGATAGAATAAGATTTTTTTACTTGAGATGG
Source organism: Picea engelmannii (assembly GCA_009831015.1). NCBI lineage: Eukaryota > Viridiplantae > Streptophyta > Pinopsida > Pinales > Pinaceae > Picea > Picea engelmannii. The sequence goes on along the minus strand of ML777801.1, from coordinate 1,467,720 downwards.
ACATTGAAATATTTTTTTGTTATTGATATTTTTTTAATGCTACATGTCAACTCCATTTTGAAAATGAAAGGAATTACAAATCTCCCTCACATACTTTGCTCTAGAAAACGTCTTTGAACACAATAAGATTTTTTTTTACTTTCAATTGCTTTATATATATATATATATATATATATACAAACCTCCCTCATACTTTGACATTGAAATATTTTATTTGTGGTCGACATTGAAATGCTTTTTTGTTATTAATAATCTTTTAAATGCCACATGTCAACTCCATGAGCATGGAAGAAATTACACATCTTCCTCATTTTGGATTGTAGAAAGCACATTTCAATGCATTAAGGAAGTGAGATTAATTCATTCATATCACTTGTTGTGTTTGTTCTTCTTATCTTTAATAAGCAAGTAATTAGCCAACCAACCATTAATCGTTTTGGATCTACATCCAAGTCAACTTCATTAAAACATAGTGTAACTAATAGCCAAAAAAATCTTTAAATTAATTTTGAATTTTTTTTACATACTTTCGAAAATTGTTTCTCAAACTTCTTTTTCTTTTCAAGCACATTGTTTTGACACGTCATGAATGTTATTTTTAGGTCTTACTATAGCTTCATTTCATCAAAATTGATCTGTAAATGGTCATGCATAATCCAATAGAACAATTCATCACAATAGATCTTGCAATATTTTAAAAATCTTTTATTATGCAATTTGTTTTCTTAGATCTCGGATTTATTATTACTAGCTTCATGCTCAAATTGACGAAACTAATTGAAATCCGAAAATGAAAGAACAAGCAAATGAACAAACCATCCACAAAAAGAACACAAGATGTGACTTGGGAAAGCCAAACATGAAGAAAAAAACCCAACTCAAAGGTGAGGTTTATGCTCTCTTCTCTCGAGTTATAAAAGCAAGTACAAAGAAAGGGACATTCAGTATCAAGTTGTCTTGAAAAGTTGCTACAGAATCTTCTACCTCCTCCATTATAGTCCTAATATCCTACTCCTAGATTCTTTACCCAACTATGGAACACATATAAAGCTAAAAAAATGGAACCCCCCTCTTCCTAGCTACCCAGTGCTTAACATAGTCTATTAGTCATATAAGGTTCGAGTTAGGTTTTATGGATGCCTCAAGCCTCAATTAATGTTAGGGTTTTGGACCGTTTAGAATTTTCTTGAAAATACACACGTGATCAACCCCACATGGAAGTAATGGGTGATTACGTGATATACACTAGGTACCATGGTTGTCAACAAGGCAACTCAACTTGCGGAAGCCATAACTTCCACAAGTGATTAAGGTGATTTTCGAACTATTGGAAAATCATTGAGTGGCTGGAAACTATGCTCAAAAATTTGGAACCCATAAATTGTCATTTGATGCCTCAAACCAACACTGAAAGGTTCCGAACTTGAAATCTTCAAACTAGGACCCACCACTAAAATTGAACCTGTAAGCCAATTCCTCCAATTTTTCCAACCAAAAAATACTAATAATAAATAACAAATTAAATAATGATCCATTACAAATCAAAAACATAGAACAAAACTATCAAAACACTTTCCAAATCTTTTAAAGTTAGTCTTCCTTACATCTTCCAAATTTATTTGAACATAATAATGTTAAAATTCTAAAAAATGAACCTAATTTAGATATCACCAACCATCCCAAACACGTTGCTAATCTTTTAAAGTTAATTTCTCTACATCTTCAACATTTATTTGCACATTATAATATCTGGAATTGTACATAATAATAATAATAATAATAATAATCTATTTTTAAGGTCACGACCAAGCCAGCACACCAAATTGGTGTATGAGACCCCCTTGTTTGTGGGACAAGGGACCCCCCTCCGCCCAGCAATTTGACTAGTAAAGTCTACGAAGATATACATACCCTACCCCCCTCTGGATTTGACCTTGTGACCTCTTAAGAGGAAACACATGTTCTTAACCATTAGGCCCACTCAGGTTGTATATCTGGAAATTTCAAACTTAATATCTGAAAATATTCCTAAATTATCTTCATTACATCTTTCATTTTTATTTGTACATAATAATATTTTTATTTTGTATCTAATGCATTGAAATATGTACATAATAATGTCCTTAATTTATATCTGCCTAATGCAATGAAATATGTTTAGATGCAATATTGGATATCAATATTAGAAATCAATATACAATACTATTTATTTTTATAGGTAAATAATAATATATTTTATTTGTATATAATAATATTTTTATTTTATATCTAGTGCAATGAAATATGTTTAGATGCAATATTGGATATCAATATTCAATTTTATTACTATTTGTTATCAATATCAATATCCAATACTATTTGTTATTAAAATATTATTTAATTCTTCTTAATTTATGCTATGTAGATTGAAGATGTCGCACCTCTTACCTTTTATGTTAAATATTAAAAATCAATATCCAATATCATTCATTTTTATTAAATATTAAAAATCAATATCCAATATCATTCATTTTTATTTGTACATAATAATATCTTTACAATTTTTATTAAATATTAGAAATCAATATCCAATATCATTCATTTTTAACATAATAATATCTTTACTCTAAATATTAGATATCATTCATTTTTATTTGTACATAATAATATCTTTACAATTTTTATTAAATATTAGAAATCAATATCCAATACCATTCATTTTTAACATAATAATATTTTTACTCTAAATATTAGAAATCAATATGCAATACCATTCATTTTTATTTGTACATAATAATATCTTTACAATTTTTATTAAATATTAGAAATCAATATTCAATACCATTCATTTTTAACATAATAATATCTTTACTCTAAATATTAAAAATCAATATGCAATACCATTCATTTTTATTTATACATAATAATATCTTTATTCTAAATCTAATACAATGAAATATGTTTAGATGCAATATTGGATATCAATATTCAATTTTATTACTATATTCAATTTTATTACTATTTGTTATTAATATCAATATCCAATACTATTTGTTATTAAAATATTATTTAATTCTTCTTAATATTTCACACCTCTTACCTCTTATGCTAAATATTAGAAATCAATATCCAATATCATTCTTTTTATTAAATATTAAAAATCAATATCCAATATCATTCATTTTTATTTGTACATAATAATATCTTTACAATTTTTATTAAATATTAAAAATCAATATCCAATACCATTCATTTTTAACATAATAATACAATACTATTTGTTATTAAAATATTATTTAATTCTTCTTAATTTATACTATGTAGATTGACGATGTCACACCTCTTACCTCTTATGCTAAATATTAGAAATCAATATCCAGTATCATTCTTTTTATTAAATATTAAAAATCAATATCCAATATCATTCATTTTTATTTGTACATAATAATATCTTTACAATTTTTATTAAATATTAAAAATCAATATCCAATACCATTCATTTTTAACATAATAATATCTTTACTCTAAATATTAAAAATCAATATGCAATACCATTCATTTTTATTTGAATATAATAATATCTTTACAATTTTTATTAAATATTAGAAATCAATATCCAATACCATTCATTTTTAGCATAATTATCTTTACTCTAAATATTAAAAATCAATATGCAATACCATTCATTTTTATTTATACATAATAATATCTTTATTCTAAATCTAATACAATGAAATATGTTTATCATTTTTAACATAATAATATCTTTATTCTAAATCTAATACAATGAAATATGTTTATCATTTTTAACATAATAATATCTATACTCTAAATATTAGAATATGTTTATCATTTTTAACATAATAATATCTATACTCTAAATATTAGAATATGTTTATCATTTTTAACATAATAATATTTAGAAATTAATATGCAATACCATTCATTTCTATTTTTACATAATAATATTTTTATTCTAAATACCATTCATTTCTATTTTTACATAATAATATTTTTATTCTAAATCTAATACAATGAAATATGTTTACATACATGCACTATACATGCACTATTGAATATCAATATCCAATACTATTTGTTATTAAAATATTATTTAATTCTTCAAAATTTATGCAGATTGACTATGTCACCTCTTACCCTAAATATTAGAAATCAACATCCAATACCATTTTTTTCTAAAATCTTGTTTAATTCTTCATAATTTATGCACATTGACCATGTCACATCTTAAGATAGTAGTGAATCATGCCCAACAGTAACTGACCTGACCTACTCTATTAGGACTTTTATACATATACAAAGTGGTACTTGGACATTTATCCACAATCATAACATGCCCATAGTAGCTAACCTCCTCTGTTAGGACATTGTAAATATGTGCGAGACTTTAATAATAAAAAATCGCATAACATGCCCATAGTAGCTGACCTCCTCTATTAGCACATTGTAAATATGTGCGAGACTTTAATAATAAAAAATCGCAGCAGTCTAAATATTAGAGATTTTACTTTTTTCGGCTGTGTTTTTCGATTAATTTTGCCCAGAAATTTGAAATTTGAAAGGATTGGAATTTGCATATATCAAGTGTTAAGATTGCACAATCCAAGTGGATTAAGAGTTTTTTTAGGGTGCTGTATCCATCTATGCATTCAAAATTGTAATTTAAACAATGGAAAACTGTGATTTCACCTGTATCCATCTATGCATTCAAAATTGTAATTTAAACAATGGAAAACTGTGATTTCACCAACACAATTGGATTGCCCGATTCCTGTGATAATTTCCTAGAAAAGACAAAAATGTCTAATAGTTAAGACTTGTCCAAAAAATTCTTAACTATTATGCCCTCTGGGTGTTAATACCATATTCTGCGTAACTTATCCTTGAAAGATAGGTATGCCCCAGCAGAGATGCTAGGGATACAATTTGCATTGATTTTCATTTTCTTCACAAAAGAGCGGCAGGCATTTTATTTAAATTGTAGAAAGTGACTTAACAAAACCAGATGGAAATGAATTTCTTAAGCCTTTTTGACAAACATGCATGCCTAAGACCATTTATTTAAATTGTAGAAGGTGGCTTTAACAAAGCCAAATGGAAATGAATTTCTTAAGACTTTTTACCGAGCATACATGACAGAGACCAGTACTTCCAAAAAATATTGAGATTCATGTGATTCAAATTTCGTTAGATATAATAAAGAACCCCAACATAGCAGTCGTGGAATCCATGGAGCTGAAATAAGAGATTCTGTAAGTCAAATTTGTACTAAAGCATTGCAAAACACAGGAACACACAAACAGAGATTTATAGAGATTCACAGCTGATAACATTACGGACTCTAAATTTACAATGGAATTCAAAGGCAACAAGCACCACAATGCAGATTGCAGACTTACTCACTATTGTGGACACATAACAAACCTACAAAAGACAATTCTAGACGATCTACTGCCTCGTCAATATCTGACAGTCATAAGCCAATAATGCAAACGAGCAAATTTAACATCAGAGGCATAACTGAAATAATTAGAATTAGCAAAACTACCATTTCTGCATGTTATATCTTAATGAATACATGAGCAAGCTTGTAAGCTTTGTCATATAAAAATCTACAAAAGGCACAATTTACTTCTCTCTATCCCGTGATCTTCAATAGTCGTTTGTACAATCCACATTTTAGGCAGCACACTTTCAAGAAACAGAAAAAGGAAACGAACATAAATTTAACTTGAAACCTCGATAATCTTGCCAATTATATGAAGGTATTGGGATACATTGGCATCAATAGCTCTGAAACACTCGAGAAGATTTTGACAATTGCATGGATAGGCATACATTTATTTGTATCATTATCTTTGAAATACTTTGAAGATTTGGCCAATTTTATGGATAGGCTCCTCATTGGTGTTATTAACTCTTGTTTTGAATGGATTCTAGTTCTCTGAGATGTTTCTTGCAACTTGCATGTCTAGCCTCTACAAGAATGATGACATTTAAAAAACAGTTACAAGATCGGAAGTTTGCCTAAATAGGGTTGAATGTCTAAAGTGATGTATACTTCAGAAACCCATCATTTCGACAAAACAGGTTAAGACAAGCACACATCCTAGAAAGAGAAAGAAAACACATTGCATTTCAATCATACCTGCAGCTGGCCATAATTTGTCACCTTGTAACAAAACAAACCTTCGATCCTCAGTAAAAAAGGCTTATTTTTCAAATGAACGCCAAATGAAACATTTGGCATCAGTCCCCTTTGAGATTGGTACGAATAGCCATATGCCAGTCCTGTTTGACTTTCTAAAACATTTTCCCCTTCCAGTTTTTGCAGATTGGAGATCCAAGTCACTCACAAGGTTTAGTGTAGCCAAATCCTAAACATTCACAAGGTCAATGCAGCCAAATCCTAAAAATATTATCAAGCACACTGTTTCTGAGCATACCATAGTTAAAATGTTCAAAGATAGAACCAAGACTTTCCTTGACTACACCTAACCAGCCACTAACAGCTAATTGATTACCTTCTCATTAAAAAACTCACTCTTGGGGTCTTCTAATAGTGAATAAATAAATAGACTAACTATAAAGGTTTCAATGTTCGCAACTATCTAATTAGTTTGGAAGGGTTAATCTTTTCTCATGGTGTCAATGTGTATTTGAAAGTTTCACAACACAAACTCAAAACGTGCAACTTTAAATGCTAAAAAATAAAATTGTCCTTTAAATCCACGAAGGTCAAAATCAAAATGAAATACAGCAAGGACTGCAGTTGCATAATTTGTCTTCTTAAAGGTATCTTAATCAATTTTGAATGTTTGCCCAAACCTCTACTCCCCTGAAGAATTGCAATGATATTTCATGGTGTCAATCTGATTGCCTTATAACGGTCCATGAAAATAGAAACAGTTCTCCAGAGGTTGTGTCAAACAGAAAATTTCGGGGCAATAATCAGTTGCCAAAGGCTAATACTGACATCATAAAGGGAAAGCAGACATGAGATCTAGAGGGAATGCTATGGGAAAAACGTGGAAATTCAGAGTGTAACACCAGAAGGCTAATCAAGAAATGTAACCATTCCCTAATAAATGCCAACGTGATGTTTTTAAAACATTTGAAAAGTGAATAGCATTGCCTGCACAGACTTTTTTTTGTGACAAGCAGATAGAAACTGTGCACTAAGCATGAAATTACAAATCAAATTTACAGTGAAATGGGGACAACCAAGAGATTGCCATTACTGACAAAAGCAAAAAATACTTTTCAGGTCATGAATTTGATTCCCCCCTAAATGTCTCAGGAACAAACTGTTCGAACATCAGTCGCAGTTATACTGTTGTTGATGAAGTAAAACCTAACAACTCTCATTAAAACAATAACCACAAAAATGGGTTCAAAGATAACAGAAAGCAAAATAATTAGCATATTAAAGCTAGAATTGAGCAGCCACTCTTGTGAACACAAGATATGCAATCAAACATCAACAAAAATTTGTTGAGGTTCCACTTGAAAAGCATAGAATAAAGTATGAACTATTGAACAAAAGAATGAACATTCTAAAATCCTGACAAATTATTTTCAACTAGGAAAGTTGTCTAGATGAATAACCTAATTAGTAATTACACCAGCAAGAACTTCTATGATCAAGCGATATGCAAATATCCTTCAACATGTCAACCAGTTTGAGTAAAGAAATTATTACTACCTACAAGGTACTAATGGCCCTATTCCTAAATTTATTTAAGACATTATTTTTCAACATACAGTAGAAAAACCAACTAGGAACCCAGCGTGGATCTGCACAAATGTACTTTACAATATTACATTTCATTGAAATTATACACAGGGATCTTTCCGGATCACCTTTTTGTCGCAACCTTCCTGCCAATTGAGTATGTTTTTGACATGATAATCAACAATCTTAACGTTCTAAATCTCTGTTAAAACCTCGGAAGGAACTAGAGCAGCTATATTAATTCCCACTTTTGCTATCCACTTAGTCATGTAAAAACCACTTTTTACATTCAGGCTTAACACATTCCTGAGAGGCTTGAAAATGCACTAATAGCTTTCCAGTTAGCAAAAAGTGGCATATCTGTCCTCAAATTTTGCTGAACAACTACACTGTAAACAGAGAACAATATTGCCATATAAGCCTCAAACCTAAAACCCCCAGAAAGAAAACTTAAATGGGCAATGTGAAAAATAACTGAAAGGTTATAAAACAGAAATTCACCTGCTCCAGCATTTTCAAACCATTTGACACAGATGAAGAGAAGGTATTAAGAATTATGAAATCATATATTACATGTACGATTTTGATGGACAGTGCTTCCAGATTGATTTCTGTCTTTATGCTTTGTCAGAAATCAATGGTAGTGCACCCTCTTTACACTGCATAATTACATTCTTGAATAGGGGACCAAAATTCATATGCAGATGCATGCATAGACTGAAATCTGTAGGCACTGCCCTACATCAATCTTTAGCATTCCCTGTAAAAGTCAAATATGAGACTATTAGATTTAATAATTCCAGAACCAAAACCTAAATGAGAAGATAGACTTGGACATCAACTAAATGATATTCAATACAGTACTTGAAAATGACGTCTTCGACTGAGCTTTTCCTCCCTTTTCAAGTGAAAAATTAGTTGAACTCTTCACAACAGTGGGCGAGGTTTGTAGTCCTTCCAACAACTGTATCAGAATATTGTCAATAAATGGGAAGAAAAAGGAAAACAAAAATAGGGTAGTGTCCATGATTGAGTGCATTCAATAAACAAAATGTTGGTTAAGAAATTGGAACCAGAATGTATGTAAATAGTTAAAACACTACCAATTTGGATTCAGCCAAATTCATGTACAAAAATCAGGCTTCGTGTGTGCCTTTAAGGAGGGTTTGCATAAATCAAACGAAAGCATATTTTCAAAATACAATTATTTGTTGAGTATCACATCCAAAAAGAAGAATAAAGGATATGCAGATAAAGAGTTTACTACATGGTACAGGGAGAAAATCTGTGCAGTAAAATCATCTTTGTATAACCATGTAGAATTCACTATTACATATATGATAATCTGCCTTGGAAATTATGGTCATCATAGATGTCAACAATTGTTATCCCAAAAATAAGAAAGTGCATGCCCTTTTTCCATACAATCTATTGTATTAATCTTAAGTTTTTTATGCCAAATCATACCCTCAGCAGATTTATAGTAAGCACATAAATTTCTCCATTTGTGCAGATGGCAGATCAACTAAGGCCACTAACTGCTCGGTGATTTATGTTCATTTAGAATGTATAATTACTCTGCTAGGAAAAAGCACTTATCTTTGATAATTGTTTTCCATGAATATAATCAGCCCCAAGAGTAGTCGATCCCATATAGTCAGCCCCAATAGTAGTTGACCTCTTATGTTACATTGGCTCTTCTTTGTCAAACGTTTATCCCACTGGTGGTTTATGTCATCTGTGGGTGTAACTTCATACGATGAGTGACCTATTCTTGGTAGAAACATAGCCCCCATAGCATTTCTCTGCCAGGTATAAATCTGCATTAGATTTCATTTATTCTCAAAAAAAGCATCCCATTACATAGCAGACAACATATTTTATTGCTTACACGTATTTTATGCCCGGGTATTTCTGGCGAAAAAGGTTGGCAGTAACACCAAGAACTGAAGATCTTGGGAATTGGAACTGACATCAATTTTTTCATGGAGAGAGGAGAAACCACTACCCAATTACACAGGATCTTCTTGGATTTAGGTACATAGACCAGAGCTCCACGATGAATGCAAACTTCTAAGGTTCAGGTGGGGTAGCTTGCTTATTTTAAGAACAGTTGTCCTCTTCTATACACCTGGAAGGTTCAGATTTATTAGCCAAGTACTTGTGTATTTCTTTGGAATGAAAACCCACTCTAAAGTTTGAAATCTTCATTGCAGCTTCTTACACCCCCTGGCCTAATCTCCATGTCCTATTTCAATGGATGATGACTTTTTAGATTTGCAGCCTGAGAACACAAAATTTTCTGCTTCAGGTGACGCCCTTCTTCTGGGTGACTTTTATGCCTGCATGGGTCAGATGCACTACTATAGCCATGACTGCACCAAGAGGTGCAATCTACAGACCGGTATGAGTGAGATGTGTTGGATTTAAATATGCAAAGAAACAAATTCAATTACAGACCAAAGCAAGGTACACCAAGAGTTACACTCAAGATACCCAAAGGGGAAATTCTACTTAATCAATCATTACACATGAAATTTTCATTGTACATTCGGTCCCTTTATATTGTCCTCTTATATACACCTGGAAGGTTCCAATATATCAGCCAGGTTCTTATGTATTTCTTTGGACTAATTTCCATGTCCTATTTGAATATTTCGATGGATGATGACTTTATAGATTTGCATCCTGAAATAACAAAGTTCTCGGCTTTAGGTAACCATAACAAATGTCATTATTAGATATTTAATTCAACCATATGGATAACTATCTTCATAATCTATCTATGAATCTCTTTAGTGATCTTCATCCCTGACTTCCCTCTTTTGTCCTCAACATTGCTTCATATGCCGACTTTTATGCTGTCTACTTCATTAACATATTATAATGTATCTATCAAATATCACAAGTAGGCACTATTCCTTCACACACCCCTTTGCAAATACTTGTGATTTCAATCTTCATTTCATCAGGTCACTTTGATCTTCGATTGTTTAATTGGTCCAGTCAATCTTTAGTCTTCAAGCTTCTTCTATTGTCTTTTGCAATCTTCTTCGTTGTTATTCTTCAATCTTCATCTTCAAGATTTACCACTGGTTCATTCTGTTCTTCAACAACATATTTGCTTCCTCTGTCCACAGATTCTCTCCAAGATTAGTGTTTGTTCCAGGGTGGTCTTCTCCATAATCTATAGTTGTGTTTTCAAATCACATCCTTTTCTTTTTATATATAATAATCTCTCCGAAAATAAGCAAACACTCAAAACAAATATATATCTTCATGACAAAAGTCCCAAGACAAAACTTGTGAATGCCTTTGGCACCCTGGCTCTGATACCAAATGTTGGATTTAAATATGCACAACAAGAAATTCAATCACACATCGAAGCAAGGGACACGGGGAGTTTACACTTGAGAAACCCCCAAAAGAGAAATTCTACTCAATCAAACATTACCCATGTGTATTTTTTAATATATCTTTAGTCCCTTTATATAGCTTTAGGTAACCATAACAAATATGTCATAATTATATACTCGGTTCAACCATATACATGACTATCTAGCATAATCTCTCCATGAATCCCTCCAATGATCTTCATCCCTAACTTCTCTATTGTGTACTCAACATTGCTTCATACAAAGACTTTTATGCATAGTCTAGTTCATTAACATATTGTAGTGTATTTATCAAATATCACAAGTAGGAATTATTCCCTCATACTTCCCCCCTTAACAAATACTAGAGATTTCAATCTTTATTTCAACAGGTCACTTTAATCTTCAGTCCTTTAATTGGTCCAAACAACATTCAGTCTTCAAGATTCTTCTGTGTCTTTTGCAAACTTCATCTTTGGTCTTCTTCATTCCTCATCTTCAAGCTTTACCTTTGGTTCATTATGGTCTTTCTAACACTGAAACGTTTACCTGCAAATAAGTATCATATTTGTTGATGTCCATATAAAAATGTAAACATCCACTGAAATACATCAGTCACCAACAGTTGTATCCATCAATCATATAGGAAGCTTTTTCTCCTACCTGGTTTGTTAACCATTCTCGAATCACAAACCTTTACTCCCCTTACATCATAACCAATCATCCTTGGTTTTCTTTGGTTTACCCTTCGACCATATCCCAGGCTTTTGTGGGTTGCCCTTACCCATTACAATTCTCAAATGGCTTTTGGCTTACCATGAGCCATTTATTTTACCAACTGGTTTTTAGTTTACCACAAACTATCAACAATCATGAATATGGGAATATGTTTTCCTTAATGGGGCCTACAACCATACGTCCATTTACATCATTACATCATCATTTTTCTTAGTTACATACAATACTTTTTAAACATTTCAAAGATAAATATAAGACCAAGACCATCAAATATTATCAAGGGAGATCATCAAACTTCTTAGGGATATCATTTTCCATGGATTCACTTATTCGCTTCTTCATTTCAATATATGACACAATAAATTCTGTTTCTTATTCCTACAGTGTTTTTGCTGCTTCATCCTTCTTGCCTTCAATTTCATTAGGTTTTTTGTTCATTCTTCCTTAGCTTTTGCTTTGTGGCTTCATTTTCATTGTTTGATTTCGTTGTGCCATTCCCTTCCCTGATAGTTGATTTGTAACTTGTTCTTTAGTCATGTCCAAGAGCATGTCTTATTTCTTCTTTGTTCTTTTCTTCTTGTTTTGCCTTCTTTCACTTTCCACTCTTGTCTTCTCTCTCATTCAATATCTTCAATTGAATTACCTTTTGTTTCTTTGGAGTCATTCCCATACTTGATCTTTATGCTACATCTAAAGCATCCTCATCTTCGATCTTCAATAGTGCCTCTATCAATTGTTATGGTAGCTAATTCTAACAAACAACAATAAGCTCCAATACTGAGTTAACTAGGTTCAATATGTTTGTTGATTCAGCTCAATTCTTCCTCGAACTTCTAACTCATGATGAGTATAAAATTTCAAATACCAAAAGTAGGGTGCGGCTTGTTTCTCTACATTCAATCAACCTCTTCAACCTGCTCTATGTGATTTTCAACAATGTACTTGCCTCCTCTACCTACACATTCTCTCCATGATTAGTGTTTGTGCCAAGGTGGTCTTCTCCATAATCTATAGTTGTGTTTTCAAATCACATCTTTTTCATTTTATACATAATAACATCTTCAACAGTAACCCAACCCAACGCTCAAGACAAATATATATCTTCGTGTTGAAAGTCCAAAGGCAAAATCTAAAGATGCCTTTAACACCATGGTTTTCATAAGAAATGTTAGATTAAAAAATGTGTAACAACAAATTCAATCACACATCGAAGCAAGGGACACCATGAGTTTACACTCTAGAACCCCCTACGGAGAAATTCTACTCAATCAATCATTATCCATGTGTATTTTTCAATGTACATTTGGTCCCTTTACATAGCTTTAGGTGACCATAACAAATATGTCGTAATTAGAAACTCAACCCAACCATATGCATAATTATCTCCCATAATCTCTCCATGAATCTCTCTGGTGATCTTCATCCTTAACTTTTCTCTTTTGTACTCATCATTGCTTCATGTGTAGACTTTTCTGCATAGTCTACTTCATTAACATATTACAATGTCCACGCCATAACCACTTGGCATCGTTAAATCATCACTTACTCAAAGGGCCACAAAGGCACTTGCCCACTAAAGTGCAACACCTTCCCTATCTTCGACGAAAATCGAGGACAATTTCCACTCAACATGGAGGATAATACATGTGTGAACATGTACTATGTTCATATTACTTTATTTTGTACTTTAGTACATTCCATACTTTATCCTTATTTCTTTTATCACTCCCCACAATTTTATATATTGTGTAACATGTGTACAGTTCCAATAGAAAGCCAAATGGAATAGCTAAACGTTGATTTAATGCAAATAGATAAAAGGGCAAACCAAAATAGCACTACAAAACTATGGAATATGTGAGGTTTGATGAAATTTCAACTCGGTATCAAGTTGAACATGTTAACTTTGCATAAATGTTAGTTATTCATAATTCTTTTGAACCCCAAAATTATTATGAAGCCAAGGAGCATGATCAGTAGGAAATGGCCATGAAGGCCAAGAATGATGATCTCATGAGAAACACAAAGCAAGGTTGGTTGGTAAAGGTTTTGTTTTTAAAGGAGTGGACTATGCTAAAACAGTCACTCCAACCGCTAAGTTAAGTTGGTCACAATCAAATTGCTGACAACTACAACAACATCATTTGCTTGGAAAATTTACCAAATGAATGTAAAGAGCACATTCCTCTATTGAGATCAATGTTTTAAAAACCGAAACCGGTACCGGAACCGACTGAGGGTCCAACTTGAACCAGAACCGGAACCGGTAATGAACCGGTCGAACCGATTTCAATGAACCGTTTTTTTAAAAAATACATAAAATATTTAAATTTTAACGAAAAAAATATATTTTTAAGATTTTAAATCATGTTTCCAAAGCATTAGAGACAACATATCCAAAGTATGCTCATGAATATATCAAAACGACAC
>ML777801.1:1441722-1453393 GCA_009831015.1 Picea engelmannii | reverse complement strand
AGGTTGGTGTGCACATACACTACTAAGTCATCGGACACGACGACAAACTACAAAGAGAAGAGTTCAATAGAAGAGTTTATACTTGAGTGAAGGGTACATTTTTACTGGGGTCGTGACAAAAGAGTTCAACAATCAATGCCACCGACATCGAGGTACATAAAGAGCTTGGTTATCTTGATTAAATGTCAGTTCCATACCCTCATACATGATAGAATCCTGTGGAAACATTGCAATCTTGCCAATCTTGAAATCCTGAAAACTGTTAAGTCTGCGGAATTTTGAATGGGACCTAAAATTCTACTTCCTCCATATGAAGTCCAATGAGGTTGGAACCACTCTCAAACATCCTGAAACAATTAATGGTAATGTTAAAAATTTAAGTAAAAGGATGAAAATGAAAGATGATGAAAATGAAAGATAAGGGAGAATGTCACTTTTAACATTACCATTAATTACTAGGGTGGGTGAAATGGAGGGGGTGGGGACCTCTTTAAATAGCATTAATAAGGCAAAATAACCCTCAGTTGTACACCAGAACACCTTACAACTCCAACTTGCATGAGAAAACATGAGCCATGTACTTCTCTGTTACTTAGGTTTTAGGTTTTAGGGGGTTTTAGAGGGTTTTAGGTTTCTGGGACCAAACCGACCGGTTTGGTCATAAACCGACCGACCGGTTCAGTTTATTGACCGTTTTGAACCAGTCGACCATCAAACCAATCAAACCGGTCGGTTTCGGTTTCGGTTCAACGGTTTTTAAAACACTGAATTGAGATATGGATGAAGTGAATATGTAACATCTAGAACGGTTCAAGCCATAGTTATCAAAACTGGAAAATTTACCAAATGACTGTAAAGAGCACATTCCTCTATTGAGATATGGATGAAGTGAATATGTAACATCTAGAACGGTTCAACCCATAGCTATCATAACCGGACCGGTGACCAAACCGGTCCACCCCAAAAATGTGAAGCGGAATAAAACCAGAAAAAAACAAGACAAAAATATCGGTCGACCAAAAACTACATATACACAAATAGGCAAAGTTTCTCATTTTATATAGCAAGAGTGCATATAACCAAAATATGCACAGAGTGCAATACATATATGAACAAAAATACATCAACAAAGAGGCTCTAAATGGCCTCTAGAGTCCAAAAATAAGCATAGTATGATACTATATACTACTAATCATCAGAATCCTCGTCCTCTTCACCATCAATATGAATAGACCCTACATTGGGATTCTGGCTTGATTCCCCTAGCCCTGAAGGTATTCATCCCTCTGGCTGTGGAAGTTGGTCCAAGTTGGTCCAAGTCCATCCAAGAAAGGTCTTAGTTGTCAAAAGTTAGTGCCTAACTTTCCACAACCCTAAGGTTATGTAATAGGCCCCCTTCTCTTAAACAATTGTTATTTTTTTTAATTTGAATTATGTGTGTCAATGACGCAGCATACAGAACCGGCCAGTTTGGTGAAAAACAATCAAGGGTGATTTGAACCGGTTTTGCCCCAAAACTGATCGGACCGTCTAGTTCCACCGGTTCCAAACAGTCCCAATAACACTAGTTCAAGCCAAGGAACAATGATATAAGCTCTTTGCAGTGTTCCAAGAAAGGTCTTCGTTGTCAAAAGTTAGTGCCTAACTTTCCACAACCCTAGGGTTATGCAATAGGCCCCCCTTCTCTTAAACAATTGTTAATTTTTTTTAATTTGAATTATGTGTGTCAATGACGCACCATACGGAACCGGCCAGTTTGGTGAAAAACAATCAAGGGCGATTTGAACCGGTTTTGCCCCAAAACCGATCGGACCAACTAGTTCCATCGGTTCCAAACAGTCCCAATAACACTAGTTCAAGCCAAGGAACAATGATATAAGCTCTTTGCAGCGTGAAACAGGCTCCACGAACTTGGTATACAGAATTTGATACCAAGAATTTGACAAATAACTTACTAGGTCTAGATTCAAAAGAAAACCTATATGATCGAAATCTTTATGTGAAGCATCAAGACGACAGTCAAGTTAGTGAAAGTGAGGTAGTGTTAAAGACCCCATCAGGGTTTGATTCCTCCAAAAAGTAGTTAACGTTCTCTTCAAGGGAATCGTTGATAAGCAGTTGAGCCATCACAGCGATAAAGATGGGGCATGGTTACATGCCACAAAGTAACAGTATCCCACCTCTTGATAGGTGGTGGTTACTCAACACTTAATACAGTCAAAAGAAGCTCTCTTAAGTTTCCAAATCTCTATGTCAAAAGCGTGGGTGGCGATTTGGCGATTCTAGTGTTTTATGTAAGATGACATAGTCATCACAGGGAATGAAGTCAATGCAATTCAGAAAGTAAAATTTGTTTTGTGTTCACTATTTGATATGTTTGTTTTAGGCCTCCATTACTGCTTAGGTGTCGGATTACAAACTAATTAAATACAAACACTAGAAACATTAGCAAGACTAATTAAAACTTCTATTAAATATAAACAGAGACAATTAGCAAGACAAACTATTTAGACAAGATGACAATTATCCCAGACAAGAAAATGGTACATTAACTAAACGTATTCAAAAACATCTTTGGAAACAAACAAAAGCAAACAAATAATCATACCCTTGATGTGGGCTGGATTCTACGATTTGATCTACGTGGCTCCATTATATCAGCTGTTGCTTTTCCTGC
This sequence comes from Picea engelmannii, assembly GCA_009831015.1. Lineage (NCBI taxonomy): Eukaryota > Viridiplantae > Streptophyta > Pinopsida > Pinales > Pinaceae > Picea > Picea engelmannii. The sequence goes on along the minus strand of ML777801.1, from coordinate 1,450,716 downwards.
AACTTTATCTTTTGCCACCTCCTGAGGAAGTATGCCCTTTTCTACGTTAAGACTGGAGCTATCTGACGCCGATGACTGCTTGCCTTTTGATCCCTGTTCTGACTCTGTTGCAGATGTTTTCACTTTGGTAGAAGGTGAAGGCCTACGTATCATGCTTTCCTTTGAAACATATAAATGTGGGATTTCGCCTGATTTCTGAGTGTTGGGAGCATTTCCTCCTAGACCAACCCTTCTACTGCCTGGCTTAGGTATGGCAGATAAAATGAAATCCTGACCTGAGATATCTTTTGTCAGATTGGCCAAAGAATTTTTATCCTTTTCAGGCTTTGTCTTTCCTTGCCCATCCTGATCCTTACCCAATTTTAGATCTTTAGGTTTAGAAATCATTGGCTTCTTTGACTTTTTATCATCTGCCTTGTTGGCAGCTCTCCATCCACTATGGCTGTTAAATACTGATGATTTGGGAATGTCAATTTTACCAGAAGATTTTCCATCCGGTAAATTCCTTGCCATCGTATCTGCAACATAATGCTTGCTTACATCCATAAACTTCCTTTTCTTTGTTTGCCTGGGAATACCAAAAACAACCTTGGAACCTTCTGTTTGAAGCCCTATTTGGTTAACTTTAATGCTTGCTGAGCTGCCATCATCTGTCAAGTTCTTGGTACCTGTGAGAAACTTGTCTTTACTAAATGACATTACTGCATTCAGCTCTTGTGTTTTCTTAGCTTCCTCTATGTTGGTAATCTTTTGAAATTTCTTAGCTTCCTCTATGTTAGGAATCTTTTGCATTTTCTTAGCTTCCTCTATGTTGGGAACCTTTTGCAACTTCTCTTTTCCTTTTGCATCTCCTCCAGTTTCATGATTATCCAGTTTTTGTCGTTTTTCAGGAGGAAGTTCATCCTGGATAGGAAAACATTCATTATTCATTTGTAAATCACAGAAATATTGCTAGTTCACATCATCATATTTTACCTACAACAAATTGTTATGGCAAGCATGTGAAAAAGACAGAATTGATATAATAAAAAACCTAACCTCATGTGCCACATTCTTCTCTGCCTTTAAACTCGTCCATTCAACCCATTGACCGTCTTTCCAAATCAATGATGGTCTTAGGTTCCAAGCTTTGATTATAGATGTATCACCTTCTCCTGAAAAAATGCAAAATCAGTCTAAGCTTTCATAATAGATGTATAAGCTTTGATTATAGATGTATCAGCTTCTCCTGAAAAAAAGCAAAATCAGAAGGAACATGCATATTACAGTTTACTATAATTTTATGTTTTCACGAATGAAGTGAGAAATATTTTAAACCTTTCCCTAGTTCCAGATCAACTATTTTTATTCTATTGGTTCAAAAGAACAGCAGAATTATATATTTTTTCATGCCATCAGTAAATAAACTTCAATTACCCACTAAAATTCAAAACCTTGGCATCTAAAATTCTAAACCTTCGAGTTTCTTGTCAAAAGACCTACTTTTATAGCACTGTTGGACAGTCCAAGCCACCAAATAATTTAAAGTATGTCCAAAACATGCTCACGGGAAATTTCTACAACAAAAAGCTATGGCCTAAAAAAGGTACAAGATTTACCAAAATAAAACGAAAAAGGTGGCAAACAGTGAGCAAAATCTTTCCAGTAAAACAGATCAAAACCTCCACAAACCAATCGTTTTAACATATGAAGCCAATGTTTATCAAAAAGGGGCCCGTCTAATTTATAACTGCCACTGACATTAAGAAAGCATATAATAGCCATATTACAAAATATATGCATTGAATGCCAGAAAAATTGTATAGAAAGGATGTGGGTCACATGAACAACTATAAAGGAAGAAATACAACAAAACTATCAATCCAGAGAATTGTAGCATGTAAACATTATAAAATAAAATTACAGATATCTGGGCAGTCGGTGTCCTATAATCTTTCACACATACCTGGAAAATGAACTATAAGTTTACTTTCATCATTGTCCTTTATGCCTGTAACAATGCCTTCCCACCACCTGAAATTTGAAGACCAGGGTAAGGAAGTGCTTGGCAGTAATAAAGCTTAAATAAAAGATAAAACGTTGAAAAAAACATAACTGTTACCTGGGCAAAGAAGGAAACATATGATAAGACAAACGAAGTAGACAAAAATGCACAACAACATTAAAGGGCTGGAGGAAGTGGAACAAACAAAACAAAGAAAATGAAAGAATCTTAAGACTACTCTTAGTACCTACAACTTTTAGAAACCTACAGCTGGACTATCCTGGAACATCAAACTCAAATGTTAATTTTTCTCACTGTAGAGTTGGCACATAAGCACTGGGTTTGAAAGGCACATAATATTCATCACTTGACTAGAGATGATATATAGCAAATGCAAATTGCAATGCAGTCTTAAATGCTCCTAAGAAGCTGCTATGTACCATTCATTTAATTCTGGATCAGTCCAACAGTACAGAAAACTACATGGCAGATATACTTCAACTGAAGGAGCAGTATATAAAAGTTATTTGAAAGAAAAACAACTATCATCTTAATTATCTTGCAAATCTGTGGAAATCAGGTTATCATAGAGGCACAATCTCGCAAGTCCAAAATTACATAATCAAGAATCACAATAATAGGGAGATGAAAATCAACAGAACCAATGAAAAAAATTAGAAGCGGACTAGAGCAAAAGAGACTACTTGTTGGCAACAAGTTTGTTTTGTAGATAACATTCTAAGAATTGTGTCAATTGGGTTTAGCTCAGGTGGTTGGTAGGAATGATTGTTATCATCCTTGCCCAGGTCCAATTCCTGCATGTGACATGTTGACCTCTTAACGAGTATACTGTTGTAATGGCTTGGAGCCCTGTTGTTGACTGGCCTTGTGCCCTGAAGATTCTATGGTTTACCCTGGGTAGCATCCTCAAAATGAGGGGAAGTACTCGGGTTTTTCCCGGGTAGTGTAACCTGGAAATAAACAACCTAAGAATTGTGAACCAAATAAATGTTTGCTGATACTCATAAGAGACTTCCCTGGCATGATTCTATAACAAAAGGGTAGCAGTAAACACCTAAAGAGAATTTCCAAGAAAACAATATGGGTAGATTGAGTTGAACCATAGATGAACTTAATGTCAACATTTAGTACTTTCAACTGGAATACAGAATTCAGTTCTCCACTGAAAACCTGAAAAAGGTTAAGTGATCATGAAAATGAGGGTTCAACCATTACGTTGCCTTATTTATGCTCTATGACCCTCATTCTTACGTTTCATATATGTTGACTTTCTCCTACTTCTACTGTCTTTTAAGTTTTAACCGGATTGTTTGTGAAAATATACGTTTGTAAATTTACAAACTCTAGCCTCAGTTTTCACTGGCATGCTGTACATGTGTTTATTAGAGAGTTTCAATCTGCCTTTCAGATCTTTTCTTAAATATTCATGAAAAATGTCCAAAGAGAAAACTGCTACGGTCTAGTATTGTTGTATTATTGTTGCTGTGTAATCAATGAAAATTGTATAATTTCCTAGGTTGTTCACACCATAGGGGAATATGTTTCCTTCCAGAAGATTGTTTGTTATAGAAAACAGAGCTTCAGACTACCAGAATGTCCAGACAAATTTTCATGGACTCAAAAAACATGTCAGGCCCAAATTCCACATGTTTCTCTTCTACAAAATATGTTGCAAAACTGGAACATGACAATTTGGCATTTTCCAAGAAAAATCTCTTTGACCACTTAACAATCCATCCACTAGTGTTCAAAAACTGGGGCATTGTATTTTGGCCTTTTTCAACAAAAAATTATTTGGACATTCCAACAATCCATCCACTAGTGTTCCAATAATGGGGCATAGCAATTTGGCCTTCTTCAATAAAAATATATCTGAACACTGAAATAACCCATTCACTAGTGGCCCCTATACAGTGGCATTCCAACCTTAGGCATGTATAAACACGCATGAATGTTTGAAATGAGGCACTGTACTTTCCCTTAAGAGCTATTGTTTTTCGTAATGAGAACGAGGTTTGGTCCATATTTGAACAGCCCATCCTATCAGAAAAATAAACTAGAAAAGAAAAGAGAGAACAGTACAGTTGGAAGAGAGAACTGTCAAATATTTGTTCATTAAACTCACAATAGCTCTTCTTATATTTATACAAGTGAAGGGGAAGAGAAGTTGCATAACAACTTTCCATTAATTTATTCATTAGACTAAAGTACTTTAATGTACTTCTATTTTCATAAAGTAAAAACCTATTTACTAAAGAATATAATAAATATTAATTACACTAGCATACTCCCTTAATGGTCATTCTGGAAAATACACCAAGCTTGTCTCTAAATTTAACAAACTTATCTGGACCACATGGTTTGGTACAAATATCTGCAGTCTGCTCTTGTGTGGCACAATATTGAAAATCAACCTCATCATTTTCTACCAGTTGTCTTATGAAATGACAATGTACATCAATGTGTTTCGTGCGCTCATGAACACCCCGATTGTCACATAAAAGAACTGTTGGCTTGGTTTGCTCAAGCATCAAATCTCCAAGTATTCTTCTAAACCAATTTGCCTCACATGCTCCTTTTGTCGCTGCCCTGTATTCTGCCTTAGTAGAAGAAAGAGAAACGGCATGTTGTTTCTTTCTATCCCATGAAACTGCACCTGTTCCATGACTGAATGCATAACCAGTTGTTGATTTTCAATCATCAATTGATCCTGCCCAATCAGAATCTGCATAGCCAGTTAACTATAGAGTGCATCACTTTCACCATTTTATATTCCAAAATCTATTGTACCTTTAACATATCTCAGAATCCCTTTTGCCGTTGTCCAATGTTCTACTTTAAGATATGTAGCTGACTACAAAGCTAAGATCTGGCCTAGTGGTTGTAAGATAGATCAGACTTCCACTAGCTGCCTGAAAATTGACTCATTTGATGATTTTGAGACACCTTTGGCTGAAAGTTTCAGCCCTTTCTCCATAGATGTAGATAAACTTTTGCAATCAGCCGTCCTATGTTTGTCTAACAGACATTTGGCGTACTTGGTTTGTGAAGCAAAAATACATGTGTTAGTCTACCAAACTTCCACACACCTAAACAATTATGTGTAGAATCTGTAATATCAAAAGTAGAACATAATTTGGATTTTTCCTTGGTAATTGCTCCAACCTCATTTGTAGGATCATGGATTCAGAAGCTTTTTAATTCCAATCTCTACGTCTCATTCCAATCTCTACGTCAAAAGCGAGGATGGTGACGTAGTATTATTGGTGATATATGAAGATTTTACCTTGGTAATTGATCCGACATCACTACCCGTGATGACAATGTCATCTTATAACCAATAATACTACCTCGCTTTTGACATAGACGTTGGAATCAGAAAAACAAATGTTTGTCAATTTTGATGTACCAAGCTCTCAGGGGCTTGTTTCAGACCATAAAGAGCCTTAACCAATCTGCATACCATATGTTCCTTTCCACAAACCTGAAAAATATAAACCTCTTCCTCCAAATGACCATCGAGGAAGGCACTCTTAACATCCATTTGAAAGACAATCCAACCAAAATGAGCAACAACCCACCCAGGGTTGATATTCAAGGCTACAACCCACCCAGAGCACCACAAGTCAGATAATGGGGCGCATTCAATGTATATTCCCTCTGCACTCAACCTTTGTTGGAAAGGTGGGATAAACGGTAAACCCAAACGATTTCTGGAACATTCTATATGTTGGGGGATCTCCTGGAGCACGAAGCTTTCCCTTCCTGGCTAGAAATTGGGAGAGAAGGTTGGCGAATTAGAAAGGTTTTGTTCTCTTCGTATCAGAGCTCCAGCATTCAGTGTCCCAGGTAAGTATTAAAATCTCCTGAATTTTGCTTTCTAGCACTCTTAGAACTGCCCTCTTTGAGTCTGGTTTAGTTTCTTCAATTTGGCGCTGGCTCATTTCGTGGAGGGAGGAACCTGGAAAGTCCCTTCTAATTCCCTTCATCCGACTTGTTAATTATTGTTGGGTATGTCGTCTTGGCATTTCATCCTATGGGCTGACTACACAAGGTGACCTGGGATGTGGGATGTTTGTGGTTCCTCCCTGACCTAATAGAGAATTTGTTTTTAACGCCCGAACCTCCACTCAATGCCAAGTTTCTTGCTTTGACAATATAGTTTGGATTTTGTGGCTCTACCACTCTATCTTTATTTTCAGAATTTCACAATCCTAATCAGTTTTATCATTTTGGGGCAGATCCAATCCATGGAGGGAGGAGCTTGGTAAGTCCTCTCTCAGCCCCTTTGTTCAATCTGCCACTTCTGCATCTTTGTAGGTACGTTGTATTGGTACTTTGAACTGTTGGTTGGCTATTCTAGGTGACTTGGGATGTGGACTGTATGTGGATTTTTTTTGGCTTCAAGGTGATCTCATCTCCCTAGTGTATGTCCGAACCTCTATTCAAAGCCTGGTCTTTTGCTCTGCTAAAATAGCTTGGAATTGGTGGTTCTGCCTCTCTATACTTCTCATTCTCCACAAGAGGGCATCAGGTTCCTCTCTGAATAAAACAGGTATTACGAGATTTCAGTGGGATACAGAGTGTTATTTTTAGTTTTGGAGCAGGGTGGACTCACAAGGTCTTGAAGGTATACACAGGGAATTGGAGGGGCATGAAGAGATTCTACAAAGCAATGGCATCTCGCTAAGAACTCTCTCAGAAATCCTCCATAATCTAGAAGTGCAACAGCAAGAGCAGTATAACAAGATAACGAGTACCCTTGAAGCACACAAAGAAAAAAATTCAGAAATTGAAATGTATTTCTATAAGATAAAAACACTTTGTTCAATACACAAGCGAAGGTTACACCTCAAACACCACGACTCAAAGAGCCAAAAGGAAAGAGTCAGACTACCATCCATCCGGACGCAAATTTGCAGTAACAAATTTCTCCAATGTTTTACAAATCCATATGTATTTTGGATGTTTTTACAGGCTCTATACTTGTCTTGTTAGTATTTATAAAGTTATAGCGGTAGTGGGAATGAAAGGGCTAGACGATAGGGGGAAATCCAATGATGCTGCTGAAGGCTTTTTTGAAACAACGGGCCTACTATCTCTGTAACGTTTTGCCATTTTAGGCCACATACTAATACAAATATTTCCCAGTCACAGTTTTTTTTTTAAAAAGGCTTCTCTACCATAGCTTTAAATTCTTGGAACTTGAAAAAGGCTTATGATTTTTTACGTAAGAAATACACCCACGTAAGAAATAAAAAGTAACTTGCACCAAAAAATGATACTATCTTCATTGGTTCACATATATTTGCATGAATTAATTCAAAAAGTACTTTGTCTCTCCAAGCCTTTCCTTCATCAAATGTCTTTCTATGTTGCCTCCTCGCAAGACATGTGCCACAAACAATGTATTGTTTTTCCAAAGTATTTGGGAGACCATCCACTATTTTCTTGTTAGTCAAAACAATAAACATAACTCAAATTGAGTCGGCCATATCTCCAATGCCAATGTAAACATTTGTCCTATCCACTGCTAGCAATTAAGGCATGTTCTAAACTACGCCCACCAAGCAAAATAACCCATCCTCTTCAACACCCATAACAATTAATTTCTTGCTATGTTTATTAACAATATGACACATGTTGTTAGTAAAAACTCCATTAAGGGTTAAGAGAAGGCCATCGAAAAGCACTAGGGTTAGGGTTGCTTCTGCTCTGGTGCACTTGGTCGCCCCTGCAGGGGCACAATGATTCCAAGCGAGGGAGGGTCGCGAGGCTCCTCCTACAGTGAAGCAGCGACGCATGGAAACAACAAAGGGGGTTCCAGGCACCCAACATTCGAGCCTCCACCAGATCTTCGCTCACAACTGCTATTCGAGGGTACATTCAAGAACAAAGAGATGGATATTGATTCGGGGAAAACACCGACATCAACAAGCGTGACACGGCCATGGATATCTGGGAAATGCATTCCCGAGGCGCCGCAAACCCCGAAATATATCATAAGCACACCCAAGATTGAGGAACAGAAGCAATACATGAGAGACTACGCCTTAGTGGGTAAATTTTTAGGGCTTTGGCCCTCTGAACGTGAACTAGTAAAATGGATACACCAATGGTGGAAGCCCAAAGGGCATTATAACCTACAGTTGGGTTCCAAGGGATTATTCACCATAATCCTGCATAACTTAGAGGACAGAAATCGCATTTTTGATGGAGGGTCGTATTTCTTCAACTCGACGTATCTCTTCTTGAGATTTTGGACTAAAAAATCAGCCATGAAACAAAGGACTTCGCACACGCCCCAGTATGGATAAGGCTCTATTCCTTGCCGCAGGAGTTCTGGCTGGAGGAGGTGTTGGCCGGCATTGGCAACACCATTGGAGTGTATGTCAAATCCTCGAAGGCCACGAAACAACAAAGATACACCTCCTACGCGCGCATTTGTGTTTATCTGAACATCACAAAGCCGCTCCCAGGATCTATTGCCTTAGAATATCATGATGAGGATTGGCTACAAACCATTGACTATGAACACATTCCGTTCAAATGCAAAAAATGTCATGAGCATAGGCCAGTGTTGCCGAAGCGTCCCCCCCCCCGGTCCGGACCCCTGATCCGCGCGGGAGCGTCCCGGAACCGCGCTCCCGGCCGCGCTCCGGACCTCTCGAACCGCGCTCCCGACCCTCAAATCTCGCTCCCTGCCCTGTCCTGAAGCGTCCCGCTCCCGCGCGCTCCCGATCCGCTTCCCCCCACGCTCCCGCACCTGTAGGACGCGCTCCCGGAGCGCTCCCAAACCAACTCGGGCACTCCCCAAAAATGAGCCCGAAAAAGTCTTTTTTTTTTAGTTTTTTTTAATTTTTTTTTAATTTTTTTGGCTTTGTGCGTGGGCCCTAGGGCATTTTTAGGGTTAGAGAGGGGAGATAAAGCACAATCTCTCCCTCTTTTTCCTCATTGTTTCATCTTTGAGTTGGAGTGGAGAGGGAAGG
>ML777801.1:1402797-1438921 GCA_009831015.1 Picea engelmannii | reverse complement strand
TATATATATATATATATATATATATATATATATATATATATATAAACGCTCCGGAGACGCTTCGCTCCCGACCATTTTTTGAAAAATGCGCTCCCACGCTCCCGCTCCCGCTTCGCTCCCATGCTTCGGCAACACTGGCATAGGCACCTCTTCAGGCACTGCCCCCTCAACACAACAAGCAAAGATGGCAACCCAGAAGCAAACAAAAGCAAAGATGGCTTTATCCAGGTGCCAGGCAAGCGCAAACAAGGAGGAAGAAGACCAATAAACCAGGCAAACAAAGAACCGACCTCAAGCAACCAATTTGAGATTTTGCAACAACATCCGAAGAGCTTGGAGGCCTCACAGGTCCCGCCTACAGAGAAAACACCTCAGCCACCAAAGAAAGAGAAAGCAGAGGAAGCCCAAGGTCAGACCCAAACCACTCCCCCACCGGGCTCCAACACAACAGCCTTAAAATACTCAAAAATCAAAGACGAGGATGCAAAAATGGATCTAGATGAGCAAGATCTGGCGGCCATTGACATGGAGCACCTGGAACACGCCTATCAGCACCAGAAACTCTATAACATTCCCCTAGACCAGTTGAGAAAAGTCCACAAGATCTTCCTTAATTCCTCAACAGGTCCACCGCCAGATCCAGTGCAGGATTGGGAATACAAGGAAACACGCAAAAAGAACAACGCAAATCTCAGAAAGACGAAAAGAAAAGAGGAAGGAAATCTACCAACAAGCTCATCCAAGAGATAGGGCACTTCATGGTTAACTCAGGTCAGATTTATCTCATATCGAACAGCTTTCCCCCTCTCCCCTCCCCATCCTCATCATGAAGATCATCTCTTGGAATATAAGGGGACTCAACGATCGTAGTAAGCAAAAGCTACTTCAGGATATGATCATAGCAGAAAAACCAAATATAATGATGCTCCAAGAAACAAAATGTGCTACTGAAGATATGGACAAGCTTCTCCCTAGCTGTTGGAAACAAGGGAAGGGGATCTACACGGCGGCCACGGGCGCAGTAGGGGTTTTTGCTCTTCTTTGGAACCCAAACTCGGTCACTTTGGAAAAACATTTCACAACTAAATGGTACATCTTGACAGCCTATCGACTCATTGGTTCTAACAAACCCGGCTACCTAACAAATGTCTATGGACCAACTACATCGAGGGATAAACATGCCTTCTTAAGGAATCTAGAGAACCTGGCCACCTTAACTAGGGGGAACAGATGGATTATGGGAAGGGATTTCAACATGATTCGCAATCTGGATGAGAAGAGAGGAGGAACACGCCGTCTGAAAGTGGAGTCCGGGGATTTTCAGAACCTCATAGATAACCTAGGCCTTATTGATACAGACACTTCCAATGGCATCTTTACCTAGACAAATCGAAGAACTGGCTCCCGTCAAATAGCTTGCAGGTTGGACCGGTTTCTTCTCTCGGATTCCCTCATGCTGGAAGGCATAGCTCTGGAAACGCGCATCCTCGACGTCCATGGGTCGGACGACTGGCCTATCCAACTTTGGTTGGACATTCCCGCCACCCCAGGACGAAAACCCTTCAGGCTGGAACGGTTTTGGCTCAACCACCTAGACTTTCAACAAAAATCCCACACCGGGTGGAGGGAGGCAACAGTACCATACGGTTCCAAGATGATGTACAGATTCCAGCAGAAACTCAAAAACTTCAAGCAGAGGCTCAAGACTTGGAACAAACACACCTTCGACAACATCTTCGAGGCCCAGAAGCAACTAACGGACCAAATGGGCCTCATACAAAGCCAAATCCGTGAGCAGGCATATCTGAGGACCTCAAAGCACAGGAAGCAGCAGTAAGCCAAAAGCTTGAGGAAAGAACCTCAACCTGCCAAAACCTCAAGCACCATGGGCCACAACCAGAGCCTCACTCCTTCGCAAACTCAGCACCAGACTCACAACTGCAAGGCAGCCTAGCAATTCTGCAATGCCTGGTTTTTGAATTACGGCAGGGCCTGGACGACCTACAATTCCGAATGGAGATCCCGGATGGGAAGGCAACACTGCTCCTGCAAATGCTCTCAGCACTGCAAGGAGCATGCCACTCAACAGATGGAGAGGAAGACGCTACAGGGGTTGATCCGTCGGTTCTTGCGGCAACTGTGCACGGGACTACGAAGGGGGAAGGGACATCGGTTGAGGAGGAAGCAGCACCAGCCGCGGACCCAATAACCAACGCCACCTCCCTAGACGTGTGGCCACACTACAAGCCCACCACATGATTTGCACAAGTGTCTCTATGCTTGGTTAGCGAGGGGTCAAACTTTCATTTTGCCTCATAAAGCCTATAGTCATATTTTGTCTGTTGCTTTTATGTCAGGGTTAGCCGACAGGTCGATTCGGTCTCCCACAAGGGGCTGTAATTTTTATATTTAGTCACTATAATCTTATCTACTTTAAAATCAAGACACCAATCTTTTTTGTTAGTGAAATGATGAGACCGAATCAATATACCAATCATTCTTGTTCACACGGACCTCCTTATTCCTAGCCATAAAGACCTAACACTCATACTCTTCATTAAGTTCAGCCACATTGACTACTTCTAGTCGGTTTGACTAGCCCCTAACTTCTGCTTTTCATCCGACGATTTGTTTCAACAAAACTTGCTTTTATGACCAAGCTTTCCACAACTAAATTCCAATGAGGTGTTTTGTCTCCCTCTATCCTTCCTACAACTCTCTTTCTCCCCTATTAAAGCAATTAAAAATATTTCTGATTTCCAAATTACCTAAATCAATTGCCTAGTGCTTTCTTTCTACCTACTTGTAGTCTTGCTCCCCTTGAATTTTCCTTTAAAATTCCCTGCTAAGGCTACCTCTGAAGTCTGAAGTATCATGACCACTGTTATTTCCAAATTGCTTCCTCCACCTATCTTTCTACAAAAGCTTATTGCTAAGTTGATCAAACTTTAACTCATCATTTGAAGTAATATTATACATCTCAATAAAAATTTCAAAGGAGGGGGGCAAACAAGATCTTCCTCATCCATTTTCCTATCAGTAGCCTTCAACTAATCTCTAATATCTTTAATCTTCGTTCACTGACCTGGAAGAGAAACATGCTCTTCCATCTTATAATAGAAAACAAAATATTCTTCAAGAAAAAGGCTCTACTACCATTATCAGAGGTTTCGTGCAAATTCCCAAGACTACCAAATGGTGAATGCATTGTCCCTAGTTTGAACCTTGAGAAGCATCTCATCCATGACAAAGAATTTAATGAGGATAACAACCTCTCTATTCTTCGCATCATATTTTACTTGGGAATCTTTGTCAGTTTCATTCCAGATTTCCTTTCCTGAAATCAACTTGTCCAAACACCTATACTCAAAGATAGCAAGCATCCATTGTTTCCATGTATTGAAATTCTGGCCATTTCCATGTATTGAATGCTGGCCATTAAATTTTGCTTCAAGCATAATACTGGACAAAGTGACCATGATATTAAACCAACCTAAAATAAAGTTATCCATACAAGACCAAAAAAGACAGATTTCCTTTTTAAAATATGATCTTACAGCAATCAAAAAGATAGCGTATTAAAAAAGACAGCTCCTTATGAGCTATCGTGTCTGTACAACTGTTTCTCAAAAGCGTCCAGCGGCTTTAATTGTACAATGATTTTTGCAAACATGTCTGACCACGGAAAATTCATACAACGGCAATGAATAAATTGTATAGCATTGAAATCCGTATGGCGGCTCTCCAATTTGTTCTGAACTCTATACGACCACTTCTCCAAATTCGTACAGAAATGTATGGCTCCTTTAAAAACGCAACTCTGAAATCTATGTAGTCGCTTCTCCTAATTTGTATAAAAATTTATGGCTCCTTTAAAAAATATGACTGTGTGGCAAACTTCAATGTGATACATCTCTGCTCTAATGCAGTTCATCGGACCATCACTGGGAAGGCCAGTCCCTAGGGCCTTCACTCACTTTCGGCCTTGGTTTCTTCACACCTTGGCTCTGATACCATATCAGAAAAATAAACTAGAAGAGAAATGAGAGAGAACCGCACATTTGGAAGAGAGAATAGTCAAATATTTGTTCATTAAACTCACAATAGGTCTTCTTACATTATACAAGTGAAGAGAGAAAGTTGCGTAATAACGATTTTCCATTAATTTAATCATTAGACTCAAGTACTTTAATGTAATTTTATTTATGTAAAGTAAAAAACTATTTACTGAAGTGACCATAATAAATATTAATTACACTAAATCCTGATTTGAAATTGCAAGTAAATTAAAAGCTTTGGTAGGATAAATTGTTTGAAGTTCTTTGTGAATTTTGTAAATTCAAAACAATTTCAGCAGTTACCTGCTTGTCTCCTCTTCATTAATTCCATCTTGAAGATGGAGTTGTTGGAGGATCAAATAGTGAGCTCTAAAAATTTTAGTGAGTACTTGGTATCATATAAACACTTGCAATATACTGTTAGCGTTAAAAAATGTGACCTTGGGGCTAGTCCTGAGCATTGTGATATATCTGCTGCAGCATTAATACCAGCTTAGATCCATCTTAAACCGGATCTATAAAGCACCGAGAGGGATCAAATTTCTTCAAGTGTAATTTTTCTTATCATTTCATTTAATTGAGCCAACTTTATTTTTATTATTGTTATACTTTTTTTAATTGAGACAAATTTAATTTTTCTTAATGTTTAATGTAAAATCTAACATCACGCTAACATGACAACATCTCCTCCATACTGGGCTGTAGAGCACCGAGAGTACGTGACAACATCTCCTCCATACTGGGCTGTAGAGCACTTCGCTACTCTCGGTACAATGAGACACTTATCTTTCTCTCCCCACTGTCATGGTAGTGTTTGCACTCTAAAACCTACATGGTACCAGAGCAATAGTACATGGACCATTGGTTAGAGCCTATGGGAGAGCGCTGTTCAAAGACTTGTCCGATGAACAATTGTCCAGCATAATGTGTATATATATTATAACAGCAACAGACGTATCAAACATTTAAAACTTGGATGTCTTCAAGTTAAAGGGGATAATTTAATCAAGTCAAAATTCACTTGTTATGACGTTTCACAAAACTAAAAAATGTTTACAGATGTTGTTGATGTGGGAAAGCAGGGGACATTCAATCAGTTAGCAGGAGCAAACAGAGGTTTGATGATACTCGACTGTGGCATTTGGGCAAACCTTCACCCCAACCAATCCTGCCACAATTGCAAATGGTTGCTTGCTAATATCAGGAACAACCATTATGAAATGGTACCAATGATTTGAAACCAAATGGTTTCTCCAACTGATGCAACCAAAATGATTACAGTGTAGAATGAGAGGATTGAGAAGAAGAGTCAAATTGAGGACAATAACTGGGAAACAACCAACTCAGATGACCAGATGACCAGGAACGTTGACTCTAGACAACAGTCAATTCAGATGACCAGATGTTGCCCCATTTTTGCAGGCCATTGCAGGAACGAACCCAAAAGACCACATCACTCATTAACCCCAGATCGAACAAACGAGTAATCTTGAGTGAACCTTATGTGTAACTTCCAGCTTCAAGTCACATATGGGTTAAAATATACTATAAAAAGAAATCAAAAATGCTAATTTATAGGCAATAAAGTGTAACAAGGAGGAACAACTTCAGGGACAGTTCCCTTTAAATTGTGCAATTTAGACTAAAAGCCATTGAAAAGTATAAAAATTAGGAGATTGTGCAACAGTTGTCTAGTGCTCTAATCTAAACTTAATGTGAGAAAATAACAAGAGCTTACCCATCACGTATCCATGCATCCACATGATCTCCCACAGACCAAATATAATTACCCATTGCTGCTCTGCGGCGTTTCCGTGTGCCTTCAAATTTGATTACAGTCATAGGATGAGCCATACGAATCCTAGGAGCTTTTCCATTTTCTCCCTTCAGAGGTATCCACTCTTGAAGCTGACCTGGGCCTGCATAAGTTGAAGGACATGCCACAAATCATATCATGAATGATTACTTTATTAAATTAATGATTTACACTTAATAAAGAGTTCACAAAGAGCTCTGTAAAACAGAGAAAGATGCAAGATACTAAGTTTGATGATTTAGATGACCTTCATCTGAAAGTAGTTCATCATAACTAACAAAAGCTTTCCCATCCTTCAAGCTCAGTACGTTGGCTGAAAACCAAACTCCCCGAAGGCCCTCTTCATCAGAGACGACCTAGAAAGAATTCAATCATTCAACATGATTTTGAGAGCCAAACAAGGCAGTTAGGTTGTTAACAAAGCTTTAATGTCCAATCAGGGTTCTCTTAGCAATGGCAGAGGAAATGCTTAAATATATTGCATGCTAAAGCAAAGATCACAATAGTGAAAAAGGTCCTTGCTAGATCACCAACCTCCACAAGTGATCCCTCCTTGATGTCATCGGCTTTTGAAGCAAATGCCTCCTTGTGATTTTTTGAACTAGGTTCAGTTTCAAGAGCTGCTATTTCCCCCCTTGACACGGTCTCTGCAACAGAAACAGCTACAGCAACTTGGGCTGTACGAAGAGCTTGATTCTCCTTTCGAGCTTCCACGTCCTTTTCAGTTGAAATATCTAGTGGTGCACGATCTGGTATTTGTGAGCAATCCTTCTCCACCTGCTTTGACAATTCTGTTGCAGGACCCTTCATGCCTTCTTTTGTATTCCTTGAGGTTTCATTCTTGAACACATCTTTCTTATCCTTCGACTTATAAGATTTAACAATATTTTCATTTTTGGTAACAATTTGTTGAGTTGGTATTTCATTATGAACATTATCATCTTTTTGAATACTTGCTTCTTGGTTTATTAACTTCCAATAAGCCTCTGGACCAGCTTCCAATAAAACATTCAGCGGTAATGGAACAGGATCACCCATGGCCACAACAGCTCCTGCTTGTGATACAGCTTGTGCAGCTAGTTCAGCTGCTCTCACAACTGCATCCAAATTCTCTGCCCTCTTTGTAGCAGCTGAAGCAGCTTCAACCCTCTTCTTGGCAGCTTCCCTGGCAGTTGCAATGATTGAATGGGAATGGCCCTGGCTGCCATCAAGCAATCCAACTTCACTAGAGTAAATAGCATCCTGTCTACCATCAGAACTCAGAGCCTCTGTTGCCATGAGCTTTGCTTGTAGAGCAGCATCAGATGCAATCTTGGCTGCTGCTGCTGCGGCCTTAGCGACCGATGCAGCTGCTGCTGCTGCCACAGCCGCAGAAGCAAGCTTAGCTTCACAGTTGGAAATTAATCCAGAATTCTTTTGAGATGCTAACTGACTCCAAATGCCCTGGCTGTGCCTAACTGCAGTAGCTGCAATTGAAGCAGCATCTTCAGCATTCAATTTGGCCTGCTCTATACGAGTTGCTGTTTCCTCTGAAAATATAATTCTCTGTCCAGTTTCTCCTCTAGTTATTACCTGGTAATGAGAAACGGAAGGTATACCCGGTATGCCAGTACCTGGTGCAATAAGAGCATTTGAAGTAGTTGAAACAATCATTGATGGCGCATGGGACGATACCGGTGTGGATTCAGCAGGGTGTTTAGGAACACTGGATGTCACTTGCAAGCCACCAGTTCGAACAATTTCTTCTGAAACACTTTTCTTCTTCCTCTTTCTAGTTTTCTGCTCCTTGTTAGATTGCCTACCAACTGTCACACCCGCTTTTGGAACATCTGTACCGACACTGGTACCAGTGTGAACTGTAGTAGCCCCCACCATACTTGGGAAATGAGGAACAACAGGTGTCATTGGTGTATATGGTACAGAAGCTGATACTGAATTCCTCCGGTTATTAAGCACATCGTGAGTTACTTCTGGAGCCGCAAAACTAGACATCTGCAAGCCAGGCTCTGGTGGTGGTCCTTGAGGAGGGGCCACCCATGCCCCAGGGAAAGGTAAGTGAGGCATCCAAGGAGTAGCACTTCCTGGTGTGGGGTAGTGTCCAAGCTGTGCAGATTGATAGAGATGCCTTGCTGCAGTCATCTGATGGGGGTCAAGATGCAGACTCCTCTGAATGGTGGACCCCTGCACCCCTTCATTCACTGGAGTACTCCACACTGGTGGTGACAGTGTGAGTGGGCGAGGTGGACTCATAATTGCCCGGGGGGTATTCTTGCTCCCAGCCCTCCCTATGTTAGAAGCCCCAGTCATTCGAGCCGGCAATAAATGGCTCCTTGACACTGCCAAGTCTGCTGATCTCATTCCTGAAACAGGATTCCTTGCATCAGTGGCATTAACTGATGAAGAAGGTGTTGGAGTCTTCGTGATTTCAACAATTTTGCTAGATACCGTCGCTGCTGTGCTTGAGAAAGGAATGTGAGCAGGTATGTCAGAGGTATTAGAAAACCCCTTGCCATGAATACGATCTGCAGCAATATGCCAAGCATTCTCCCACATACTCTTGCCTCCATCTGATGCAGAGGCACCATTTTGAGATGCTGACACACAATATTAGCACAGAAACAGAATGTCCATCTGAGAGTTATTGCAAAGACAAGAAATAAATAGAAAGGAGATATTACGTAAACAAAGATCAACAACACAGATAAAAACTCAACATAGAACATGGTCACGCACCTCCTCCTATATCAGAAAAAGCTGTTATCATCAGCGCCTCATCTGGTAATGAGCCTTGACTGCCAAAAGACATCATGCATTGCTAGTTAAAACGCAGATACCGGTTAAAAACAACTGTGGGTTCTGGGACAGAATAAACACAACACAGATAACTCACATAAGAGACCCGTACACAAGAATCTGTGCACGCAATTGAACTTGCTGTGAATCTGTGAAAGGTTGTTGAAAAAGCACTGATGCTGGTACTACTGTTGCATTCAAATCTGGTAATGTTGATAACTGCATGGTACATGATGATGTAAATTGTGGGCCGATATCAGGAAGATCTGTACGCGAAGGTTTTTGTTCCTGTCTAGCCCCAATTTTAGATGAATGGCTCCCTGACCTGACTGATGCACTGCAGATAGTGGCCGTAGAGCATAAACTTACCACTTTACTATCACCAGATTTCTTGTCATGACTTGTAGACTTCTTGTCCGACTCCATAACAGTATTTGCACGACTTCTTTTCTCTCCACTGGGCACAGGTTTAGCTTTAGCTTCAGCAAAGTCAGAACTGCCTTCCTGGAGTATTGAAATAGTATCAGGGACAGAAGAATTAACATTATCATTTGCCTGTTTTTGAAAAGCTTCAGCTTCACCTTTCCCAGTTTGGCATGCTGCAGGAGGCTTGTTCTGTGCAGCAAATCCAATAACAATAAGACAATTTCAATAAACACCTTGTTTGTAAGTCTGCAAAGCTAAAGAAAGGACACAATCCAACCCAGTACAACCAATGAACTCAAAAAGAATAAGACGCATGCAATGAAATAATCAAAAGCTTTAACAAAAATAAAGGACTCTGGTTTCAATCACCACAAGCATATTCAAGCATTCCAAACGACATTGTAATGAACATAAGCTTCATTTGTAAAGTTGTTCTATATGAAGAATCACATCCTATTAAACAGAAGTAAACCTGAATCATTTCGCTTGGTTGGCTAGTTTGAAAGGGTTTCCAGCATCCAACATTTTTGTCTATCTCACCAGACTGGGTAAAATCAACTGGGCCATATATACCCTCTCCAGTGGGAACATTCTTTGTTCCAATCTCAAACGTGAAAGTATCACCAATCTGAGACATAGACTTGGCTTCTAAATCTCCAGATTCTGTCCCAACCTTTTCCACTTTATCATCCCCCTCACTGGAAACAGAAGACAATTTCACGGACTGAACAAGATCACTATTCTCAACAGAAGGCCCGTCAATATTTGGAAGGAGCAAACAACTCTGCAAATGATTACCGTCTCTATCTGTTGCAGGAGATTTATTATCAGGTTCTAATGAGATCCCAACTTCTAAACTGACCTCCATTGCCTCGGCCTGGCCTTTGTAGTTCCCAAGCTCTTCTGTTTCTTTCTCAGACACTTCTATAGTCACATTATGAACCTCTTGCTCCTCTTTTCCTGCTTCCCAAATAACATTCCTTTCAGGAATATCCGATTGTGAAACTTTCACCATAGTTTGGTTAGTGCTATGACCTGCAGAACAAAAGCAAGGGTTCTATTCAGATGTACTTCATATAAT
Source organism: Picea engelmannii (assembly GCA_009831015.1). Classification (NCBI taxonomy): domain Eukaryota; kingdom Viridiplantae; phylum Streptophyta; class Pinopsida; order Pinales; family Pinaceae; genus Picea; species Picea engelmannii. Next base: position 1,428,747 of record ML777801.1, on the reverse strand, counting down.
TAACTTATTCTTTCGGTCACATGCTTTAGGATTGAAACTCCATTTGCCAGTGGGCCAATGTCACCAAATACTAGAGTGTCATAAGATTTGAAGCTTTGCCAATCCGATTGCAATAATATAAAATTTTGAGTAGGGAAATTAAAACATTGGACAGTTAATACAGTAATTAATTTCGCATTAACCACTCGGTGGTTAGGTACTGCTCCATTTTCTTCATGTTAAAATCCTCAGAAGCAAAACATTAAACTAGAAGTGCCTTGTATATATAAAATTTATGCTTTTATGAACAAGAGTATTCATTTTATGCACCTGCCAAAGGGTATCTAGATTCTAAACCATAGTCCATGGTCTCCCTACATATCTAAGCAGTTTGAGTTCAAATTGAGAAAACAGAAAGCATATAATGTTTTACAACAAATACCTGAGTCAGGCATCGGCATAGACTGTTGCCCATCTGAAGAAAACGTGGTGTCTGTCTTCCCTTCATCCTGCACTTTGATACCAACCAAGGTATTATCTTCTTTAACATTCCTTTCAAACTCCAGATTCATCTGATTAGCATGCTTGTTATAGTCGGACTCTGATGTAACACAGGAGTCATTTACTTGCAATGCTTGCTGTGATGTACCAGTTATAGGCTGCTCTGCTGGCAGTGCAGATTGATTAGGACCTTGAAGGGAGGTGGCCCCAAAATTACATCCATCAGTTTCATCCCCAACATGAGAAAGAAGAAGAATGTCTTTTCCTTCTGGGGAGGTAGTTTTGACCAGGTTTTCAATGTCTTTTGTTGGTAAATCAGATCTTAATGATGTATCTTTTCTTTCATTTTCTTGGTCTTGAGAAGCATTGACAGAAGATAGTTTTTCAAGAGCATGAGACGCTTGACTCCCAAATCCTTGCACATCCACAGATTCATTTTGAGTCACGTCACTATTAGCTTCCAAGAACTTCTCTGAACCAATTTCACCTAAGCTGCTTGTCACATCATGGGCAAGTTCCTCCCCCGGATTTACCAATGAAACATTCCGATTTTGATCATCTTGAAAGGAAACAGGGCTGAGGGATTCAACACCTTGAGTTTCAGCATTTTTATGCTGCATTACTGGAGTGCTCCCCTTTTCAATGGTTAATTTTAAATCAGATGAAGTATGTTCAATGTGACTAGAAGCTGGTATAGAGGACTCGAGCCCTAAACTGGTCATCACCCCCTCTGAATCTTTAACCTGATTGTCTGACTCAGCATCTACAGTTGTGAATCCCTCACTACCAGTTCTAATTAAATTCTCATCTGAACACTTTTCTTCAGTCTTTGGGCCATTTTCTTTCTGCTCCTGGGTCTTTTCTTGTAAAGACACACTAGTTTCCAGTAAGTGTTTATCACTGCCCAGCATGCTTTCCTCACCTCCATTCTTTGCTTGCTCCTCATTAGAAGCCTGTGAAGGACTCTTTGGTGAGGCCTCAATGACATGTTTCCCTCCACCATGCTCATCACCTTCCTCCAATGAGGAATCTGGAATTCCTTGCATTTCTACCAACACAATGTCGTTGCAAGAAACATCCTTAGCGTCCCTCTCTGCATTATCCTGACTGATTTCACCCCTCGTCAAATCCGATATTTGTTCTAGTTTCCCAATATCCTGTTCATTAACTGTTTTGATATTGGCATGATCCCCAACATTATTGTTTTTCATACTCTGCAATGGATCTGGCATGTCTTGGATTTTGTCCGGCATATCAACCTCCATCAAAGTGTCTGCACCGTGTTCTTTTATCTTTTCATCATTGACTTTATCTGATATGAATCCTGGCATTCCCTGAACACCAAGCTCAATTGAAGTGTCTGCAGCATTCTGTTCCGTCTTTTCATTATTGATTTTATCTGATACAAATTCTGCCATGTCCTGAACATCGACCTCCATCAAAGTGTCTGTGGCATGCTGTTCTGTCTTTTTGTCACTGACTTCATCTGATACAACTTCTGTCGTTCCCTGAACAGTTCCCTGAACGTCAACTTCAATCGAAGTGTCTGTAGCATGCTGTTGCATCTTTTCATCACTGATTTTATCCGATACAAAATCTGGCATTCCCTGAATGTCAACCTCCATTGAAGTGTCTGCAGCATACTGTTCTGTCTGTTCAACGTTAATTTTAGCTAATACAAATTCTGGCATTCCCTGAAAGTCCCCCAGGGGAACATCTGCCTGTAGAACCCTTGTGGTCTCGGTTCTTATATCCAATGGTGATTTTGAGATCCCTTGTGCTTCTATTAATTCATGTGACTTCTGAGAAGCCTGTGAAGAATCCTCATAACTATTATTCTCAATATGTTCATCCACTAATGATCCTGGCCCTGCTTGCAAGTTAGCCAACGCAATATCCTTCCCAGCAGCATGGTTTCTTGTGTTTTCATTGCAGTTCTCATCCAATGAGGATGCTGATGGTCCTTGCATTTCTGACAAGAGATCATCCTGCTGAGTAGCCTCTGTTGCACATTTCCCTGCATAGTCCTCATTTCCTTCTCCGAATAGTGGATTTGAAATAGGCTGCAATTTTGTCTGTCCAGAATCAGCATGTATTTCTTGTGAAGATACAGTAACAGTTGTGTACTGTTCAGCATCATTGTCCGACATCACCATGTTCCTTGGATGTTCATTCATCCCACCTTGTTTTGTATCCTCCATCTCTGTCAGACTGCCAGTCTCATCTGAGGGGATAAAGTCAACTAAATGATCTTCATTAAGTTGTGTTTGTAGACCATGAGATTCAATATCTCTATGGCTGTCAATTATGCCTGGTGATGTAGCATTCACATCTAGTAATGGTGCACCTTGTAGTGCAGAATTCTCAATTTTCATCTCTCTTGGACTGCCAGTCTCAGGAGAAGCAATGAAGCCAGATAACGGATTGTCATTCAATTGTGATTCTAGACCATGTGATTCAACGTCTCTATGACTTTCAATTGTGGCTGGTGATCTAGCATTCAAATCTTGTAATAAAGCACCTAATGGTGCAGAACTCTCTCCATCCACCCCAATGTTTTTGGAATCATCCTCTTTGGTTGGGAAATGTCTCTTATCTGTGGGCCTGATGTCAAGGTCTGAAACAGATTTCAGCTCCAAGCTGTTATCTGCAGGAGGTTCTGACAAAATTGGAAGTTGTTGCTTGTCATCCCTTATGTCCATTACTGGATTTTCAAAGCCTTGCTGATTTTTTTCAAATGCAGTCTTGCACTCAACGTCTAAGACAGCCTCTATATTACAAGGTGATGATTCACTATTTGACATGTTAAATTCCTTGTCATTCTCTGAGGTTTGCATTGACTCGCATGTGTCTGGTCCCTCAACAAGGTTCTCTTCATCCTGTCCAACTGAATTCAAAAGCATTTGTACAGACTCTGAAGATGTTGCCTCAGACCAAACATTAACATGCCTTGAAATAGTGCAAGTTTGTGTGGTAGTCGAACTGAACTCTATATTCTGTGAACCAGCCTCGAGGCCAAGAACACCATTCTCCTCCCTGGAAAAGTGTGAACTCCAGTTTTCCTCTCTCTGGCTTTGATGCTGAAGTAGAACGCTAGCTTCGTCAAGACTATCAAACCCCAACTGCACTCCTAAATGTTCAACTAGATCAAAACTGGGACGGCAAACTTGACCCTCCTCTGCATTGGAGTGATGCGTGTCCTTATCCACCACTTGATCATCTCTGTTTATGAAATTAATGTCATCATACTCCATTGGCAGATTCCTGCAAGCAAAAAGAGTTACCAGTTTAAATCCAACAAAATATTATTAAAATTTTCTCATTCTACATTTCACCATATCAAACCAAAAAGTTTATATAAAACAGCAAAGCAGCTTCTGCAATGGCAAAAGATGGGATTAGACCAAGACGCTTCTTATGACATACTCTATCCAGCTATTTCAGCAAGAGTCAGAAGTACTACTTTAACCTGTGATAGCCTCTGTACATTCATACAGAGTTCTCGGAACACTAATGGCGACAGCCAAGGCTCCAGTGAAAACTACTGCAAGCACTATACGAACTTCGAGGAGACTATGAACTTTGAAGCACCATTATTACAAAAAAGGAAAAGTCCACACTTTTCTTGTTGATATGCAGGTAGCTATGAGAGTGGAACAGTAATGGAAGCCTGGTAGTTCCGACCCATTAAATTATAAAACAAAAGAAGAAAAAAAATCTTTGACATTCTGCAAAGGCTGCTGGAATTCTATATCGAAATATCTTAACTGTATATAATCAAGACCAGAGAAGAAAATAGCACAACTACCTCAAACCATAGTAGCAAGACTCAAATACGAATACAAAGTAAATATGATTCGATATGGAAAAAATATGTAACAAAAAAAACCAGTATGGCTCCAATATGGAAGTATACATTTTATAAATATGAAAAATAAGCATTTTCTTCCAAATATTAGAAGAATTTCAGTCTCAAAAACAAATAATACATAAGAAAAAATAATTCTTTGAAAATTTTGCTATTTAGTTTATATTTATAAGTTTTTTTAGGGTTTTTCATTGAGTTCTTGGGCAATTTTTTGGGGGTCTACGGGTAGACAGGTATCAAAGACATGGACGTATGTTATCAAACACAAAAAAAAATATGTTGGCGTCGCAATATCTGTACATTACAGAAAATTCTCTGAATTTTATACCGCTGCCAAATTTCCATTTAGAAAAGGCCAATACGACCAAATCTTGCTACTATGCTTCGAACCTTAACTAGCAAGCTACAAATGACCGTAGCAAAAATAAATGAATGCCCTCCCACTTTCAGCAACGCTCATACATGACTCCATGCTTGTTAGGTACCCACGTTTTCACTGCGGTTTGGGAGGTCTGCAAAAGCGGCTTACAAATTTCTGATTTCGCTCATTTCCCATATCTTTTGCAGGAAAGGAAATACCGAACCATCAACCAACAAAACGAAATTTAGTTACAGACACTTCACAATCAGCCAAATTCTGCAAAGTTCCACTCATGTGTTTCAGCAAGATCTTGCAGATAAGGGAAGACATGGCCGCTGAAAACCTCTTTTAAAGTTCCAACATAACTCTACAAACAAATAGTAGAATTCTAACAAGAACCCTACAGAGCCACAGACAACTGGCGGAATTCCAAAAAGAACTCTACAGACAACTGGCAAAAGTCCAAAAAGAGCTTTACAGAGGCACAATAAAAAAGAAGTCTACAGACCGTTTTAATTGAGTTGATGTGTTAGTCGGGAATTCAAAGGACTGGGGCAGGCGCTTATTACCACAACGACCCGTGTTTAAATCCCAGCGGATGTGTTTCACTTCATCGGGGGCAAGCGTTAATGCAGGAAAAAGGGATGAAAGGGAAGCAGCGTTAAAGAAGAAAAAGTGGGCATTAAATCAGGGAAAAGGAGCCGCATTTATGCAGTCATTGTACCCAATTTGTTCCGGTTATAAACAAAACGGAGTATCATGGCACCTTCATCTAAACAAAGGGGTGTTTCAATTGGAAACAAATTCAGAGTTTCAGTCTCTTCATTAAAGCAGAGTAAGGGGGGCTGCATTTTACGCAGTTATTGTGCACGGTTTTTTCACGTTGTAAACAAAACGCAGTTCCATGGTCCATTCGTCTAAATAAAGGGCGTTTCACTGGCAAAAGAGAGAAAAATATCAGTTTCAAGGTCTCTTCGCCTACACAACGGGTATTTCATTAACAAAATAAAATCAGGAACACAAAGGGCTCGTGACAGACAGAAGCCATTCTGAGAGAACGTAAGGAAACAGGAAATAATGGCGTTTTACAATCATAGCGGCTTCATACACCAAAGTCAGAGATCGCAACCAGCTAGGTGTGGGGGTTAAATCAGGGGTTCGAGAAATAAAGAAAAATATGTGAAATTTTCCCCAAAAAAACCACCATATCCCCAACAACCCAGCAGCACCTTTAGCTTTTTTCAATAATGCTTTACCTCTATCCTTTAGTCGAACAGATTTACCTGCTCTCTCAGCCGACCAAATCTCGTAAGATTAAAAGCGCGCGTCTACATCCCGTTGAGTTATGTTTCAGTGACAGTACCCAAAGCTAACGAGACCTAATTTTAACACTTTAACCTGCTCGAATCCAAGACATCTCCTTTACACGTCTCCAGAACAAAATCTTGCAGTTAAAAATAACAGGGTTTTGAGGGTACAAAGGAAAAACTCACCTCCCTCCATTCGAAGCTGAGGCTGTGTCTTCGGTACACGGAACGCTGCTATTCTCCTTCTTGCGAGATCATCTCCTGCAACGAACAACCTCGAGTCTCTCGTTTCGACTCCTGCTTCTAAAAAGATTGTTACGAAACCCTCGTTCACTCGCTGTACCACCTCCCAAGCTCCATTTCCCGCAAATCGACTATCGATCTAACGGCTAAGGTGCAGAGACCTCGAAAATTCAGTCGCCGTGAGCTAATTTACCGAATCTCGACCCCTTCGTGCAGGGTTTATATAGACAAAAACGTTAAGTAAAATAAAAACCCGCAGTACGTACAAGCCCCCGCCGGTCTCCTCCTTTTCTTGTTCTTCCCCACTCAGACAAAAAAACCCATACGCATGAAATATCTTTAATCGAATTTTAATCCCCTTTTTTTATTTATCAGTTAATACGTTATTTCTGTAAAATCCAAATTTAAAATCAAGTATCCTCTTACTTCAAAACTGGGGCCGTCGCTATCACGCACCTCTTACCCGGGGTCTTTTGCGTCATTTATGAACACGTGTCCCTGTCGGAAAGCTGCCTTTCCGCCGATTCTTGGCTGCCCCGTCGCCGGCGTCCTCCGGGTAGCCTCTACTGGTTTGCCGGCGACGATAGAGGTTAGCCGTGTTCCGCCTAGCTGTCATCCACGACTTAGCATGTCAATAAAGTTGTTTACGTGGCATTTGTTAACGGTGTTCCAGTTACCAAAGTCAAAAGGAGAAGGGAAAATTCGGGTGCCACGTCAGAAGTAAGGAGCCTGTTTGGTTTTCGCATATGTCAGTGGATGCAAGCGACGACTCATGGACCACGGTGGTTTTGGAATTGATTATTATTATTTTTAATTTAATTTATTATGTTGGTGTACGTTCATCCTGGTTCGACTCTCAAGGCATCTACGGATTGGATGTTGGTTATAATTTTTATTTATTTTCAAAATTAAAAAAAAAAAATTAAATTAAATTTTTATATATATTATTATTCATTTAAAAATTTAAGAAATATATTTATAAATTTATTACACAATATGAAATAGTTAGAAACGCAAAAATTGTTTTAGGTTAAACTTAAATATATTTTATATATATTATTATGATGTAGAAAAGTTTTTTTTTAATTATAAATAAAGTTAGAAACGCAAAAATTATTTTAGGTTAAACTTAAATATATTTTATATATATATTTATGATTTAGGAAAAAAAAAAATAATTATAAATAAAGTTAAGTAAATTATTTATATTTCTATTACGATAGATTAAAATTAATTTAGTAAACTATAATAATTAATATAATCTTAATATTATAATAAAAAAAAATTAAATAATTTTATAATTTGAAAGTAAAAAACTATAGATAATATGGATATAAATAAATAAATTTAAACATTATATGATTTGGATTGGAATTTGATTATATAATTTTTGGTAAAATGAAAAATAAAACTAAATAATTTTATAATCAATATTTATGTGTAATCATTTTGATCTTTTTTACGTATTGTGAATAACTAAGAAACAATATGGATATAAATAAATAAGTTTAAATATTATATGATTTGGATCGGAATTTGATTATATAATTTTTAGTAAAAATATATTTTTTCATTGTTGAAATTGCATTTTTAAATATATAAATAAATAAATTTAATGTATTTAAAAAAAATTATTATCAAATTCTACGATCTTAATAATTGATATTTACAGATTCTTTTAAATTTTAAATAAAAATGATGAAAAAATATATAAAAAGACTCGAGATAAAGTACGTACATCTCCATAGACTTTAACAATCGATTAAAAATGCTTATCAACTTAGTAGTGGAAGAGCCTCATTTTACCACCAAAGTGATTTTGTGAATTTAGGAATCCTAAACCCTCTTCGTACATGTAAGTATTTTTGTTTAAAATATCTTGTGAAATATAGAGATTAAGTCAAGAACATGGAAATATAGAGGTGAAGTCAAGAATATGGAGAAATATGTTAAAATTTGTGATTTAGTAGGATGGTCCAACCACTCGAGCTAACAACTCTTTTTGTTTACAAGTCAATGATATTTTATGTTGTAAATATTATAAGTAAAGTTTGTGCCATTATATAATTTTTAGTCAAGGTTTGGAATTTGTGTCATTATGTAATTTTTAGTCAAAATTTGGAATTTGGAAAGCATCTTTATTTATTAAAAAGTTCTTAACCTTTTTTAAATGTCAAATTTTTTTTTGTGTTTTTTTATGAGTACTTATATTTTTTGGGTAATTAATCATTAAAATGTTTAATGATGTACATCATTAAATTCCAACATTATTTCTAATAAAAATTCAAAGTTGAGTATAATTGATTAATATGAATAATATGCAGAGAGTGTTTTGTGTTTTTTTATGAGTACTTATATTTTTTGGGTAATTAATCATAAAAAAAAAWTTGTGTTTTTTTATGAGTACTTATATTTTTKGGGTAATTAATCATTAAAATGTTTAATGATGTACATCATTAAATTCCAACATTATTTCTAATAAAAATTCAAAGTTGAGTATAATTGATTAATATGAATAATATGCAGAGAGTGTTTTGTGTTTTTTTTTTAAACTAAATCTTATATGGTTTGTGTTTTTCTTAACTTGAATTAACATACAAAATAGGATACACTAAATGGTTATGGTTATCTTAGGAGAAAAAAAGGGGTTGTGTCTTTACAAGTCTTAATCTAAAAAAGAAAGAGAGAGAAAGGCAAGTTGTATTCATATAAATTTCCCATCATGATATGAAAGGTAGCTGGACCATATGAGTCTCAATAAAAAAAGGCGAACACTTTACTTTTGTATGCACACCCACTATATTTTTATGAATACAACCTTCAAGGATGAGAGGAAATTCCTTGTGTTCCTTCACACATATGACTCGTAATCTTTTATGCATGAGTTTGTGTTGACATTATTGGGAAAGGGTCTAACCCCACGAAGTTTCAATACCTAAAAAAAGTGGCCAATGCACTCTCATACAGGAGTCAATCATAAACAATGTAAATAGTGTCACGCCTCTTGGTAGATGGTGAATACTCAACACTTAAACGAGTTAAAGGAAGTTTTCTCGAGTTTCCAATATTCATAAATGGACGTAATTGGTCTTATTCATCATGAGATAGCTAAAGATGAACACTCGTATTGACAAGGAGTGTTTAAGATAGTTTAATTACTCTTGTGTTTATTTTCCTAGTTTAATTACTCTTGCGTTTATTTTCCTAGTTTTGTGGAGGTAGCAATGATATGCAGAGACAAAGCAAGTCATATATTGTGATTTAATGGTGTCTTGCTTTATCATGTAGGCTAATGGGATAGGGATTATTGTCCAATACAAACGCTGACAAGGGATGTTTGGTCTTTTGTGTAGGCTAACAAGTTGTCAAACTCATTTTGCTACATTTTTTCCATGGATTCTTAGAGCTACTACATTCTCTTGTGCCTAGCATGTAGGCTTTTGGTTCTATTCATGATTGTTGAGAGCAACAATATTGAGATTATGCATGTGAGTAAATTGCCTTTTTCCTTGTCAATTCATAGCCTCAACTTGGGGGCAATGTTTGTGATGAATGTATGTGGGGGGTGGCAAATAATTTATTGGTAGCTATTTAATGTATTCAAAAATTATAAATATAAAAGTGTTATTTTGTGTTGTATGTTGTATTTCACACGTGGTGTTTATGTGTTTAATGGAAATGCTTGCAAGTTAACAGGATAGGGACTCTTGTCCAATAAATACAAATGATGACAAGGGATGCTTAACCTTGCATGTGGGCTAACAAGCTACATAACTCATTTTCGCAGCATTTTTTCCATGGATTCTTAAAGCTATCACACTCTCTCGTGCCTAGCATGTAGGCTTGTGGGTTTTATTTGCTATTGTTGAGAGCAACAATAGTGAGTGAATTGCCTTTTTCCTTGTCAATTCATAGCCTCGGTTTGGGGGCAATGTTTGTAATGAATGTATGTGAGTGGGTAGCAAATCATTCATTGATAGGCATTTCATATGTTAAAAAATTATAAATATAAGTGTTATTTTGTATTAGATGTTGTATTTCACATATGGTGTTTATGTGTTGAACAGGAATGTTTGCAAGTTGTTCCTTCTAAATTCTTGTGTGTTTAGTGTTATGTAATTGTTGATTGCTTTTGCATAAGGTGGATATGTATTCGACTTATGTGACTACATCACTTGTTTAGTTAGCATGCATGTGTAATGTTGAATTTGATTATTAAATCCATAAAGTAATATGATTTCCAAAGTGTAGGTTGGGCACAACATAAACTATTATAAAGCTTTTGAAAACTCGAGTCTAGCAATTGTGAGAGACCCATAGGAATATATATGAATGAGAGCTAAGTCAAAGCTACTAATTAGATCCTCGGATGGTGTGCTTGTCAACTCTCATGACCAAGTGGTTGCGGACTCTCAACATGTGGCCACATGCTCTCAACATATGGTTACGGGCTCTCAACATGTTGCCTCACGAATCAACTTGGAGGATTCAAACAAACTGGAGGGTGTCCTTTCATGGTTGGATGGAACAGGGGGCAATTATGGCAAGATGTAGAAAGACGGGAGCTCAGCTAATCCTCTACACTCACGCAAACTTAATGTGGTTTCCTTTGTACCCTTGCCCAGATTATGTAATCGAAATGGTAGTGGGGAACTTCCTCGGGATGACGAGTATGATCTCAAGAATGAAGAAGGGCCAATGGCCACAACTTCAAATCATTTGACCACTCCTGAGCAGAATGATTAAGGAAGTAGTTGATGATTGCCCGATTGAGTTCATTTAGGATTTAAGTATGTTAATTGAGGATTACAATGGTAATGATTACGGTTTTGTTCTACTCTGGTATATAGGTCACTACCTCTATTTTCTTGATGGTTTGACATGCTTGGTTCTCTCTCTCTTCGGTCTAAACGTGGCTCCCAGAAGCCGAAAACCCCATTCTTCCTCTGTGCAACCTTCTCGTGCTGCGAAAGCAACCATTGATGCTGCAAAATCTTTTTGAGGACTTGTCTCGAACGAAGACAGAGATAAAATGTAAGAGCTTGAACCCAAGGTTTGATTAATCACAGAGTTTAAAAAAGATGATGAGGTTGAGTTTCAAGTGGGGGGTTTTATTCTCAATCTGGGGTGTACTCGAACCAGAAACTCGAAGTTCTACCGCACCTTGGAGCTCTATGGGCACACCAAAACCATGGTGGTTGTGGGTATGCTACCCAAGGAGCAAGACTTTCGCCAGTTGAAGAGCAGACTGGAAACCCTGGAGATCTAGAACGCCTACCTGCTCGAGGTGATTACATGGCTAGATAAACGCCAAGGTGGCACCTTCGTCCCCCTAACAGCGTACCTTGCGGGTCCTGAAAGTTCGAATGCAGTTGTTAGGCGAGGAATCGCAGGTTGCACCTGCCCCTAGGTTCAACATGATCAGTGATTTATGCTTCGTAGTTTATAGGCTTTTACTATGTTTCCTAGTTTTTAAAGCTACTATGAACAGTCTTGATACAAAAGGACATGATAAGAACTTTGATTTTAAACTTTTAACTCATTTACTCCATGAAAAAGCCTGGTTTCCCCTCTAGGGTAGGCATATTTTTTGGTTTTTGATGGTTTTATGCCCAAGAGACTGTCATGGTCTCTATGGGTCTGGAACAACAAAGCCTCACATGTATGTTCATCTGTAAATTTTGTCCATACTTAATACATAATACTTACTTACAAAAAAAACTACTAATTAGAAGAATTCAATGATCTTGGTCAATTCAAGAAGGTATTGTACCTCATTGCCTGCATTACACCTTGGTTCCATTGATTTTTTATTTGTATTCCTATTTTTATTTTATTTTCACTTGGAAATTTTTATTTTTTAATCCCATGGAAGATTTTGCTCTTGTGCTACATGTTGATGAATGCAACACCTTTCATTTTCTTTTGAAGGTTCAATCTTGGCCACCCCTTTCCCCTTTTTAATGTACTTAACCAGCATAAACAATCATTGCTAAGCAATTATTCAATAAAAATAAGTTGTAGAAAAGAAAATAAGTGAGACAATGATATAGAACATGTAGAATGTGACCCTTATATTAATAATAATTAAAAAAACAAACAAACAAACAAAGAGAGAGAGAGAGAGAGAGTAATGTCCACGGGCCTCTTCAAGCGGTTAACGTCCTTTGAAAATAGCTACAATATAAAAAAAAGCATTTGACAAAACTAGCTTCATAGCTCTATAGATAGTTTCTCACTGGCATAACCCTAACTACTTATGGTCCCTCATTGATGAGTACCAACCACCTAGTGGGCCTTATTTAGTAAAGATGGCACTTTTACATTGAGTTATTATCCATTGACCACCTAATGACCCTTATTCAAAGAAGATGGCCTCATACCTTAAGTCACTAACCCTTAAGTAGGGACGTTAGCGAAGGACTATAACATGCATAATATCCAAATCGTGTTTTAAAAGCTACCTTTGGAATATCTTCTTCATTTATTCTCAATTGATAATATCTAGATCATAAATTAATTTAAAAAAATAGCATGGCTTCTTTCAGTTGATCAAAGAGATCATCGATTCTATAATTATCCACCCACCTCTGTAAATCATTTGAGGTGACATGGTACTCAAAAGTCCATCGAAATTCAATTATAATAACTAATGTAAATTGAAAAACGAAATCATTGACTAGTTGTAGAATTCAATATAAAAAACAACGTTACAACAACCTTGGACATTCAATTTTGATTCTAATACATATATGTAGTCCTGCAATGCTTTATCCATGATTGTGCAAATTAAATATAAAAACACAAAACTGAACAAACCATGAATTAATAACATGCAGAATAAAAAACATAATTATATCAATGATTTTGCATAACTATGACACAATTAGATTTATTATCTTTGTGGGAAATTAATCCTCCAGCCGATTGCAAACAAGTGACATTCCTCCTAGCCGTAGGCTCTCTAACACACTTAACCTTTCTATGATAGAGGCCACCCCCAAGCCAAGGCTATGATTCCACAAGGGTGAAGTCTTAAGAATTGACTCTAAGTGCTCTTACTTATCTCACAATCCCAATAACTCTCACAGGCAAGGAATCCCTCTACAACTATCCCAATAAACTAGTACCCTTCCCCATCATCTTGCACAATGCAAGGAAAATTTATCCCCTTCTATGCTAAACAGTGCCTCGAGCTATCCCAATTCTCTTATAACACTCTAACACAATATGCTAGCGAGGGAATATCTTTGTTGGGATTCCAGTGATTCTCAGCCATAAGATAAATTCCCCTCTAGCTCAACCATCAAATCCAATCATATATAGGTTTATAGGAGTTATGTGGCTATAATTCCTTTCAAATATCTCTCACAACAACACTTTAATCGTTACTAGAAGTACAAGGAAACAACAACATAATGATTGCATGGAAGTTTATTGTAGAGTGTATGTGAGTAATCATCCCCCCATCATTCAATTCCACCCAACAACAATAATTCATACCCCTTCATGCATGCTCGAATTCACAATATTTTATGTTCATGCCAATCTCTCACCATGCGTCTTCAAGTGAAGCTCATGTTTTTCCTTTGAGCCCAAAGTTCAAGGTCACTTAACTAAAGGTTAATTAATCAAGGTTTATAATTAAGGGTTTGATAATCAAAGGTTATAAGGACTTAGGTTGAGTCATTAGCCAATGATTCTCCCCCTTAGCTCCCTCGAGCCTTATATAAGCTCCCTTTCACTTTCCCAACTTGTGGAATCATAGCCTCCCATCTCTTTTTAGTTCTTATTCATTGCAGCCAACATGGTTTTTGTATTATAATTGAATGTAGAATTACAATTCACATATGGTCTTGGCTTACGACCATATCTTCATTACATTTACAAACACATTCTGAGCTAAAACTAGAGGTATTACATCCCCCTACCCCTTAAATTATTCATCGTCCTCAATGCATATCAACATTGTATACAATTGCCCGCAGGGGTGTAGACCGATTGGCAAGTGTCGTGTAAATGGAAGGAAATATGTAAAAAGAGGTCTCAAGGTCGATTCTCACCCCGATTTACTCGGAGGGCGTGCTTGCGGGCTGTGCGTTCCTCCCTAGGGGTTATAAGGCAGTCGACAGGATTCGACCCCGTGTCACGCGAGTACTATACTGCCATTGTTACCGATTCCCCTAGTTGCAACCAAAAAAATAAACATTGTATACAATAACAAAACTTTGCATCAAAATTTCAAAAAAGATGTGGTTATGCCTCTCACATGACATTCTCCATCTCCCATGTTGCTTCCTAAGGGCTATAGTGGGTCCATTGGATCTTTACCTACCCCACTGCTTTGTTCCTTAGTAATGAGACATTCTTGTCTAAGATGCATATAGGTTGTACCTAAATATCTCCTTATGGCTCCAACTAAATTAAAGCCCAATTAGTAACATTGTCAGGAATATTAGGTACATACTTTTCAACAATGATACATGAAACACATTATGATTTTTTATGCTAGTAGGCAATGCAAGCATGTATGCAATAGGGCCTATCTTATCAAAGATCTCAAAAGGTCAATAATATCTAGCTGCCAACTTAAGATAGCTTCCCAACTTCAAGTAATTATTCTTTAGTTTAAGTTTTAGGTATACATGCTCCCCAATATTGGAATCTATCGGTATCTTGTCTTTGTCTGCATAACTCTTTCGTCTATCCTATGTTGCCTTTACATTTTTCTTGATCTTAACCATCTACTCTTACATTTCTTGGAGCATCTCTATCCCAAGTACCACTCTAGTTGGTGGATTGTCTCAACTAACCAGAGTATTGCACTTTCTACCATACAAAGCTTCAAATGGACTCTTCTTTAGAGAAGCACGATATTCATTAGTATATCCAAATTCCACTAAATATAGGTAATCTCTCCCCTTGGATGACGTATCCATCACATACATTCTTAACATATCCTCAATCACTTGATTAACTCTTTACATTTTCCCATATGTTTATAGACGATACGTTGTACTTAAGTTCAAACTTGTTCTAAATCCTTTGAACTACCCTTTCTAAATGTTTGAAGTAAATTTTGGTTCCATGTCTTAAACAATTGCCTTGGATATCTTATGCAATATGGGAATCTATTTCATGTAAATATATGTTATATTAGTTGTTTTATGAGTTGACTTAATTGGAATAAAGTGAGCAACTTTTGTCAACATGTCCACCACTACCGTGATGGAGTCTTGTTGCCTTGCTATATTGGACAACTCAATGATTAAATCAATGGTTACCACTTCCCATTCCCTCTATAGTTTTGACAATGGTTGTAGCAATCTTGCTAGATGTCTATGCTCAACTTTTACTCTTTGACATTCCATACACCTAGCTATATACTAAGTAATGTCTTTCTTCATTCCTAGCCAAAAATATTGATTCTTAATTGTTGCAATTATCTCCTGGTAACTAGGAAGTCTAGCATATGGAACATCATGCATCTCTTTCATTGTAAATTTCCTTAATTCACCAGAACTAGGAATATAAACTCTATCGTTATGCATAAGAATTCCATCGTCTTCCAACTTATAATCTCTACTATACATTTTCCTAATGTAATGTTTCTTTGACCTAAAGATAGTGCTCATGTGAGATAACAACATCAATAATTTTGTTCCTCGAATATGATTTACACATGCTAATGATTGTAGCATGCATTGCATGTATCCTTCTGCTAAGTGCACCAACAACCTTGGTCTCCTTACCTTTAGTATGCTTGATATCAAAATCTAATTCACAAAGAAATTCTAACCATCGTGTTTTTATGCCATTCAAAGTATGTTATTCAAATAAATACTTCGGACCACTATGGTTTGTCCTTAACTCAATTTGTCTTCCCATCATATAGTGTCTCCACATTTTCCATGCATGCACTATAACAACAAGCTTTAAGTCATGTGTGGCATAATTATTCTCATTCCCCTTAATCTTCTTGGATTCATAAAAAACCACATGCCCATTATGAGTAGGAATTCCACCAAATCACTCTTTGCAAGCATATGTGCATACCACAAAATCTTCATTTGGATCAACAATCTTGAGAATGGATGCACTAGTGAGGGTTTGTCCTTTACTCGAAGTTTCTCCCCATCAAATATCGTCTCCATATTTTCAATGCATGCACTATGGTAGCAAGCTCCAATTCTTGTGTGACATGATTTTTCTCATGCTTCTTAAGCTTCTTAAGCTTCCTAGATTCACAATAAACTACATGGTCATTTTGAGTAAGAATTCCACCATTCTCTCTTTGCAAGCATATGTACATACCACAAAATCTCCATTTGGATCAATAATCTTGAGAATGGGTGCACCGATGATTAGTTTCTTTAACAATTGGAAACTTTCCTAACTCTATAATGTCCATTCAAATTTGACTCCCATGAAACTTTCCTTCTGCAGTATCCAACCAATCCCATGAATTACCTTACCTATGATACGTTCTTAGGTGTAAGCCATCCCATAATGGTTTTAATCTTCTCTGGATCTATTGTTATTCCTTCCTAATGAATGATGTGTCCCAAATTATGAATATGCATTCGATAAAAGGAACACTTGCTTAACTTAGCACAAAGTTGATATTATCGTAGCAATTGAAGTATTAACCTTAAGTTCTCTCTATTCTCCTCCTCTAATTTTGAGAAAACGAGAACGTTATCAAGGAACACAATGACAAATTTATCCAAATATTGCCTAAAGATTCCATTCATCAAGCACATGAAGTAGTTGGTGCATTTGTTAGAACAAATGGCACCACTACAAACTCACATTGTCCATACATGGTTATGAAAGTTGTCATATCGATGTCTTCATCCTTTATCCTTACAAGATGGTAACATGATCTCAAATATAACTTTGAAAAGATCTTTGCTTCTCTTAATTGATCAAACAAGTAATGGGTGGAGGATGTTTATTCCTCGCAGTGACCTTGTTTAGTTATATGAAATCAACACAAAACCCCAAAGTTCCATCCTCCTTCTTCACAAAAAGTACAAGTGCCCCCCAAGCAGATACACCTGGGTACATGTACCCTTTCTTCAGCAATTCTTCCAATTACATTTATAGCTCCCTCAACTCTAGTTTACTCATTCTATAAGGAGTCTTAGAGACCGGTGTAGCTCCTGGCACCATTCAATAGACATCAATATCTCCTTTTGGTGGCAATCTCCGTATTTCCTCAAACACATTTGCAAGCTCTTGCAATAGTGGGAAGTCCTTAAGACTTGAGCTTTTGCATTTTGTTAGCTCTTCCACATGAGTTATACAATTGACACCCTTTTCTAAAACATATCTTCAACTGCAAAGATTGAATCTCCCTTATGGAAATAGGCCTTGGAATGCCTTTCATTGTCCCTTGCTTTCCTTCTTCATCAAGACAAATAAAAGTCTTGTTATGACAATCTAAAACAACACGATGTGCATCCAACCAATCCATTTCAATAAGAACATCATAAGAACCAAGGGGTACTATGTTCAAGAATCCGCCAATATCTACCCCATTAAGATTTAGTAGGCAACCCTTTATGATCTGATTGACTTTACTCTTAGTTCCATTAGCCAACTAAACCAACCATGGTTTACTATGTTTACTTCTCTTTAGTTGAAATATTTCAACCAAATTATGATCAATATAACTATGACTTGCTCTTAAATCAATTAAAATTGAAATAAGTTATCTATGATATGTTTTTAATTGCCCAAGGCTACATAGATTCTTGGAATGTTCCTTGCCACTTATTCCACGATAGTTTCTTCTTGAATATTGTGCACATTCCTCATTCAACCTTCCCCACGAGGACAATCTCTATATAAATGATCACCTTCACATCCCCAACATTTGATTGATTGCCTTATCCATTTTCCTAAATATTCTACCATCTTGGATCCACTAAAGGCTAGTTGAATATTTGTGAAGGTGGTTTAAATCCCCTCTCCCTTTAATCTTGCTTGTCCCTCTTATTATTTCTCCAAGACTTTTGGAATTCTTCTTTGCCTTTATTCTAATCATACAAATACTTATCTTTCTTGATTATCTCATCAAGATTTTTAGGCTCATCAAATTGAATCTTGTCCTTATAGAACACAGACAAACCTCTTCTCTTTAATATAACCAACATACCTCAACAACTCTAATTTTTTTTTATCATATTCTTCCATAGTCATATTTTCCAACTAGAGTTCAGAGAACTCCTACATCTTCTCATCATAATAGTTCTTAGAAAGGTACTTTAGTTGGATATACTTATTGAACTACCTCCAATAAATCCTCTTATCATTGATGTGCTTAACTTACTTTAGTTGGTCCCACCAAATGGATGTTTTTCCTTGTAGATTGAATATAATAATTATAGTTTCCAGATTAGAGGAGTAGTTATGCAGTTGAAAATACTTCCTTATCCCTAACAACCAAGCTTCGTCATCTTCTCTTATTTTGTTTTCGCCATCAAAGGTTGGTGGCTCAATCTTTTCAAGCTCCCCTTGCAAATGGTTTTGTCCTTGTCTTCTTCTTTGATTTCTAATTGGGGACACTTCTATATTGCTCTTTGATTCCTCATATGTATAAGACTTCATAACAAAATGAGACGGTGAATAGTGATTCCTCTGATCTCTTGTAGTATTTCTTGAATGCTTAGGTCTTTCGTGATATTCCCTTCTTCAATTATCTGTACCTTCTTCCTTATGCTTTGAGTCTGACCTCTTCCTTATTTGCTCCCACAAATGAACTAAGCTCTATATTAGCTGAGTGTTTAATTGATTCTACCTCTCTTGAGCTCCTAATATTCTATCATTATCATCTCTACAACTCTAAACATCCATCCTTAAAATCCTCACCATCTCCACTTATTAAAATGGTTATATTCTTTCTATGTTCCCATTAGATTTTGTTTATTCATTACCCACGCTAATATTTAGTCCTTTGACCTCTTTTTTATGATTGTAAGGATTATGTCCATCTTCCATTTTTCTTCTTTAAGGAGTTTTTGATCTCTTAATTGTATTTGATGCAAGATTATATTTGCAATTGGTTTATTCGATTAATTTCTTTATAATTTATTTCCAAAATCTGTAGAGAAATTTCAAGTGTGCATTTTGGAAACTACCGATTTTAACAATTTGTGTTGAATCAAGGCTACAAGTCCCGTTTATGCCCATATTTTGGAAAGTTCTGAAGTACTTCTCCATAATATAATGTTTTAGATATATTATCCCATGGAATAGATTTCAATGACTATGCCCATGTTTAGTTCTGAGCTTGTAGCTAAAAGTTACAACCCTCTGAAGTTACCATTTTTGCCCAATTTCTACACTTTTTCTACTGGTGCATTTAATGTCATAGATCAACTTTCCCCACTGATAGAAGGAAAAAAAAGCAAGAAACAAAAAACAATTGTGTCAAGCACTGATAATACTTTTGATTGAGTACTCAACAAGTTTCATATTGGCGATTTGACATTTCTGACATTTTTTGCATTAATTTGGAATTGTCGACTTTATCCTTTTTGCACTTTCTCTAACCATAAATTTTTGTGAAAATTACTATCTTACAAATAGTAAGGATCCAAAAAAAAATCACCAGTGAAAAGTTGTCCATATTGTCGAGATTAACAAATGTCGACCTGGAAATTTTTTCCACAATTGCTTTATTGGGTCACTTTTTCTTCATTTACAATTTCAAAAATTGCTAAAAAGGTTTCCCATGATAGTGGATTTTGGCCTATTTCTGCAGCTCTGCTTCAAAACCTTTGGAATCTAGCTAAATGCTCAATTATTTCTTCTCATATTTTGCACTATCCAAATTTCATCATTAAATGAGTCGTGCTAGGAATCACCATCCTGCTCTCTAAAAACTGTTAATTGCAAATTTTTAGAATTTTGGAGTCGAATCTACAAACCATCCTCACCGACACTTTTATAGTCCTCATTAGTAGACTTAGACATGAAATTTCGTCTCATTTTGACCTTATCTACTCTTGTTATGGCCAAAACAAGATTCTGGCTCAAAACACCTTTTTTTTTAAATCATTCTTTCATAATTTGTTTTCAAGTCTTTTCAATTTTGGGGCAAATCAAAACTTCAAACTTCCTTGAAACCATCAAATGCCTTTGCAACTTCTTCCTTGAAACTGTCAAGGCCTTCATAAACTTTGATCTTTCCTTATTCATCAATACTATCAGAGCCTTTCTAAACTTTGATTCTTTGAACTCATCCGTCGACCATCAAAGATTTTTCAAACTTTGAACTTTTCAACTTGTTTGCGACCATCAAAACTTTTTTCAAACTTCAAACATTTCAACTCATCCTCGACCATCAATATGTTTTCAAAATTTGAGCTTTTCAACTCATTCGTGGCCATAAAATATTTTTCAAACTTCGAACAACTCGTCCACAACCATCATGACTTTTTCAAACTTTGAGTTCAAATAATCAAAGTTTAGAAAGGTTTCCAAACTTTTTAACTCCCCAATGGCTATTGGAGATTTCCCACACATCAATCGTTTTAAATTCTTTGTGGCCATTATAGCTTTTCCAAACATTAAACTTTTCAACTTCTCCACAACCATTGAAGCTTTCCCAAACATTGATCTTTTTAACTTCTGTGTAACCGGTGGGACCTTCACAATTTTTAATCTTTTGAACTTTTATGTGGCCAATGAGCTTTCAAAAATTTTGATATTTTCAAATAGGCCTACAGTTGTAGGGTATTTTTCAAACTTTGATTTTTTAAACAACTTTGGGACTGTCAAAAAATTTTGAACTTCAAACTTTACATGTCTAAAGTTGTATAGGAAACTTCAAACATCAAACTTTCAAATACACTCAAGACCATTAGGTACTTTTTAAACTTTGAACTTTTAGTTTATTTCAATATCTTTTGCGAACCTCCTCAACTTCTAATTTTGAAATAAGACAAAATTGTAGGGGCCTTTTCTAACTTTAAATTTTTTATTAGTCCTACAATTGTAGGGCCTTTTTCAAACTTCAATTTTTCAAATATCATTGCAACTGTGGGGGATTTTCTAAACTTGTGCAATAGCCTTCAAGAACCTCCACGCCATGTAACTTTTGAAATACTCTGAAAGCCATCGGAAATTGTATACATCAAACTTTTGAAATACTCTAGCAACCTTCAAAAGTCTTTCAAACTTCACAAACTTTTATTTAATGGTCCCGAAAAAAAATTGAAGACCACCTTCACACACCTTAGTTAAAAATAACTTTCATTCGATGAAATTCGTAGCATACCCATTTAGACCAAATTCTATCACATTACTAACAATTCAAACTTTTGCCATAATCAAATTGGGCATTTCGTCAAACACTTCATATCCAAATTGGGATTTGGCATCCCAACAACAAGAATTTTTGCCCATTACAACCTAGTGATGCAACCTCCCTTTGATATCATAATCTAACATACTTAGCCACCTTTGTAAATTATTTGAGGTGACGGGGTACTCAAAACTCCACCAAAATTTGATTATGATACTTGATGTAAATTAAAAGAATGTTTCATTGTATGGGTGTAGCATTCAACAACAAAAACAAACCTACAACAATCTTAAACGTTCAATTTTGATTATGATACATACATTTAGTTCTACAATGCTTCATCCATAATTATGCATATTAAATGTAAACGAAATAGAACTGAACAAACTAGAAATATATAACATGCATAATAGAAAAAACAATTATATCAAGGATTATGCATGATTATAAATTTGTTAAATTACTTATCTTTTGAGGAAATTAATCCTCAAATTGGTTGCAAATGAAGGATGTTCCTCCCAACCTTAGGCTCTTTTTCACACTTAATATCTCAATGACAGAGGCCACCCTTGAGCTCGGGCAAGGGTGAAGTCCCGAGATTTGGATTTAAGCCCTTACTCAATCCATAATCTCATAAGCTCTCATAGATAATGAATCCCACTACAACTATCCCTATCTACCAACACTCTTCCCCCTCATCCTACACAACACTAGGAAAACAGATCCCCTTCTTTGCTAGATAATCCCCGTTGGGCCCGTGATATGATTGATTTTATGACGTTAATTAGATCCTTTTTGTCGAATGTGTATATGCGTTTTCATGTTTTGAAGAAGTTTTTGAAGAGCTTTTGTGTCAAATCGCTATGGTCCACACCAGGTATGCATAACTCATGTTTTATGACGATCTTGAGTGTAATTCAGTATGTTTTTATGTTTCCAGGAATCCAATTCGCATTTTTGGTGTCACAGGGCAAAATCGTAGCTTGTTTTTGCTTCCGACACTCAGTCTGGTACTCCATCCGACACTCAGTTCGGTACTCCATCCGACACTCTGTCCTGCACAAAAACGATGGGCGATTTGGCAGTTATGGTATGGCGGCCAGTGATGGGTGAATCAGAGACATGGGTTTTGCTCGTGCTCATGGTCTCCAACTACTAAACTCTTGACAACTCGATTTGGGTTGTTATGTTGGGCGATTATTGGCTCGCTTCATTTCGACAGTTAGGGCATCTTAAATGCAATTTACTATTTTTAGAAGAGGATCGACCCTCCATTGGTTGACCTCTCAGTTTGTAAAACTTATAAATACCACCTCAGTGGTCAGACAATAGTTAAGACATTGTGTGTTAGAACCAAAGACAATTTTAGCTCTGTTTTGCCATTTTCGTTTTGTCAAATTGTGTAAAACCTGTGTTTTTAGTTTTAATGGTGAAATCGCTTTGCTGAAGTTCGTGGTGTGCATTTGAAGAGTAACCACGACTTGCTGGGGGGCCCACCAGCAGTTTGGGTAACTATTTTATGAGTTTGTTTGTGAATTAGATAACGTAGATGTCTTTTTATTTATTTTTCTATACATGAATTGTTATTTTACTTCTTTGTTATATAACTTGTTGTTTATGATTTAATTGGTTTAATTTAGTTTTTGCAGGTTATTATGAGGAATCTTGTTAGTATGCAATGAATTCTTAGTTGATAGAAGTAAGCTTGCAAGCTTAGATACTAACCGTGTGTGTAGCTAGATGATAAATTAAGTTTTCTTTTATGCTGAAATAGATGATAAAAACAAAGTTTTTCATTTATGCTTTCTTTGACAGGGTTCGGTGGATGGATAGTGCTAGCTTTAGTTTTTATTTGTAGATTGCTTATCTAATTACTACTTAGCTTTTGCTTGTTGAGTTGTTAATTAATTTGCTCATTTATTTACTTGTCATATGTTAGAATAATGTTTACATTTTGTTTATGAACATTTTCCTTTTTGCAATTTGAATTATTAAGATAGAGCTAGTTTAGTTTATTTTATGCAATTTCTTTCTTAGATCTAGGTTGCCACGACTTGTTGAGGAGGCCCACCAACAGTCTGGGTAACTATTTTATGAGTTTGTTTGTGAATTAGATAACGTAGATGTCTTTTTATTTATTTTTCTGTACATGAATTGTTATTTTACTTATTTGTTATATAACTTGTTGTTTATGATTTAATTGGTTTAATTTAGTTTTTGCAGGTTATTATGAGGAATCTTGTTAGTATGCAATGAATTCTTAGTTGATAGAAGCAAGCTTGCAAGCTTAGATACTAACCGTGTGTGTAGCTAGATGATAAATTAAGTTTTCTTTTGTGCTGAAATAGATGATAAAAACAAAGTTTTTCATTTATGCTTTTTTTGACAGGGTTCGGTGGATGGATAGTGCTAGCTTTAGTTTTTATTTGTAGATTACTTATCTAATTACTACTTAGCTTTTGCTTGTTGAGTTGTTAATTAATTTGCTCATTTATTTACTTGTCATATGTTAGAATAATGTTTACATTTTGTTTATGAACATTTTCCTTTTTGCAATTTGAATTATTAAGATAGAGCTAGTTTAGTTTATTTTATGCAATTTCTTTCTTAGATCTAGGTTGCAATTTCAATTTGTAGTTAATGATTGAATTCAATATAGCATGAGTTTGCTTACGTAGTATAGAGTGCAATTGAATTTCATAGCATAATCTCTTTTTACTGTTGATGGTTAATGCATGATTACATAATCACATGGATATGCAGGGTAATTGATGTTGTTTTCGTGATGGCTAAGTTTTCACTGGATTGCCTAATTCACACTTTTCATTTTGCTATTGAAGTCAATATCAAGTTTATCCCTCTTGAATTATCTTTTATTGTTAAGTGTCATCGTGATATTATAAGACACCAGAGACATTCACACAACCATCAACACTATATTTGAGTTTTAAGATAGTTTTTTTGCTTTCATATATTAGAAGATAGTTTTCTTGTTGTTGTAGGATAGATAGTATTCTTGCTTTGGTAGATTAAAGAGTAGTTTGTTTATCATAGATTAAAGATTAGTTGTTAATTCCTCTTGCTTTCAATTTAGTAGATTTCCTTTTGTAAATTAGAAATAGTTGTGAAATTTAAATTAAGAATAGAGTTCACTCGTCTCTTAGCTTAGTTAGTTGCTTATTGAGTAGTTTTAATTAGTTTACTTGATGTAGAAGTTATCCTAGGTTAGTTAGTTGTTTACTTGCTTTAATAGGTTAGTTTCTTACTTGTCTATTCTTGCTTTGATAGTGTGTTAAGCCCTAATATTGGCTCGTTACCCCTTAATTGGGGCATATTACATTAGTAATGTTATTTTATTTATGTCGGCTTTATTCCATTAGTTGTAATTATACTTCCTAGTCTCCTATATATACCAAGGAGACATTTTCATTTGGAATCATTTTGTACTTGAACATTTAAGTGGGGTAAAAGGAGGTTGCCCCCTCGAAGAGGCTTATTATCTAAAATTATCTATTTTTCAAGGCGTTGAGTACTTTTTCTGAGGTTTTTCTATGCTATATTGATATTTGGTTCTTAACATATGGTATCAGAGCTCAAGGTCTTGGGGTTTCGCTGCTACATATGAGACACCATGGCATTTTTGCTATAACTTGTTTTCTACAACATTTCAGAAGGATTGGCTTGGAGGATATTTAGTAGACAAATCAAGGTACATTGGGTTAAAATTTTAGCTCCTAAGGCCTTATACTTTTAGAGATACAACCTGTACAAGATAGGGTTCTGGAATCATCCTGAACCGAGTCATTGCGGAATTTTCGCTATAAATTTTTTTATGTAACGTTTCAGACCCTGAACTCCTGAGGTTATTCACAAAAAATAGTAAGGTATCTGTGGTAAAATTTTCAGCTTCTGGGTCATCTTAAATTTGTAGATACACCCTGTGTAAGATAGGGTATCTGACGAGTCCTATTGACTAGTCTCAAGAAGGTGTTCCAGGTAAAACAATCATAACTTATTCCTAGAGTATCCAAATTGAGTGGGACCAGTTTCATTGGATTGTGGACAGTCTGTAGTATTTCAGGTACGAGTTTCAGAATTTTATATCAATCATTTTGTGCGGGGCACGCTATACAAGTGAGATCTCCTGGAAAGGCCAAAAATCGGCAAGTTGTGGGGAAGTTAGCGTAAATTCCACTTGGCACATCCAATTTTGATCAGACCTGTGGCATTGCAGAGAAGAAATATCAGAGAACTACATAAAATAAAGTTTCATACCCAGAAGGGCCGAAACTTGGGAGATACAATAGAAGAAAGATTGTCTAGCAGAACCACCTCAAAATCAAGGTTCAAAAGTGATACTTGGCCAACATGCCAC
>ML777801.1:1386427-1398685 GCA_009831015.1 Picea engelmannii | reverse complement strand
AGATTGGTACTATGGCATACAAATTGGAGTTGCCTGCATCTTCACGAGTACACCCAGTTTTCCATGTTTCGTGCTTAAAGAAGGTTATAGGCGACAAGATCCCAGTTCAAACTATATTGCCAGAACTTGACGAGGAAGGAAAAATCATATTGGAGCCTGAAGTCATCAGTGACACAAGAATTCGCCAGCTAAGGAATAGATCCATTTCAGAGTATCTCATTAAATGGAGGAAACTACCGGCTGAAGATTCCACTTGGAAAGATGAGTCTTTTATACAGAAGCATCCAGAGTTACTCAAGCGTTGCAGACAACACTTGTCTCAAGGGGAGGGGCATGTTAAGCCCTAATATTGGCTCATTACCCCTTAATTGGGGCATATTACATTAGTATTGTTATATTATTTATGTCGGCTTTATTCCATTAGTTGTAATTATACCTCCCAGTCTCCTATATATACCAAAGAGACATTTTCATTTGGAATCATCTTGTACTTGAACATTTAAGTGGGGTAAAAGGAGGTTTCCCCCTCGAAGAGGCTTATTATATGAAATTATCTCTTTTTTAGGGCGTTGAGTACTTTTTTCTGAGGTTTTTCTATGCTATATTGATATTTGGTTCTTAACATAGTGTAGTTGCTTGTTTATTTACTTGCTTTCACATGATAGTTGCTTATTGAATTTAAGTAGGTCAATTACAAGTAGTTTGTTGTTGCTATTTGCTTATTAGATGAATAGTTTGCTTTTGCTTATTGTTATGAATGAACTAGTTTGCTTTAAGTAGGGTTTCCATTTGCTTTCTTAGAACTATCCATCGATCCCTTGTTCAAAGGTTACTTAGGGTACATAGTTTGAGTTGCTTAGTAGAGTTTGATCATTAGTAGTCCTTGCTTGAGTAGATTAGCCCTTAGATAGCCATTTCCTTATTTAGACTATACTACTACCAATCCTTCTACCTTGGCATATATTTTGCTAGAACTCTAAGTTTACTTTCCCCGAGTTGACAATTTAATTGAGGGCTTTTAGTGTGCTTTTAGTGCATATAGAACACCCATCAATCCCCTAAGATATTCTAATCCCCTTCTAGTGTTTTGGCATAGGCTAGCCAGGCAATCTCTCTATTGGGACTACAAGGATTCTTAGTTACATGACAAATTCCCCTCTACCTCAACTATCGAGTACAAGGAAACAACACATAATGCTTGCACAAAAGTACAATATAGAGTATCCATGAGTAATCCTTCCCCCATCCTTCGATTTCATATAACAACAATAATTTGTACCCCTTCATGTATTCTCAAATTCACAACGTTTTATTTGCATGCTAATCTCTCATCGCATGTCTTCAAGTGAAGCCCATGTTTCTCCTTTGATCCCAAAGCTTAGAGTCACTTAATAAAAGTTAATTAATCAAGGGGTTAATAATCAAGGGTTTTAAGGACTTGGGTTAAGTCATTAGCTAAGGTTCCCCCCCCCCAGCCCCCTAAATATTTTTACAAGCCCCCTTTCACTTCCCCCACTCATGGAATCATACCCCCCCCCAATCTCTTTCTAGTGATTCTTCATTTGTAGTCAATGGGGTTTTCATGTTATAATCAAATGTAAACTACAATTGACATATGGTCTTGGTTATGACCATATATTCATTACATTTCAATTCACATTTCGGGAAAAAACTGGGGGTATTACATTCGAGGTAAGGAGTATGAGTTTTCATTGGTGGCTTAGTTCAATCATCTATAATCGATGCAAAGCATCCACTATCTATCTTTCTTTCTTACAAATATCATTGATGCTCCCCACAATGATGTATTGGGTTATATCAATCCTAAATCTATAATCTCTTGAAGTTGTGTTTGTAACTCTTGCAATTCCAAAGCAGTCATGTGATATGAGCTTTGGAAATAGGTTTTCACTCGTTTAAGCTCAATAATACACTACAAGTCATGGTTTTGTGGTAATCGAGGCAACCCTTCCAGAAATACATTAGAAAATTCTGACAATAGGGTGTTGTTCTATATCTATTGGATTTCTTCTTGTTCATAGCCAATATTGCATACATCTGATGACTTTTTCTAAGACTCCTTTTCAATTGCAAGGTTGAAATGAATCTTAAAGATACTAATCTCTTGGTTCCTACCAAGATTTTATTTCTTTGTGAATCATTTATATAACGAAGCATCTTTCCCTTGCAATCTAGAATTGTTTCATGGGCTTCAAACCAATCCATAAAAAGGATGATATCATATGATCCCAAGGTGGTATTATATGATGGCACATGTGTAATGTAGATCCCCAAATCAAGTTCATAATCTTTTAACAATTGTCCCATCCCTTGTTTAATACCTAGAGCCATCTCGACCAAGTTAAAATACATTTTCCTACTTTTTGTAAACTGCATCTAGATGTTTCATTTGGGGAAATAAATCTTTTAGTAGCTCCTAGACCAATTAATAAAGAAAAATTAATCCCATTTATTTTACCTATGGTCTCTAAGACCGTAGATTCATGTTCTTCTTGACAGTTGTTCATCGCAACATGAATCATGTGTGCTCTGCCCATATCGCCCATTATTGTTTGACACTACTCTTATCTAATCTCTTAGCACCTTTGTGGACAATCTCTCTAAATATGAGATCCTCCACACATCCAATATCACCCTCTGGTAGGTTGTCCCCATGTCCTTGTCTGAGTAAAAGTAGGTGCATCGCTCTATTTTGTTTGTTTTGGGTGTGCACCTCCCTACTGCATATGGAGCCTAAAATATGATCCTTGTCTCCCTATGAAGTCCTGGAACATATCTTCTTGATGCCTTTCTTTTCCTTGTGAATGATCTAGAATGTCCACCCACTAAGTGACTATGCCTAGATCCTGTAGTGATTGGTTATCTAGGTGGTTTGCACTATCCTCCACTCAAACATTCCTCCTCAACAATCAATGCTCTTTGAATAACCTCAAGGAAGGTGTGAGGCATTGGTATACAAATGTTTGCTCTAATGGGAAAGTTCAATCCATATATGAATTTATTTACTTTTAACTTCTTTGTGTTCAAGTGAGGGGCATATCTCAAAAGCTCCATGAATCTAGCTTCATATTCTATTATAGTTCTACATTGTTGCTTTAGTGCATTAAACTCATTCAATTGCCTTTCTATAATTTTGTTTGAGAGGTGTGTCAGGTAAAAAGGTCACATCATATACATTTTAGGGTCATAACATAGTTTTCATGATACATATATAAAAGGGTCATATCATATCATGACCCCATATATGATATGACCCCTAAACTATCATATAAAAAGGTCATATCATATCATGACCCCGTATATGCCTCCTTTGGGTCATAACATAGTTTGTATACTAGCAATCAATCTCTTTAAAAGGATGGAAAAAACTAACATGGAATACTTCCTATAAATACATTTTTTTGTACCCATATAGCCATGGGTTCTTTCAACTGAGAGAGTGTAACAAGATACAAAATAAATTTTCCTTATGGGATTAGTGGCTCTTTATATGGGGTTATGTCACTTCCAAATCACACCTAACTATGCACTTCAATGCTACAGAGAAAAACTACAAACTCCCCCTTTCAAATTCCCTTATATACACATAGAAGAGGAAACGGGTCCTTGTAGGACACACATGACTTGTCTTAAGGGAACCCACACATGCAAATGGTTTGTCCACTTGCAAGGTGTGCATGCCTCAAAATGCACATGAGTTGACCTTCTATAAGGCGCATGCAACTCTATAACCCCGTACAGATTTCTAAAACATTTTAAGAAAATTCCACAAGCATCAATTATCAATGGAGATGGTGTTTTCTACAAAGGTTTAGATTGAATAGAAGACACAACTAATGACTCTATACATGGATTTAAACCTTACAAACAAAGAGACTTGATCTATTAAACCTAGATAAACCCAATCACGGAGGGAACATTTCGAACAACAATTAATGTAAAGAACTTTTCCCAAATTAACATGCATTTTTTAGATGGTTGTAGATGTCCTTCTTACTTTGGTCTTCAACTCCAAGATTTCTCTAAGATTTTTCTCAAGTATTGAAACAATAAAGACTATTGAATCTCGATTAATCACTCTTAAATTATCAACCAGAGGAATTGTAGACTTGTGAAGCACTATGTAAAGTGTATGCAATCATCGAGTGTAGAAATGAGCTACTGAATGAATTATGTATCCTTTTCTTTTTAGAGAATAAAATTATATGATTAATATGTTGCTACCTATAGCAGAGAACCATAACTTTGTAGCATGATTCTTTTGGACATGGAATGTCTTAGGGATTACTAGTCCATGATACAAAACTCCTTGTCTACTTTAGAATTAAACATCATTATTGAAAGTAAAGTAGAATGTAAATGCTTAATGGTATAGAAAGGAAATGGAAACTAAAAGATAAATTCAAATCATGGAAGATAAACCTATTCTACAACATGTTGAATCACACAATAGACCTATTGCCAATGATAAGTTTATGGCATACTGGTGAAGGAAAAAAATCATATTAATCGATATCATATTAGTTAAGGTGATTCATTAGGTAATGGGATTCTTGGGTGCATGATCTCTTTTTGGCGTAGGAATAGAGATTTTCTAGGGAGATCTATGGCACCATTCTTTCTCTTAATCTACTGGATAAAATAGTTTCCATGGAGTGCATGACCATCTCCCTCCTTCTTGGTCTGGGGTGAGAAGCCTTCTGAAGAACTCATGGTGCTAGTCTCTTCATTGGTTTGTTGTTTTCAATGGGCCATCATGATGTGTGCATCCATCTAACTTACTCCTTGGACTAGAGCACTGGGAAACACATCTATGTAGCTTTGACTACTGCTTCACTTAGGTTACTTGGGCCAATTGATTGATGCCCTAATTCTTTGCTAGGGAAGTGTTGCCTTCACCATCGCACTGATGAACATGTATCGACTTGTCCTTCTCCTACCTATAGTTGTGACATATGTCAAAGGCATGATCAAAGCTGAAAAAAAGAAAAAGAAAAAAAAAGATACTTTTTCCACGACCATGGGGGTTGAATCTATAGAGAGTAAATAGTTAGCAAGCATATCACAAACCCATACTCATTAGCAATAGGAAAACTTGAGCATTCACACATGAGTTTATGTACCAAATACTTAAGATATCTTAATAAACCAGAAGTACACACCATGTACAAGAATGTGAGCATGGATCATAACTCCAATATAGATAAGAGAGATAAGTTACACAATAACTCCTTAAAGAATAGGAGAACCTCCTACAAATGCATTCATACATCACAATTCACATGTCCTTGATAACGAATAAATGATCTCTATATATACCTATTCACACCTACAAATGAGGCCCCTTTACTATTAGGCCAACCCTATTACATATATATTTACACATTACATAAACATTTAGCCACATACATGCCCCCACCTTTGGGGTCATGTAATATAAATTTAACCCTATATATGCCCCCCTTGGGTCATAACACTATTGCAAGCTATCAATCGTAACATTGTCATTAACTACAAAATAGACCAATTTCTTAGATATTCAACCAACCAATAGGAAAATTGCAAGGTCCCGTGGGTAATTAGTTATACAATTAATGAATATATTGGGCTAATTCAGAAGCCCAACATACCCCCCAACTTACAGTTTTGCACGACCTCATGCAAAAAAGGAAAAAAATTAAGGTTGTCCAACAGATTGATCAATCTTCTCCATTGCATCAATGAGCACATATCAACTTGTCCTTCTCCTTGTTGTAGCTGGGACATATGTCAAAGGCAGGGTCAAAGCTTGAAAACAAACAAAGTACTTTTTCCACAACCATAAGGGTTAAAGCTACAAAGAATAAATCATCACCGAGCATATCATAAACCCAGACTCATAAACAATAGAAAAACTCAAGCATTTTCTCATGTCAACTCATAAAATGCAACCAAAGTAAAATATTGTTAGACTATTAATCAAAAAAATGTTGTGGCCCATAGAATTGGTTAGTTTAATAAGTAGTAGGCTGAATAATGGACAAAACATCAATGTTTTAGGGTAAATTAGTTGCACAATATAGACAAATATGGGCTAATTTAGAAGCCCATCATTTTGAACTTGTCAATTGTATAAAAGATTATTGGTTGACATCCCTACTATATCCTAAGGGTACTATTCTTCCGCTAAAACCATCAAGCTATAAGGGCTATATGAAGGTGTGTACAAGCTACCAATGGTGAAAGGTCCTACCCACTTCACCAACATATTGTGCAACTACCAATGAGCTATGGAGTCTTCGCTCCCAAACAAGACCTAACCAGGATTTGATCAATCAAGACCAAACTCTATCATTTCACCATGCAATTTTTTAGCATTAGAACAACCATCCAACATTAGGGAGCAAAAGGTGTCTCCCATGTCCACACTCCTTATCTTCTTGTATCACTTGTACAAAATGCCACATGCCTACTATTCACCCTCCTTTCGTTCTTACAATACTTGTGAAAAATGCCATACGTATTCATGCAAAATTTCTAATTATTAATTCACTGATATGCCTATTATTCACCCAACCACATCTCTCTTCAACACATAGTTCTACTTTTCAATTAAAACCAAAATGCATATTGTTTATCTAGGCACTTGTCTCTTCCATGCATGATTTTAATTTATAATTACTTAATGTATATTATTCACCCAACTCCACATTACCTTTCCTATTTTTACTCGTTTATGTTCCCTCTTGTATTTTATAACTATTTTGGTGTTTGCACGTGATAGTTCACTTTTAAATAATAAAAACCTCTAAATTATAATTTTCACTAATGCTTGTCTTGTAGTATTTAATTTCCATTTCGACTTGCCCAGTAAAATCAATCTAACTTACCCATAATACTCCCTCTAATTGAATTAGTGCAATTATTTCTATACGAGTAATGCTTTCATGAGTACCTTCTTATTATTTAAAATACAATTGTAAATGTTATGCTTGTAAATGATAGTTTGTCTCATTATAGTGAATCTAAATTAACATCAATTCCAATACCAACATAATTAGTACTAAGGGTGAGGCCATGATCACTCTACCACTCTAGATACACTCATTTTCATGGTGGAGGAAAAATCAATGTTACATGGAAGAGACCTATGTTAATTCCATCTGATTTACTAATGGTGAAAGGTTCATGGTCATCGAGGAATAAGAACTACATGTCCTTATTGTGTGCCCCTCAATTATATCCTATGAACAACCGCCTTAGACCTCCTGTCAGAATAACGTGCAACCTCCCAATTGAACACAACCTCTAACATGTTACATAGAGAGAGTTGCTAGTAGGTAGGAACTACAGATGCTACTCTTCCTCTCATAACAGTACACATGTTACACCACCTCTATACAACCTTTACTTATGTGTAAGCTTAATTTGCAATATTAATCCATGTCTCTACACACATCTAGAAACACACATCAATATCACTATCCAAAACAACATAAATCATGTTAACATGTTTATAATATCATATTCAAATCGACACATAGTCCCCTAACCCCAACTCAGGTCTATATAATTTGAATCACTACAAAGTCCACATATATGTGGTTTTTCTTGTCACACTTGAAAAATCATTAATAGTTTTATGAAAATACATCAATTCATTAGTACAAGTCATATACATCTGTTGTAGTATAAGGGAAATTGCGAGAAGGTTAATGGTAGATCTTTACACAGAGCAATACACACTACAACATCATATATAAGAACACATAGACAGATAGATAGATATACAAAAGTGGTGAGGGAACCATCTATGCATTTTATTATATTCGAACAACCTCTATCTTTCCATTACATAATCATGTGTGTGTGTGTGACGTATAGTTAACATTTGGTTACATTTCCTAACTATTTGGTCGGTGGACTCTAACTGACTATTCAACTAACTTTCCTAATCGACTACTACAATGGACTTGGCTAGGCGACTGGCGGGTCTAGTCAGTAGAGCCGACTAGCCCCTACAACATCTCCCCCCCCCCCCCCCCNACCCCCCCCCCCCCCCCCACAATTCCTTGCTCATCTTGAGCAAGGGGAGAGTGTGGCTAGTACATTGAAAAAATCTTTACAAAATGATAATTAGAAAGAGAATTAGAGAATTAGAGAATGAAAAGATGTTGATCTCGAGCATTGTTGGAATCCTTTTGCTTATTTGTCGTCGTCTAGCTCATCGCTTGTCTGTTGGTTGCACTGCCTGAGCATTTTTCTTTTGAGGGATTTCCCACTCATGCATTATTACATTTGGAGGCAGCGGAGATGATTTGATCCGTACCTGGGATTCTTCTGATCCTTCCATGACTAACTCTGGATTCCTTGATTGATGGTTGATGGTTAGAAATTTCGACTCGAATGTTGTGGGATTGAAAAACTGGAAGTTCTTTCGATAATTCGATGTAGCCCCTGATTGTTCTAGTGGTGGCATCCCTTCAAATGTTTTCTGGTAAATAGTCAGGGTTGTTTTCAACAAATGATGGGAGAACATATGCCATTCTTCAATGGAGTGTTGTGCTTCAATTCCTATTGATTTTAGTTTTCCCAAGAAATCCAACGTGCCGGTTAATGAGGCCTCTTGTACCAAGATCAACTTTGAGTGGACTTTCTCTTAAGATTCCTTTGTTTTTTGTTTGATCAAGTCTAGATGTTTAGTGGCTTGATCTTTTTCCATTTGTGCTTCAGTTTCCTCTTGCAACCATTCCTTTTATTGCTTTGCTAGTTCTGTCTCAACTACTTTTTCCTTTGCAATATTAGTCGCTATGGCTGTTTTAGTTTTTGAGTCAGTGGAGATGTCCCTTATTTTCTTTAAATCATAAAATATTGTTCTCTGAGATTTGAGTTTGTTGTAGGTTGATGCAAAGTATGTCGACCAATTGTTCAATATTGTATGTAACAGTGTTGCCTATGAGGTAACCTTTTCCAGTTTTTGATGTACTTCTTTGAATTTCTCAAACTTCGCATGCAGGATTGATGTTGTTTATCGGGCCACTCCATCATGATTACTTCTGAATGCCCTATTGTGTAGCTGTTTAATATCATTTCTGTCTCA
This sequence comes from Picea engelmannii, assembly GCA_009831015.1. Taxonomy (NCBI): domain Eukaryota; kingdom Viridiplantae; phylum Streptophyta; class Pinopsida; order Pinales; family Pinaceae; genus Picea; species Picea engelmannii. The sequence goes on along the minus strand of ML777801.1, from coordinate 1,389,585 downwards.
GATGTTGGATTTATGCTTGGTTGTTAGCGCCTATGCTGATGATTGCTTCGATCAATCGTTTCATTGCTGCTAATAGGTCGATTCCTTCTATCGGTTGGTCAATGTCCAATTTTTCTTTTGCAAGCAGTATAACATCCGTTAGTATTTTTTCTCTTTATTCTTTCTTACTACAAGTCGGGTGCCATCTCTTGAATCCCTCTTCCATCAAGTTGTTTCTTCTTTGGACACCTCATTATATAGATTCATGATCTAGGAATCCGACACAAGTGCAGGGTTGAATACTATTTCTCCTGGTGGTTCTGTCAACCCGACCAGTTTAAAGGCCGTGAATGTAGGTGCCTTGGAAGTACTACTTTTCCTATGCATGGTTTTCTTTTCCTTGCTTGTCTCTTCTGGATTTTGTTGTTCTGGCATGTTTTATGTTCCTTTATATGCACCATTGCCTTTGTCGAACTCCCATGTTTCTATTTGTGTATTAACATCTTGTTTACTTCTTTTTCCAACATTCTCTTGATCCTATGCACTGATTTTCTCTATGTTTTCAGTTCGTTCTTGAGGATCTGATTAACCTTTGTGGGGAGTTTTTGGCAAGGTGCTTGACTTCTAGATTGATCTTGTTCCATCATTATTTCCTTCTTTTTGTTATTCTTTTGTTTGGACAGTTCGTGGGCCACTTTTTCTTGCTTCGTCATTGAACTTTTTTGAGGATTTTGTGTTGTCCAGTGGTATTTTACTTGGATATGCATCGATTGACTTGTGTGCAAGAAGAGTGTTGGTTGACCCCAAGATATTTTTGCTTATTCCTCCTTCTACATGTGTCGACTTACCCGCTCCCAGTGGGGTGAAGTAGGAAATAGTTTCTTCGACTATAACAATGTTTTTGGTGGTAACAATATGTGTTGTATGGTCGATGTTCTCCGACCCAGAGTGCGATGCACTTTCTGATTGGTGATTGTTATTCGAGGAGTCTGAAATTGTTTCATTTGATGATACTTGTCGTCGGCCTTTCCTGGCTTTATTTTTGTGTCTTCTTTGTTGTTCTTTTTTCTTCGACGACTAGAGTAGGGTTGGGTGGTGGTGATTCTCTTGTAAGGTCAATTGTATCTATTCTCGTTCGTTGCTTCTTTGGAATGGGATTTTTACTAGGGTCTGATCGAATGCTCTTTGACCGACACGATGTAATTGGGGTAAATTGTTCTTGCTCTTCCTCCAGTTTATGCTTCTTTTTCCTTCTGGTTTTGACTTGCTTGTCTAAAGCAACTTTGGTTTTCTTAGTTTCAACGCACTTTACATTAAGAGTTTCCATGGATTCTTTGAATTGGGGCACTATGTTGGACTTCAAAATATTTTGGGTGACTGCTTAGTCTTCCCTTTTTGGTGGGCTCTTTTAGTTATCTTGTTGGCGACAACAACAATTTTTTCTCTGATCATGGGGTCATTAAAGTCGAGAGTTGTATTTGAACTAGATGTTTCTTTCCAAGTTATATTTACATCTTCTGGAACTATATTGGAGTTGATTGCCTGCTTACCTTGCCTTCTTTTGCTATCTTTTCTTAGTTGGCGTTTGTTTTGTTGGTGTGCGTCCTTCCTTGTCAAGGTTGGATACAAACAAAATTGTGTACAAGGTCGCTTCTCTTTCTTCTTCTTTCTCTCCATCAGTCATAGGTGTTAAAAAGGTTTTATTATCAATTAATACCTCTAATTGGTTAGGATACTCGATTCTCACTCGAGAGACTAGGGTTCAGGTCCCTACAACATAAACAATGTTGTAGTCTAAGAGAAAGTATGAGAAGGTTACCGATAGATCCTTACACAAAGAAAACACACTACAACATCATATAAAAGAACACATAGACAAATATATAGACATACACAAGTGGTGAGGGAACCATTAATGCATTTTATTATATTTGAACAACCTCTATCTTTCCATTACATAATTAGTGTGTGTGTGTGATGTACAATTACTAGTCGGTTACATTTCCTAAATGTTCGATTGGTCGACTCTAACTGACTATTCAATCGACTTTCCTAACCGACTACTGTGGTTGACTTGACTAGGTGACTGAGGGGTCTAGTCGGTGGGGCCAACCAACCCCTGCAACAACACAGTTCTACAGATAATTGAAGAGGAATAAAAAAATTCGAAGATACAAGTGGTATCTAAAGACATCGTTACAACAATTAAGAAAATTTCACTGTGATCAAAACATCACAGTGCATGTTGCACACTGTGATCTGCATGATATATTGCACAATATTTGATGATGATAATGACCCAAGGGGTCTGCTTTTATATTCTCAATATCTAACCAACTTCCATAGAATCTGGAAGATCTTGTCCACATATAACAATCAACTGTTAGAATTGACTCTGCTAAATTTGCTCTGTCGATTCGACTTGACAAGGATGCTCAACCTGACTGCCTACATGTCCAATTCGTGGTCGATTGTTGGGCTGGTCAATCCACCACCCGACTATCTTTGACTGTTCGACTGACAAGCACGTCGATTACTCGATTGATTGGTGTGGTGTGCTAATCGATCACCCAACCGACTATATCCAGATGTAGGTCGACCTCTCGACCAACTAAACCCAGAAGATGTGTGATGAACCATCAATGGCTGATGTTCCAACAACCCCCCATCAACACACAACTTTGGAGATTCAGGAGGTGAAATTATGTCATTAAGAAACCCCTCGATAATTGTAGGTTCCTGAAGCCCAAACATCGTGCATATCTCGATAAATCTAGCTTCAGTTAAATGTTTGGTAAAGATATCAACAACTTGATCTTATGTTTTGCGATATTCAAGCGGGACACCATTCTCATGAACCAATTGTCACAAATAGTGATTATGGAAATCAACATGCTTCATCTTATTGTGGTCAACAAGATTGTCATCGACTTGTTTAACACTCAAGTTATCATAGTAGGTTATATTCGAGGTCTAAATAGAAAGGCCAAGCTCTCCTAAAAGTTGGTGAATCCTGTTGATTAAGGTTGGTTGTCATTGATGTCAACCCTTGAAGAAAGACCCATAGCACAAAGGTTTGGATAGTGGACCCAATAGTTTTTGATGTAAATATGACTCATTATTGTTTTGTCATGGTTGAAAAGAAGTAAATATGGATGAACTCCAAAGTGGTCCCCTTA
>ML777801.1:1367774-1381963 GCA_009831015.1 Picea engelmannii | reverse complement strand
TGGTTGAGACAAGTAGTTGATGAGTTGACACATACATGAAGTGTATAGTTGATGATGTTGGTAAATATTGATGATTCATAGTTTATGAGTAGTTGACACATGATTGGTACATACTTGGTACATGGTTGGATGCACTTATTTATAGTACAAGTTGATTACATGATTGTGCATGGTTGATGCACTTGTTTATGGTACAGGTTGATTACAGGTTGGTGCATGGTCGATGCACTTGTTTATGGTACAGGTTGATTACAGGTTGGTGCATGGTTGATGAAATTGTTTATGGTACAGGTTTATTACAGGTTGGTGCATAGTTGATGCACTTTTTTATGGTACAGGTTGATTACAGGTTGATGCATGGTTCAGATTTATTGGTACAGGTTTACAGCGGTATATCTCACAGTGATAGTGTGACAGTGGTTCCATCATTCTACTTCTACTTCAGGGTGGCAGGACAGGGCAAGGACAGGTGGTTGTAGCCAAAGAACATAGGGGGTTGTAGCCTCCTTCTGGTTGTAGCCAGAGAATTGGGGAGTTGGAGCTTCCCTCAGGTTGTAGCCTGAGAAACTAGGGGGTTGGAGCCTCCTTCCAGTTGCAGCTGGAAAATAAAGGAAGTTGGTGCTTCCAATGAATGTAATTCTTCAAGACATATAAGAAAAAAACATTATGTGGTTTTCTCCCGATTTGGGTTTCCACATAAAACACTAGTGTACTGTGTATGTGTATGATTGTTCATTTGTTCATTGCTTGTTTACTCTGCAGTTATTGGATAATAATGCTTCATTGATATAGCACTTGGATTATATGGTTAAAAGGGACTAAATTGCTCTATTACTGATTCACCCCCCCCCCCTCTCAGTAATCCAACAAATCCATATTGCTTCAATACCTACTTGAACAATGCCACGATATTCTACTTATGTAGTCGACAAAGAGGCTACCTTTTGTTTCTTGCATGACCAAACCAAAGGTCTAGTGCTGTAGCGAAACACATAGCCAGAAGTGGACTTCTGATCATCACCATTTCCAGCCCAATTGGATTCGGTGTAGCCAACTAGCAAATCTAAACTTCGACAATACTTGATACCAAAATGAGTGGTACCTTTCAAACAACAAACAATTCTTTTGACTACTTTCCAATTGATTTCTTTAGGGTTCTGTGTAAATCGAGAAACCACACTAACAACAAAGGAAATGTTAGGTGCACTGTGAGTAATATAAATAAGATTGCCGACCAATTGTCTATAGAGGGTAGCATCGACTATGGGTATTTGACAGGTTTTGGTAATTAGCTTTACTCCAGACTGAAAACGAGTAGTATAATGCTTGTAATTAGGCATCTTAAAAATGTGTCAACAGATCCATCACATATTTAGACTGATAAATGAAAAATCCATCCCAAAGTGGTAATACTTGAAGACCCAAAAAATAATTCAAAGTACCAAGATCTGTCATATCAAAGGAGTCAACAAGTTGTTTCTTCAATCTAAGGATGAGATCATTATTATTTCCAGTAATGAGTAAGTCATCTAAATATACAACAACAATCAAAGTGTCTCCATTGGTGTGGAAAACATACAAGCTATGATCATATTATTGTTTGAAACCAAGTCTAAGAAACAAACTGTTGATCTTAGCATACCAAGCTCGGGATCCTACTTCAAACCATAAAGTGACATTTTGAGTTGACAAACCAATTTAGAATTTGTCACAAAAATGAGTGGTTGTTCCATAAAAATTTATTCATATAGGTATCCATGAAGAAAACCACTCTTCACATCCATCTTATGGATTTGCCATCCAAAACGAACATCAAGGGAAAGAATTAGTTGAACATAGTTCATCTATGCGACAGGGGCAAAGGTTTCAGTGTAATCACGCCTTCTTGTTGAGAAAATCCCTTCTTAACTAGGCATGCTTTATGTCACTCGACAACACCTTCAGTGGTAAATTTGGTCATGTAGACCCATTGGCACTTCACAATGTTCTTTCCTTACGGTCGAGGAACCAATTCCCAAGTCTGATTTTTCGACAAATGATTAATTTATGTCTTCATGGCCTACTCCCATTCAGGTCATCCTTCAACATCCGAGTAGGTGATAAGATCAAAGGTTTCCAGTACACGAGTCATCAAGGCAACACTGACATGTTTCTTTTAACTTCAAGTCTATCCTTTGCAGGATGCATCTCCAACATCAACTTCGGTAACTTCAATTGTGTTGGCAACCCATCTGGGTAGACAAGAAATAGGTGAACTTTGGTTCACGTCGACAGGTCGATTATAAGTCGGAGGGTCTCCAGTAGGCGGACCAGTCGAAACAGGGGACAACGAACTAGTCAACTCGGAGGTCGACAGTCTAGTCGAAGTAGAGAAAGTTCGACTATTCAGTCGAAGGAATGAAGCATGGAACAAGAGAACGAGTGTCAGAGACAACATCAAAGGGATAATCCTGCAACAATCTAGAGGAGGCATTCAACAACTTGATGCGAAAATAATTCTTATCAAACCATACATTTCGTTTGATAATGATTTGTCGTTTGACAGGATCAAATAGTTGATAGGCTTTCGAGTCTTCAGAGTAGCCCATCATGATGCAATCATGAATCTTTGCATCCAACTTCTTTCTACAACAATTAGGAATGTGAGCCTAGGAAATATATCCAAACACATGGAGGTGTTCTATTGAAGTCTTCTTCCCATAACATTGTTCATATGGAGTCATGGAAGGAACAACTCGAGTCGAGATGCGATTAGGCATATAATTTGCACAGTATATTGCTTTATCCCAAAAGAGAGGGGGCATGTCTTTGTCTTGCAAAAGACATCTTGCCATTTCAACCAATGTTTGTTTCTTGCGTTCTGCAACATTGTTCTACTGAGGAGTGTGAGGAATCGACCATTTCCAGTCAATACCAGATCGAAGTAGGTATTCTTCAAAAGGTCTATTTACATACTCACCACCAATGTCTAATCTCAAGCATTCTATGGGTTGGCCACATTGGTTCTCGACAAAGGCCCGAAACTCCTTGAACTTCTCAAAGACAAGGTTCTTGTTTTTCATAAAGTAAACCAATGTAAAGCGAGAGAAATGAACAATGAAAGTCAAAATTTACCTTGCACTTGTTAGTGAAGGTAGATTGATGTAGCATACATCATTGTGAACCAATTCTGGTAGGTTCTGTGCTTTCCACTCTTTACTAGGGTCAAATGGTGCCTGATGATGCTTCCTAAGTACATATCCCTTACATACTCCTTTAGGGGGAAACACCTTTGACAAACCAACAACCATGTTTTGAGTTGCCAGTGCTCGCATACTTTGAAAATTCAGATGTCTGAGTCAGTCATGCCAAATTCGACTTCGCTTGTCAGTGCGAGAAACAAGTGCAGTCGGTTCAGGTTCAGGTTTAGTCGAGTCATGAAACTTGTACAAACTGTCCATCGGGTTGAGAGTCCCACCAACAACAATCAACTTACCTTTCTTCAAATCACGAACATAGAACCGATTTGGCTAAAATTCCATAATCTTACCTGTATGTGTCAACTGAGAAATAGAAAACAGATTGGAACTGATATTTGACACATGATAGACGTCGAAAATATTCCCATGTCGACAAGCAACATCATGCTGACCAACAACATCTAGAGAAAAATCATCAGTAGCATAGATTTTACTCTCCTCAACTTTATTAAGTCTCGTGAACAAAGAGGCATCCTTAGCCATGTGATGGGTGCACCCAAAGTCGACTACCCATTCGTTCTATGAAGAATGTGACAACAAGGCCTGAAAAGTACCGACTTGGAAGGTGAAATTATCAGCGGGTCGACAAACAAGGAACATGTCTCCTTCAAGGAATTTAACCTTCTCCTCTAAACCGTCTCTCTTCTTATAGCAGGTTTTCTTCACATGTCTAATATTTCCATAGTACTGACATGTCTTCTTCTTTCAACTTCATTGTGGTGCATCCGCCTGTCTCTGAGGTTTCTGGTCATGGTATGCATGTTTCTATGTAGAGGCATCAAACCGTACTCTATCCCTGGGATCCATCTTGCCCTTTCCGTTGAGCAAGTTGGCCTGATGTTGACCACCAAGCTTGCCTTCTCCAAGCAATCTATGTTGATTAATGATTAAAAGGACACATAAATATTCGAAGGTGTAATCCTTACCATATTCCTTGTGTGCTTTCCACTTGGTTTGTAAAGTCGACACAAACATGTCGAACTGTGTTCTCAAGTTCATCGGGACTAACCCGATGAGTTGTCCATCCTTCTTCTGATAGTTCTTTCCACATTCACCAAATTTCAATTGGAGTTCTTTGACACATGCCAAACAGTCCTCCATTTTTTCAAAGGATTGAGGATTGAGAGAGATCAACTCTTTCTCCAAGTGCATGATGTGGGTCTCATCGACTCGGTCGAACAAGGTTTACAACTTCTTCTAGACTTTATGAGGATAGTTGATTCCACTAAGGTGAAAATGAATCTCCAACGAGATGTAGGTCATAATGACTTCTACAAAGTCATCCTTCTTTCCATAAACATCAAACTTATCCCGATCTTCTGTTGGATTTGGAATTTCCACATTCATATACTACCACAGTCCTTTTCTCTTCGGTAGAGTTTCCATATTTGGTGCCCATACTACATAATTTGATCCTTTTAGAACAACATGATCAATCTTCAAAGCCATGTTCGATATCTTGATAGACTGATTTGTTCTAGTAAGTTCCATTAAGTAAACCACCAGCCCATAATCAATCATACAACATATCCAACTCAACAAGGTTTGCAGATAACAGGTCAAGGTTTTAAACCATCATCTCTGATACCATGTTGGGGAATAGGGTGAACACAACATGAAACAAGGGACATAGTTCTGCAGATAATCAAAGAGGAATAAAAAATTTCGAAGATACAGGTGGGGTCTAAAGACACCGTTACAACACTTAAGGAAATCACACTCTGATAAAAACATCATAGTGCATGTTGTACATCTTAATCTGCATAATCTATTGCACAATCTCTGATGATGATAATGACCCAAGGGGTCTGCTTTTATAATCTCAAGATCTAACCATCTTCCATAGAATCCAAAAGATCTTGTCCAGATGTAACTGTCAACTATTAGAGTTGACTCTGCTAAATCCACTATGTTGAGTCGACTCGACAAGGATGCTCGACTCGACTACCTATGAGTCCAACTTGTAGTCCATTGTTGGGCCGATCGATCCACCACCCAAATATCTTTGATTGATGGTCGATTGTCCGACCAATAGGCACGTCGACTACTTGACCAATTGGTGGTGTGTTGGTCGATCACCCAAACGATTGTATCCAAATGTAGATCGACCTCTCAAATGAATGAACCCAGGAGATGTATAATGAACCATCAATGCTTGATGTTCCAACAATCATCACCTCTCTAACAGTTCTAGGATCACCATTAATAACATATAAAACAAATGCATAATAATAATAATAATAATAATATAATTTTAAGGTCATGGCCAAGCTAGACACCAAATTGGTGTATGATACCCCCTTATTTTTGGGACAAGGGACCCCCTCCGTGCAACGATTTGACTGCTAAAGACTACAAAGGTTTACATACTCTACCCCCTTCTTATTTGAACCTGTGACCTCCTACCCCAGTTTTGATCTTCAAATTAGTAATGTATGTTTGTACATGATGAAAGGTTAGAGAGACCAACAATGTAATTTTTTTTTTAATATTAATAATAAAAATACATCATCTGTTGTAGATGGACAAGGACAAAGTTATAGAGGGCTATGATTCCATGGGAGAGGGGGAGGTTAAAGGGGCTAGACAAAATTATTATATTTTATTAAACCCACCTTTGAATTAGTTGGGAAAAGGAATTACACGAGCTTATTGGGGAGGATACATGGCACATTATGAGTGTAAGCCTTAAACCTTGTACAACAATGCAATGCACACACAGTTTCCTAAAAAACTGAAAAGAACATAATTGCAATCACGCATATACATAGAGATTTACCCTGGAAACCCAAACTAGGAAAACCAATAATTTGTTTAGAGCCACACCTCTAATTCTTATTCATCATCTTCCAACTTCATTGTTTACAACACAATATATAGGATCCAACAGAATCTAAAAGCCCTAATCCATTGATCTAGATTAGACTACAACCCTATTTCCTTAACCATAATTAGAAAACCATGGGCTAAGCCACACATCCTCCCATGCACCACAAAGCAGGAAAAATAAAAAATTGTGCATTGGAAACTGCTAAGAAATGGACATGTAGGGTTGGTCATGCAAAGAATATAACACACACCTAACGTTCTCCCACTTGTTGTTTTCTTTGTATATAAGGGGTCACAAGATTACATAGTCAACAACCTATGGTAGCAATGCCCATTGTTTCTCTACACCAAGAGAACTTCTCAGTGCTCAAAGACTTTGTCAATGAATCCACAACATTATTCAAAGTGTCCACCTTCATGAACAAAACATTTTTTGTCTTCAACCATGTCTCTCACAGAGTGATACTGAACATCTATATGCTTTGTCTTTGAATTATAAGTTAGGTTCTTTGCTAGGAATATTGCACTCTGATTGTCACAATCTATCCTTACAACTTGTTGTATCAACCCAATACCTGAACACAATCTCTATAACCATGCCGCTTCCTTGCTTGCATGAGTGGTTTCCATGTATTCAACTTTTGTAGTTGAGAGTGCCACTACAATCTGTCTTTTTCTCATCCAATTGATTGCTCCTCCAAATAGGTTGAACACATACCCACTTGTAAATCTGTTGCGATCTAGATCTTCAGCCTAGTCTGCATCAACAAACCCATATATGTCCAACAATCTGTCCAATCCTAATCTTCCCTAGTAGCATAATCCATAACTAGTAGTGCCACACAAATACATGAAAACCATCTTTATTGTTGTCCAATGCTCCTTCCTTGGTTTTGACATATACCTGCTCGAAATGCCCATTGCATGTGCAATGTCTGGTCTAGTACAAACCATTGCATACATCAATCTCCCAACCACACTAGCATACAAAACATGGGGCATGTCCTCTTCCTCTTTCCGTGTCTTGGGACATAGATCTAGAGATAACTTTAGACCTATAGGAATAGGAACCTTGATTTGTCTACACTCCTGCATATTAAACCTTTGCAATATTGTTTCAGCATGTTTCCTTTGATTTAACTAGAGTGTCATATTTGCCCGATCTCTTTAAATTTTCATGCCCAAAATGAAATTTGTAGCACCAAGATCCTTCATGTCAGATTTAGAGGACAACTAAGTTTTCACACCTTGAATAATCTCCTTTCCGTTTCCTATCAACAACATATCATCCACATACAGACCAAATAAATAAGATTCTCACCGACTAATTTGGAATACACACAATGATAATCTTTGCTCCTTGTGAAGCCAAGTCCCAACATATAAGTGTCAATTTTTTTATACCACATCCTTGGTGATTGCTTTAACCCATACAAGAACCTTTTCAGCCTACACACCGACCCTTTCTTTCCTTTCACTGCAAAACCTTCTCGCTGCTTCATGTATATTTATTCTTCCAAATCCCCATGTAGGAATGTTGTCTTCACATCTATCTGTTCTACTTCAAAATCAAGAGTAGCAACAACATATAAAAGAAATCTAATAGAAGTTAACTTGGCAATGAGAGAAAAAAATTCACCAAATTTAATTCCCTCTACCTCAAAATAACCTTTTGCTACTAACTGAGCTTTGTGTTTCTCCACTTTTCCTTCTGCATTCAACTTCAACTTAAATACCCATTTACTTCCAATAAGATTTCTTCCAATCAACAACTCCACTAGATCCCAAGCCTCATTCTTTTCCAAGGTTGCTATTTCTTCAACGTTGACATTTTTTCACAGTTTTCCATCCTTTGAATCCACTGCCTCCCTAATAGTTCTAATGTCATCATCAGTAATAAACAAAGAAAAAATCAGGTATGCATTTCCGATTTCTTTGTTTCATGAACCGATCTCCTCAATTCTAGAGTACGAGGACCTTCTTCTTATGATTCTTGTTCTTCTATAGAGTCCGATTCATTATCCTTCAATTCAAACTATATTTTCTCTATATCTTCCTCCCTGGGCTAGACTTCTTGTTTGACAACATTTTGATATTTTTTTCTAAATATCACATCTCGACTATACACCACCTTCTTAGTTTATAGGTTCCAAAGCTTATAACCTTTCAAACCATCTTTATATCCAATAAAGATACACTTTTGACCCTTTTTATCTAGCTTACTTCTATTTTCATTTGGAATGTCTACATAGGCATCACAACCAAATACCCCGAGATGTGTAAGAGAGGGTTTCTTACTAGTCCATACCTCCTCTGGAGTCTTTTCATCCAACATTGATGAGGGTGATAGATTAACTAGGTAACATTTAGTACCCACTACCATTGCCTAGAGTTCTTGTCTTAACCCGACACCACTAAGCATGCTCCTAGAATTTTCCATGAACATCTTATTCATCCTTTTTGCAATTCCATTATGTTGAGGTGTATATGGAGTAGTATTCTACCTTGCTATACCACACTACTTACAAAATTCTTCGAATTCATTTCTACATAATTCTCCACCATTATTTGTCCTCAAACCTTAATTCTCTTCTCTGTTTGATTCTCCACAAGAGCCTTAAACTCTTTGAATTTGTCAAAGACTTCATAATTCTTCCTGAGGAAATAAATCCATGTATTCCTAGAGAAATAATCTATAAATTAGACATAGTACATAGATTTACCCGGTGATGGAATCGACATAGGTCCAAACACATCACTATGCACCAACTATAATATTCCCTCTGCCCTCATAGCACCATAGGAGAATCTTACATGATTCTGCTCACCATATAAGCAATGTTCAAATAAGCCAACGCCCAGAGAGCAATTGGACATACCTTCAACCATACCTTTACCACGTAGTACTCGAAGGTCCTTCTCCGATATGCCCCAATGTTTGATGTCACATCATAGTATTTTCTCTAGAGATAGCAGGAGTTTTTCTTTCTCCAGCTCCAATCTTAGGAATGATGGAACTATTGCACTCATCACTAATAGTGCTTCCCAATAGTTTATACAGAGTTCCAATCTGAACTCCCTTCAACAACACCATTGGACCTCGAAACATCATGCAGGTTTCCTTTTCAAACACTATTTTTACACCTGCATCATCCATATTGCTTACACAAATCAAATTCCTAGCTAACCTTGGCATGTGCAGAACACCAGGTTGTGTTCGAATCTTACCATACATGATCTTCAACTTGGATTTTCCTCATCCTGATATTTTGGTTGTCGATTCATCTCCTGTACAAACATCACCCCCATCATATCTTTCATATTAAAAAAACTACTCCCTATGAGGAATCATATGAAAGGATTGATCCAGGTGGATATTGGTGGCCACCCACCTATTCCAACTGGCTCCTTTTAACACTTTTAGTTCAACACATTCTTATGTAATTCTTTGTAATTGTGGGCTCTACACTTTCAGGGTTGTCTGAAGTTGTACATAGCTTTCGAGTGGATATTAGTGGCCTCCCACCTAATCCAACTAGCCTATTTTGGAAGTTTTCATGTCAGTACATCTTTCTATACTTCCAGGGTCGTTTTGGGGCCCTAAACAATGTTTTTTTGGCTTGCCACAGTCAAATTGTGGAGAAAATCAAATATTGACAACATAATGTGTAGTTCTTGAAAAGACCTTTCTAACGGGCTATCGTGCACCCTAAACAGTGGTCGTATGCAAAAGTTACAACCCCGAGAAGTTGAGGTACCAACTTACCCATCGGGGCCCACATAGCTTTTGTCGTTTCATCTCCTAGGGTTAGGTTTTTGGATGTATAGGGTTTTGGAATTCATGAGTAATGTTAAAAAGGCCTCTAGAGCCTCATTGTAATGATTCTTCTCAGACAGATGCGCGTAGTAGCCACATCTCTTCTCAGATAGCTACCACCATTCAAGCAAGTTGTTTTCAGTTCTGCAGTTTTGCAGTTTCAACCCATTTTATTTATTCAATAGAAGTTATTGTTTACTGGATATTTGTTGTTGTTCTATGTATCTTTGTGTTATTGTATTCAATCTATTATTCATTTCATTCCGCTCATAAATCTGGATCAGTGGTATCAGAGCGATCTTCTCTTCATTTACTTTTCTTCATGCATGTCCCCGACAAGAACTGGGTACAAGAAGTTGGAACTCAAACCAGTTGATCCTTTGCAAGATCGGTCACGCTGAGCCCTGAAAACTACCCATGGGGAATGAAAAGAAAGATGTTAGAGCAGGAGATGCTTTTAAAATGTTGCTCGAGGAAGCCCTTGCGTGACAAAGGAACGAAATGATGGACATCTTTACATAGATCCTTCAACGACTACCCAAAAGAGACACATCTTCATCAAGCGGGCATGCAACCCCCTTCGAGGTACAAGTAAATTTTGATATTTCATTATTTGAAGGACTGATAGATGCGGATTTTGTAGATATATGGTTAAATCTGCTCGAAGGGTATTTTTCAGTCCACAATTTTTCCGATAGGGAAAATATTACTTTTTCACTCCTCAAGGTCGTCCCCCATGTTAAGCACTGGTGGGATACTTACTATGAGCAAAGGGCCTTAGAGGAATCTGTAATATTTATGGTCGCCCCACATGGGATTCCTTCAGGGATGCCATTAAAGAACAATACTACCCCGTTGGAAGCTACGAGGACTAGTACACAAGATGGACCACCCCGCGTCAAGAAAGGGACTAGACAATACCGTATTTCACAAATATTTCCATACCATGCGCACCAAATTGGGTATTAAAGACTCTGAACAACATATGGTGCTCAAATACCACGACTGTCTGCATAGATACATTCAAATAGAAATGGAGTTTATGGACATCAGATCATTGGGTACGACTTATAGATATGTTGTCAAGATCGAGCATAAATTTAAGCAGAAGAGGTGATAGTTTGGATCTACAAAATCCTCACAGTCGAAGTAGGGAAAAGGCATCCCCAACCCACAATACAAGGGATAGAGAAAATATGGCCACTCTCAGGACAACCAGTCCAAGCCGCAACACAAGAAGGGTAATGAGAAGTCGAAGAAGGACACGAGAAAGTAGTGTGAATACCATAAAATCCCTTGGGACAACACCGAAGAATGTCGCTCCAAGCAACCACTGGTGGCTGAGCTAAAAGCTTCTGAGTAAGAGGCAGATTCTAACTTTGAATCAAATCCATAAGGAGGGAAGTAGATTATCGATGTCGAACCCAACGCCATTGTCGCTACCACCAAAATCCAAGCGAACCAGAAGAACCAGAGGAAGGGGAATGCCTCTTTCACTCATAGATGTGGGTAAAGGGGGCTTTGCTTCACTTCATTGTCGGTAGCTACAGTCAGAAGAACCTGATCTTAGCAGAGGTCATCAAGCGGTTGGACCTGCCGATGACACCGCACCCGCAACCCTACACCATCAGTTGGCTTTGTCAAGGAAGAGATCTTTGCGTCAACTAACAATGTCATCTACCCTACGGCATCAAGCCCTTCAAAGATGAGGTATTGTGTGATATTTCTCCACTTGAAGTTTGTGATGTTCTTTTAGGACAACCATATTTGGGGAAGCGACATGTTGTGTATGAGTCTAGACCCCACAACGTTATTATTACTTTGGGTAGACAATTGTACATAATACTAGAGGTAACTACGCCTACCGCTATTTCTTTAATCTTTGCTAAGCAATGGAGTAACATCATTTCATAGATCGGGAAGTTTGTCTTCTTTGTGATCTGTGCTCATAGTAAGAAGAAGGTCATTGCCACATCCATGACCTATACACATAGCCTCTCTTTGCAGCATAAGTAAGTGGACGGAATTGTGGAAGAGTATAAAGACATCTTCTCCTCACCTACTGGGGTACTGATGCACTGCCAAGTCAAGCATCCGATTGATCTAACCCCCGGTGCACCTCTGCCTAATGGACCAGTTTACCGTCGCTCGATGATGGAAAATGATGAAATCAAACATTAGATCTAAGAGCTACTTCAAAATGCGCACATCAGACCCATCTCCTCCTCTTGCAAAAGCCCAATTGTACTGGTGCAGAAGAAAGACAGGACCTGTTGGCTCTGCATTGATTACAAAGCATTAAACAAAATCACAGTGAGGAACCGGTACCCAATTCCCTGAATTGATGACGTTCTTGACCAACTCAAGGGGGCCAAGTTCATCAGCAAGATTGACCTAAAGTCTGGCTACCACCAGGTTCCCATCGAACCGACTAATGTATGGAAGACAACTTTCAAATCTAAATAAGGTCTCTTCGAATGGTTGGTCTTGCCCTTTGGCCTAACAAATGCACAACCAAATTTCATGAGGTTGATGGATGAGGTATTGAGACCCTTCACCAACTCTTTTGTGGTGGTATATCTAGATGACATCCTCATCTTCAACAAAACTTGGGAGGAGCACATGTAGCATATTCAACAGGTTGTGAGCACTCAGCAACATCACAAGCTATATGCCAACTTAGAAAAATGCTCCTTTGGCATGAATGAGGTCCAATACATGGGATAAATTGTTGATGAACATGGGGTACATGTGAATCCAACTAAGATCCAAGTCATCTGTGACTGTCTAGCCCTGACCACACTAATCGAGCTTCAGAGCTTTTTGGGACTTGCCAACTTCTACCGACGATTCATGTTGGGATTATCCCATATTGCATGGGCCCTCATCCAAGTGACCAAGGGCGGTGGAAAGGAAAAGTTCACATGGGGGAAGGCACAACAATGAACATTTGATGATCTGAAGCAACACTTGTGCTCAGCTCCAATACTCTCCTTACCCGACCTGCAACAACTATTTGAGATTGAGAATGATGAATCCAACTATGTTGTAGGCACAATTCTCACTTAGCACGGTCATCTGGTAGCATAATATAGTGAGACACTCTCATATAATGTTTGGAAATACCCCACCTATGACAAGGAAATGTATTCCATTATACAAGCCCACCGTCAATGGAAACATTACATTATGGGAAATGAGACAATCATCCACACTGATCACAAGCCTCTGTAGTTGATACAAACACGGGGGAAGTTGCAGAATGACTGCCATCATAAGTGGTCCACATATCTGCAACAGTTCCATCTCAATATCAACTATAAGGCAGGGAGCATAAATTATGTCGTTGACTACCTCAGTTGACCTCCCGTGGCTGCACTCACCACCGTGCTCCATTCCTTTGGGCATGAAGCATCTGAGTGGCCCCAAATTTATCAATAATATTGTTAGGCTCCAATCTACTGATGTAAATTAGAGTGCAAATGATTGTCAATCCGGTGTTTGTAAGACTTAGAGGCACATCCAAAATATATGGATTTAGAGATAACTTTTATTCTTTAATGGAAATAAACCAAAACCTATTCTAAGGGCTGAGTATGGAAGAGATGCTAAGCTTCTGTTCAGAAGTCCTATTCATAGATCTCATAACAGTAATCACCAATTGTTTTCCTAAAGAGTATCAACAATAAGCATTCAAGAGATGTTCAAACTAGTTCTAAGGCTTATCAAATGCTAGAAGGACAAAACTCTTATTCAAGAGATGCATTCATTGTCTTCTTTCATTCATTAGCAACTATCATCAATTTAAATCAAAAGTACTGAAAGCGTAAATAACTCAAAAAACATTCATGATTATCTTAATGCTTGAAAGCAAACCACACATTGAATTCTTATTCAAGAAATCATTCGCAATATGAGTAAAGATTTGAAATATTAAGCATATGACTTAGCTATGGAATTCATCTAACTACAACAAGATATGAATAAAACTCATCTACAACAAGATCTAATCTAAAACATGTATCAAAGATTATTTGAAAATAACATAAATGAAGAGTGTACTAGTTTGGCAAAGTTGGCCCTCCAATGCTTCACTTGTACACTTGAGTTGTCTCAACTAAGAAAGAGCTCCAGCAGCATTCACATCATCATATAATAGGAATTATCAAGAACAAAATGCAGGACTGATCTCAAGATTGCAAATTCCAAAGCTTCTTCATTCACATTCAAGGTTGTCATACTAGTCTATGCTTTAGAGTATTTATACAAGAGTTTTAAAACTAATAATGCTAATAAATCTCCTA
>ML777801.1:1314500-1350075 GCA_009831015.1 Picea engelmannii | reverse complement strand
TGTTTGACCAGCGTTGACCAGACACCTGGAAGGCTCAAATCTCGAAGCTGATAACTCATCATCCATCCTTGTACATCATGGATCACGACCCAAGTCTCATATTTCGCCCAGGTGTCCTGCAAGTACACAAACCTAGGAGCAATTACGAGATTTAGTCAAATCCTGTAATTTCTGATAAATTTTCAATTTTAATGCCAAAAATTAGAAAAATCAATTCTTAAGCTAAAGAATGATAAATATAGCTTGCATAAGTTGTTTTATGGAAAATATGGAATGAAATGAAGGCAAAATGGATGGATATAGAGGCAAAAGTGTAGTTTATAGAGTAAAAAGGAAGCATAAAAATGTACTCAACAAATATCTTGACTTCACCACCACTTATCAACTCTTTGGTACAAGCCCAGGAAGTTGAGGTACCAACTTACCCATTGGGGCCCTCATAACTTTTGGCGTTTCATCTCCTAGGGTTATGTTTTTGGATGTCCAGGGTTTCGGCATTCATGAATAATGTTAAAAAGGCCTCTCGAGCCTCATCGTAATCATTTTTCTTAGACGGATGCACGTAGCAGCCACATCTCTTCTCATAGATAACTACCACCATTCGAACAAGTTATTTTCAGTTCTGCAGTTTTACAATTTTAACCTATTTTATTTATTCAATAGAATTTATTGTTCACTGGGTATATGTTGTTGTTCTTTGTATCTCTGTGTTATTGTATTCAATATGTTATTCATTTCATTCCACTCATAAATCTAGATCAAGGATGCACCTGAGTCGACCAACCATGCCTGATGATTTGCATGTGTGCTCGAAGAATCCAAGTACACATCCCCTCCTTCATCTGTGGAAGTTTTTTTTTTTATGTAGAAGAGGCATCATCAAATCCCTTCCCTCTCTCGACACTTTTGGATCTACATTGTTTCTTGTCATGCCCTTCTTTTCCACATCTCCAAAATACCTTTATAAATTTTCTAGGAGATTTATATCTTCCACTAGATTTAGATCTGTCACTTGAGGACTTATTTTTATTTCTTTCCTGGGAGAGTCCTCTTGCAAGTAAGGCATATTTTCTATGGATTTCCATGTTTTTCCATCTCATCTCCTCCAACAACAGGGATGAGACCACATAATCAAAACTTAAAGTAGTTGCATTACTACCTATGGCCACAAGTAGGTTATCACACGAGTTTGGTAAAGAGAACAATAAAGTGATACACTTACCTTCGTCATAAATATTAATATCAACAGATAATAACTAACTTAATATAGTATGGAAGGTGTTTAGATGCTCTGTCACCGAATCTCTATCTTTCATCCTCAGGTTGTACAACTTCTTTTGGAGGAACAATTTTTTTTCCTGGGACTTAAACTATTACAAAGCCCCTAACTTATTCCATAATTCCTTGGCTGTAGCTTCCCTTGACACATTAAGTAATACAAAATCTGAGAGACACAACCAGATTGTGCTCTTCGCCTTTGATCCAACTATGCCCATTCTTTTTTTGATGTTCTTGTAGGTGCAATACCTGGATCCACAACGACCCATTTATTTTTGTCTACCAATAGATCTTCCATCGTGAGCTTCCAAAACAAAAAAATTTGCCCATTAAATTTCCCGATCTATATTTTTGAACTCCTCACCATTTATTTTCACCACAAGAATTGATACTATAGAGCTCCCACTATAGCAAGGTTTATCACAGGCCCAAGCCAAACACCTGGCCACAAAGGCGTCCCCCTAAAGCCAATAACTACTCTGATACCAAATGTAAGTTTTAAACTTTTTATAGTGATGCAATGAACACACAGATTCTTAAAAAACATAAAATAACACAATTACAATCACACATATACACAAATATTTACCCAGGAAACCCAAACCGAGAAAACCAACAATTTGTATAGAGTTGCACCTCTAATTTTTATTCATCATCTTCCAACTTCATTGCTTACAATACAATATATATAGGATCCCGTGGCATCCAAAACCTCTATTTCATTGATCTGGATTAGACTACAAACCTAATTCCTTAACCATAATTAAAAAACCATAGGCTAAGCCACAAATCTTCCCATGCACCACAAAACCAACATAAGCGAAAATCGTGTGCTGAAAAATACTAAAAAATTGATGTAAAAATTGCGCAAAATATTTTTTGGGGGGCTTCACCCCCCTACAACCCCCCGGATAGGGGGGGATGTTGCCTCCCACTAGTACAAAGTGAGTAATTTGTTACTAAAACAATAACTAAAAATCAGATATATACGATTGTTTTTTAGTCGACGACTATTAGCAACAAACTAGGAGTGTCTTTTCACCCAACTAATTAGGCGAGATACAACTAAAAGTTAGTTGGGGTGAAAAGAGACTACTATTTTGATGCTAATAGTAGTCATATATATCCGATTTGTGGTTGTTATTTTAGTAACAAATTAACTAATTTGTACTACTAGTTTCAACTTGAGAGGGTGTCGATTTGGCTCATGAATATGCGGGAAAATACCTTTTTCGAAGATGCAATTTGATAAGACATACAATAGGATTGAACATGATTTCATTTTAGATATGTTGATTTGGTTAGTATTTGGGTCTTACTTCATTAGGACTATGGAAACTATTTTTATGCAAGCTTTAGCTAGAGTAATTATTATATAAATTTAAACAATGTAACACCTTTTAGCATGATTACAACATGGATTAACAAACATTTCTATTAGTTGTGTGTTGTAAATATAAACAGTGCAAACACAAAGAATTCAAACAACCCCAACAACGACATACATGAATGGTAGAAAAAAATCTATGATTTTCCATATAATACATATGTATTTTGTGGTCAAGGGCACTTTGGTGGAAATATACAAAGCAAAAAAAGGTTCAAACAATGCACAATCAAGAATTCCCACTCAACTACACCTGTAATAACTTCTATTTCTAGTGAAAAATTACTCTCCCTACCAATATTGGTTATAGTAAAAATTTGGAAATGTGTCTTCTACTAGAGTTATATACATGATTCATAGAGTATACAACAATGTATGCAGTGACACCCCAATGAAGCAATTACAACTAACAACATTCCCTACGTGACTCTGTAGACAAGTTTGTGGTTCATATCTAAATTTACGAATAAGTATTCATGAAGTTGGGTAAGAAAATTTAAAGAGGTTATTGAAATGGCAATAGACAAACATAAAATCCGTAAGTTATTTCCAAGTTTCCAAGGCTTGAGCAATATAAATCTCTAACTCAATACATTTGTATATAAATTTACATGCCGATTATCCCCAAAACTATATACCATGTAAATCTCTGAATTTATATCTAATTGGTTTAACCCAAACAACAAAATGATAAAATTATCTTAAGATCAAACAAGATGAAATATGGCAACATGAAACAAGATCAAGGAAAAAAATAAGAGACACTTCTTGGGGAAAACTTAAAAGTGATGTCAAAAGCTAATCTCACCTTGTTCAAATCCAAAAAATCCAATGTTGAAGGAGAAGCTTACACACCTTTCAACTCTCTCCACTATCTTTATTCATCATTACTGTACTTTGCATGTGTTACGAAAATATTCCCTTGTGGACAGGTGAACTTTCCCTCGGATTACTGACCCTTATACCAAGACATAAACAATCATTTGGACATTACCATTCCTATAAAATCATTTTGCTTATCGAAAAAGAGAGGAGAAGGTCAAGTAGGATGTACTATGTTTATGATGTTTGTCCTAGTTGCTCCTACCCACAAACTTGATCCAATTCCCGACTCAAATCAATCCCTGCAATGAACAACAAAAACATACGACTTCCTTCTAATGTAATAGATTACGCAAAGCGAATTCATCTATGCAAATCAAATTAAACATAGAAAAGCACATGAAACCACATACTTGAAGGAAATAGGCCAAGTATATTATATGAGAACTTCAAGAAGAAACTTACAATCTTTAGATGACGTTGCAACAACCTCTCCAAGTCATCCTCATCCAACCCTTGCTCGAAAGATCCACAATCAAAATAACAATGCCTTTCTGATTTTTTCCTCCTCTTGTTCACCATGGGAATATCTCCATTTATTGGCTTTGAGAGGCTCAAATACCTTGGGTATATTTGGAATTAGTTGAGGATATGGCTCCAATAGTTGTGATATATCCCTTATATGCAGCCTTGGAGTTAGATTCGAGCCAAACCAACTCGATCCATCCATAGCTGTCTTTAGAAGAAAATGGGATTTCTTCCAAGATTTCCTCAACCAACTCAACACTCCCATAGAATGGGAAATAGAGCGCTACAACGCTTCCCCTGAGATGGACAAATAGCACTAGCGCTCCCTGTGTATGAGCAGGGGAGCGTCGATGTTCCCAAAAGTTGCCAAGATGAGAAATTCCCATAGAGAAACATTTGTTTTGACTGTCAGATGATGGGGCTCCTTCTTCTAACATGTTTTAGGGGTTGTATCAAGTGTTTTCATGCGACACTTACGACACTTGAGACAAAAGTGCGACACTTACGACAATGAGAATGTAACACTGTCGAAGTGAGGAATTTTGATGTGTAACAGATTGCCCCCCCAAAGTGTAAAGTCAAAAGATGAATGTTGATGGACAAAACACTTTGTAGATCCTTTGAAGCAAGGGTATGGAGTTGGGGAACCTGGTAGAAGTTGTAGATAACCATCAAACAATGTTAATATGTGTTCCATTCCTGAGGCAGTCATACCTATGCTTGGAATACAAGTGACTCAAAGTATGGCCGCCAATAAATACACTGCAGATCTATGATGATATTAACTAAAGATATGGCCACCAGAGATACAATGTGGATCCATACCTCTATGACATGAAATGATCATAGCCATGAAAAATACATAGTGGAGCTACGAGATGATAAAACATAGCCACAAACCAATACAATGTAGATCTATGTGACATTATACATATCAACATGCTCCAATGATCTCCTTCGTAGCCTGGGAAAAGAAGATAACAGAGTGAATGATCAACCCAAGGTCTTCGTCCCAATCCTGATGTAGTACGAATCTATCCATGTGAATGGATGATTTGATGTTGAACGTGGTAGAAACCACTTGATTACCGGTCATTGAAGTATACCATTAATAAGTGTGAGATAAATCACCATTGATGTCGATGATTTTCAAGGTACTTTTTAAAGTACAATCCAGTGAATGTGAAAAATGAGTTGAAGTCGAACATTCATGGAATCAGTCGGTCCGGGGTCATTGATGAATACCTATTGTCTAATGCGAAGAGGCTTGTCTTTGAGGCATGCAGGTCCCAAGGTACTGATGTGTTCCTAAGTATATTTCCCAGATAATTTGTTGAAGTCGACAGGAAAGTACTCGTCGAAGTAAGGAATTGATGTATCCCTCATCATTTGACACAAAACTTGTCATAGGAAGGTGATAAGATATAGTAGATGAAAATAGTCTGACACAAGTATGGAAACTGGTAACTTTGTGGATGGTTGACTTTTTGAAGTGGAAACTTCCCTTGAACACTAAGGCACAGTGTAAGACTTGGCAGCATAAATGCAAAGTGGACCAAAACATAATCCAACGAGTACTGAGGCATTCTTTGGATGGATCAAAGGAGTAGAAAGACTCATAGGATTGGTTCAATGTGGAGGTTTAATGGATTATCCAAGTGTTCGGTGTGGAGGTTTAAACAAGTGCCTGTTCAAGGGCGACTACAAGAGCTGCCTGAAAAGTTTTCAAGAAACATGAACCACTTCCTTCAATTTTCCCCCATCCAGAGAGATGAGTACCTCTTTTTTATTTAACGAGCTAGAGGAGGATAATACATGCTCGATATAGCTCACCTTCCGTAAGTTCCTCTTCTTTTATTTAACGAATTAGAAGAATTAAGGGTTTGTCCCTAGATGGGCCCTTCAGTGTGTAATTTTGCGAGTCCATAGAAGGAAAACTCAATTGTTTTTCATGTTTAGGGAGTGTGAAAATAACTTAAAGAAGACTTTGGGGTTGTCTTTTTTCATGATTTTAGTATCCAAGGTACGGAAAAGTATAAAACGACACGACAGAGAAATCTTCTAGTTGAGATTGACTAGAGTGTTCATTTTTCGTAGTTAGTCTGTTGGGACCAAAAAATGATAACCTATTGCCCAACATATGTCTCTTCATATTTTAATGAGCGCGAAGTACGATGAAGTTTCTCAATAGTGTCACAAGGTCATCAAAGAATCGTTGCTTCGTAAAATCCTCCATAATCAAGTTGTTATGGGCAAAAAATGTTAGCAACTTCTTCAAAAATGACAAAAAACTAAAAAATAAACTGTATAAAATGCGAAAAAGGGGGTGAAAATGACTAAATTTTAATATATCAAAAATCAACTAGGGAAAAAAGTCATTCTTACCTTTTGTTTTACTATTCTCCTTTTTCTTTTGAGTTTTTCCCCCCTTTTGGAGTTATTTTTGGGCGTTGATTACGAGAGTTGTAGGCGACAATTTGCGATTTAGTTTGGATCACGTTGGTTCTCTGATCTTTCTCTCCTTTGCGATTTCAACCTTTAATTTATGGGCTTGGGCTCCTTGGAAAGCCCTAGAGCTCCGAACAAGATTGATGCTCCCTCAAGTAATCGAGGGGAGCGTCGATCAAGATTTCAACGTCCTTGTATGTGCGTTTGGGGAGTGCTAACACTATGCTCTCGCCTTTTATGGAGCGCTAGGCGCAAAAATTATTTTATTTTATTTTATTTTAACGCTGGAAAAAGGCAATTTTTTTCTTTGAAAACTTAGCTAATGATGATTAATTCATGAATTTGAAGGTTTTCACATAGCTAATCATGATCGAATGGAAAGAATGCGAACTTGAATTTGATGACATTGATGACTTACAAGATCCTCAAGAGAGGGTAGCCTTGCAAAACTGTGGCTTGCTAAAGTACTTCAAGCTCCAAAATATGAGGAAAGAAGCTCTTTTACTCAAGTATTTGATGGGTTATGGGATAATGACGAACAAGCATTCTAGATAGGACCACACATGCTTGAGATTGACATGGATGACGTGTATTTCCTGATGGGGCTCTTGAGGAGAGGAGCACCTATTCTCTTGTCTAGACATCGATCCAACCCATGTCCGACAGAGGCATATGTTGCCCAATACTACATACTAGGGTCACGCTTGGTAGGAGGGGGGATTGTCATAAAAGAAGTGATGGATTTATCTCTTCTATCCATTCTCTTTGCTATCACAAAACTGACAAGAAGTACTAGTGCCCACCTTGCTTCCAAGTTTCAGATATCCTATGCTATTTAGTGCTTGGAGCCTAGCTCTTTAACTGGAGTGCAGGGTTTTTAAGGAACATTAAGGAGCAGGTCTCCAAATGTCGAACGGGCAGGCAGAAACAATTTGGGTATGGATACTTCTTAGTTTCATTTTTCTTGGAGTGAGTTCCATAGATGGAACTGCATGTTGCATTGATAACACTCCTTGCGTCTGAGCCCCGTATGGAGCATTGGACGAGTCTTTCCCCTAGGTTGGTAAATGAACCCTCAAACTTTTGATTTACTGCTGACTTCTTCGCATGGTGGAGGAGGCAGCTTGTGTTGATCGAGGATTTCCTGTATGTTGGGGTGGACTTTAGGGGCAGTGAAAATTTAGTGCTTTCTGAGGGTACACAGTGGGATGCATCATGTATGAAAGATCACAACCTTGTAATAATATTTTTGTTTTTTTATATGTTTTTGGTTGTATGACAAGGGATCTAAGTCATTTTGTTTTCATCATGCAGATAGAGGCTCATCACGTCCAACATAGATGTCAACACTAGGATGTCGTGGAGATGCTCAAGCAACAACATAAATTGACGTCGGAGTAGGAGGACTCCGAGATGTGGAGAGGAACCTATGTGGTTTGACCATGGGCGTTCCTTCCATGAGGATGCGAGATGTACCTCTACACCTTCAGAGACATAAATTTGGGGTACCTGAAGGTCTTAGTCATGTGCTACGACGAGTGGCAAGAGCAGTCATGTGCTATGTTGAGCATAATGTGGTGCAGGGAGATGAGTAGAGCCTCCAAACACTCTTAGTCTTTTATGATGATTTTATGGGCATAAAAGGCCCATGTTTTACCATGCTATGTACTTTTTGGACGATGTATTTTGACAAAACTTTCGCTATCAAGATTATATATAAACGAGTTTTGTGGTGGCTACTTATATTGTATTTTTTGTTTTATGTGATGTTTTTATTTATATGCTTCATGTCCCAAATGTTTATCTATGTGCAATATACCAATCTAACATATAATTTGCTAATGAATCTGTAATCATATTGAGTTCTCTCGATATATGTCTATATTCTAGAAATTCAAAAGATATTTTGAGACGACTGATCCAAAAAGGATCCAGAGAAGACTAAGGACAACTCAGATTTCACAGAAGCAACTCAGGAAGCTCAGAATGGCCTCAGTAGATAGAGAAAGGGAAAAAATTTCAAATTCCTCAAAACTCAGTGAAAGTGGCATCATCGCGAAGAGCATGTCTCAAGATTTCCAACGGCGTAAACAGATCATCAAACAAAGTTACAGATTGAAAGATATTCATAGACATAGTTTGGTCAACCTAGCCTAGTCAGCAGGGGATGAGTCAACATTCGTACCGCTGATGTCAGCATCAGTACAGATGATGTTAGCATCCATACAACATACATTGCACACATAAGAGGAGACATGTGTCATGCTGATGTCAACATGATGTTAGCATGGTGACGTGGCAACACCAAAGGTTGCCACGTGTCACTCGTTTTTGGCTTTTTTAGGTCGATTCGTGGACTAATGAAAAGGTGCCACATGGAAGTCCATACGATGATGTGGCAGGTTGACGTGGTAGGCTAACGTGGTAGGTGACTGTGCAGGTGGTTGGCATGGCTCAATGATTGGTTTCCACGTGGCCCAGTCATGGGCTGCCACATGGCAATGGGCAAATGCACAATGAGGGCCCGAGAACCGAATTTCAAAAAATAAAAAGGGTAGGTCCACCAAATCTGGAGGAGCCCCACCAAATCTGGTAGGACAATGGACAAATATAAACCACTGCTAAAAGTTTAACGAACCACCACACATTAATATATATATGTTATAACAAAAACCCAAAAGGGGAGGCTTGCGGGCTCGACCCCGAGACCTCCCCCAATGCATACACCTTAACTATAGCTCTGCGACTGTTGGGCCAAACGACCGCATTGTTTATACCACCCACGATTATTATTTAAATTTTGAAATTCGCTAGTGCATAGGGGAGAGGTGCTCGATGGTACGACCGAGCATGGAAACTGAGACACCAGTACAAAGAATTAAATGCAGAGAGAAAGCACGAAAAGCGAGATGAGATTTCTCAAAGGCCTGGGAGTGCTAGAGTCGGATCGAGGCATGCAGAAAGTCATTTTTGGGTAATTCGACGCCACAGATTCAGTGCTACTGTCTGTTTTCTTATCTAAGCAAAGCTTCTGCAGCTTAATTATAGAATGAAGTATACTTATGTATTTTGCCAAATTCTTTTGCTGAGTTAATTAAAAAACCTACCCATTTGAGAGCAGGAGCCGAAGACATAGTCCACTAGGGACAAACTCTGTTATCAAGTTTTGTATTCAGATTTGATGCTTATGTCTCTTCATTATTGAGTTTTTCCTTCTTTAATGGTGCACTTTAATTTATGCTCATTTAATACAATCCTTTATAAGTCACTTCGATGAAAATATCTCGGATCATGTTGGTATCAAAGCAGTCATCTTTGACGTGAATTGTTGAGTGTGAATGGTTACTACTGCCAAGCATAAGCAGGGTGAAGGAAATCTTAAGACTTTCAATCCCGAAGTTGGCCATGCATCCTAAAGGAAGAAAATGGCAGGACAGGACAAGCATGATTAACAGGAGAAAAACTTCTATATGGTCTTTTATCGCATGTCATAAATGGTTGAACAAATGTATGGAGACTACGAGAAGAGGATGAAGAAGAAAGGGAAGAAAAGGAAGCACAAGATGATGACGATGCTTCGGTAAATCAAGGGGCTGGAGGAGACCCTCCTGAGCCTCCATCTTCACCATCGAGTTCTAATTCTTCTTCCTTTGAGCATTCTCGTCATTCTCATCATTCTAGCCATAAAGCTTCTTGTAAGAAACCATTATTAAAGCTTGATGTAAAATTTGCTTTACCTATGTTTAATGGAGATGCTAATACTAAAAAGCTAAATAATTGGATCTGATAGGTTGAAGTATATTGTCGTGTTCAACGGATTAATGAAGAGGAAGTTAAACTGCAATTGGCTTCTCTTTGGTTGGAAGGCACCACTCTCGTATGGTGGGAGAGCAAACTTCAGGACATAAGTAAGTGTGGTAATCTTCTTTCCTCATGGTCGAAATTTAAATCAACGATATGGAAGCAATTTTATCCATTGGGTTATTTTCATAAAGCAATGATGGAATGACAAACTTTAAGACAAAGTAAAGGTCAAACTGTACAAAGTTTCACCAAAGAATTTAGGAAGAAATATCTTGCATTAAACATTCCTTTGGATTCTTATGAAACTTTAATAAAGTATATTGGCGCACTTCATAGTTATATTCGTCATACTTTTCTATTGTTTAACCCCACCAGTCTTGACGAAGTTTGTGTGCAAGCCACTCACCTTGAGAACGGAGGAACGCATGTTCAAGAAGATCCCACAAAGAAACCTTCCAATCTCCCACATAAGCCATTTAAGAAGTTTAAAAGGAAGGACAAGAAGATCACCATGGTAAAGAGAGAAGAAGGAAATCCATCTTGGACTCACTGCAAGAAAAGTGGTCACGATGATGAACATTATTGGAAACTACATCCAGAGAAGAGACCGAAACAGTTCGGTGGAAAGGTGAAGACAAAAACCTTTGCTACAGTGAAACAATATCTTGGTTCCATTCAGGAGACAAATGAAAGATCACAACGATTGGAGTACAAGGTAAAGATTCCCTTCATGCTAGTTCAAATACCAATAATGAATCTCATGATGATGAACGAAGGATGAATGAATTATTTCACATAAGAGTTGTATCTAAACACACTAAGATAGATACATTATTTGATCCGGGTTCCCAAGTAAGCTTGATATTTGAAGAACTTGTCAAAAATATGGGTCTTGAAACGAAACTACATCCAAAGCCTTATCCTCTTGGTTGGGTATGTGATAAAGCAAAACTTAATGTCACCAAACAATGTAGGGCCAGATTTCCTATTGCTTCAAAGTTGATTGATGAAGTGAATTTGGATGTTGTATCACTTGATATATGTGGCATAGTGTTGGGGAGTCCTTATCTTTATGATAGAAAACCAGTCTTTTTTCATCATGAGAACAAAGACCACCTTACTAAGGGAGGAGTGGAATATATTGTTAGAGCTCACAACATGAGGGTAAACACAACACTTGTTAGTGCATGACAAATGAAGAGATTGATAAACACTAATAAGAGATATGTACTCATGGTCGTAAGGGAGAAATATGTTGAAACATCCAACACTTTCCAAGGATGTAATCCTTCTCATAAGAAATAATTAATTAAAATTGTTTCTAAGTATGATGATATTTTCTAGAAACCATATGGATTACCTCCTAAGAGGGAAATCCAACATGAAATACATATTCAACATGATTCTCCTCTTCCTAATGTGGGCATGTAGAAGATGTCAGTTGTAGAGATGACATAGATGAATAAGAAGGTACAAGGCTTGTTGGATCAAGGGTCATCAGGCCCAACTCATCTCCTTATGGTTCTCCGATCATGATGGTGCCAAAGAAATATGGCACATGGTGAATGTGTGTCGATTACAGATCCTTAAATAAAATCACGGTGAAAAATCGACACCCTCTTCCTTGTATAGATAATTTACTTGATCAGTTAAAGAATGTTGTTTATTTCACTAAGTTGGATTTGCGCAGTGGATACCATCAGATCAGGGTTGCATAACAGGATGCATGGAATAATGCCTTTAAAACCAAACATGGATTGTTTGAGTGGTTAGTTATGCCGTTTGGGCTTTGTAATGCTCCGACAACCTTCATGCGTGTGATGAATGATGTATTCATGCCTTTTCTAGATGATTTTGTGATTGTATATTTAGACAACATTCTTATATTTAGTGGGACTTGGGATGAACATGTGAGGAATGCAAAGCAAGTATTGGATACTTTGCAAAGGGAAACATTGTATGTAAAATTGTCTAAATTTGAATTTGGCAAGACTGCACTTGTGTACTTAGGTGATATTGTAGGAGGAGGACAATTAAAAATTGATCCTTCCAAGATTGATGTAATTGTAAATTGGTCTGAGCCCAAAAGTGTAACCGAGATACAAAGCTTCTTAGGTGCAGTCCAGTATTGGAGGAGGTTCATTTCAAACTTCTCCTTTATAACAACTCCTTTACATGCCTTAACAAGTGTGAAGAACACTTTTCAATGGGGAGGAAAGCAACAAAAAACTTTCGACACTTGGAAGGAAAAGATCAGTACCGCACTAGTATTAGCACTGCCGAATCTTCAACAGACCATCGAGATCGAGATAGATGCCAGTGGATACGCCATGGGTGCAATATTGATGAAATATCGTACGCCTATCTGTTACCACTTTGAAATTTTTAACCAAGATGTTGTTAACTATCCTACATATTATAAAGAGTTGTATGCATTAGTTCAAAGCGTAAAGAAATGGAAGCACTACTTGTTAGGGAAGGAAACAATCATACATACAGATCATCAACCCTTACAGTATCTCCAAGCACAAACCATACTACAACAATCTTGACATTATAGATGGATGGGTTTCCTACAACAATTTCATTTCGTAATCAAGTACAAAAAGGGTACAAGTAACAAGGTAGATGATATGCTTTCTAGACATCCTATTGTTGCTTCTATTATTTTGAAGAATGCTTCTTTATCTCATGATAGCTATGTGGAACAATATACCATTGATGAAGATTTTAAAGAAGTATATGAGAAGCTAACCTATGGTGCATAGGTACAAAACTATTGTCTGCATGGAAAACTACTCTACCATCTTGGAAATCTATGTATTCGTACGAGTGAACGAGTCCATGTTATACGAGAAGCTCACACTTCTCTTGTGTCTGGGAATTTTGGGGTAGGAAAAACTATGGCTCATTTGTAGAGGTTTTGTTACTGGCCTCAAATGAAAGCAATTGTAACTAAATATGTAAAGGGGTGTGTGATGTGTTCTACTTGTAATCCCACTAATAAAAAACTGGGGCTATACTCACCACTACCTGTTCCATCCAATCCAGGGGAAAGTATCTCCATGGATTTTGTAGGGGGTTTACCAATGTCGAAAACGGGTAATGACTATTTGTATGTTGTAGTGGATAGGTTCAACAAGATGTGTATCTTAATGCCATGTAAAAAGCAGATCATTGTTGAGAAGACTGCTAATATGTTCTTTCAGTATGGTTGGGTTAACTTTGGGTTACCCACATCCATTATCTCGATCGAGATACTCGATTCCTTGGGTTTTTTTGGACAAGATTGTGGAGAATGATGGACACCAAGTTGAAGAGGAACACTGCTTTCCATCCACAGATCAACAGACAGAAAGAGGTTGTTAACCGAACAATGGTACTTTTGCTTCGAGGCTACTGCAACAAGCATCCCAAAGTATGTGATGAACAAGTACCCTATGTACAACATGCTTACAACTGACCCTTACATTCCTCCACTCAATGTTCACCTTTTGAGACATGTTTTGGGTACCTACCTAAAGTTCCTTTGGACTTGATGTATGAGAGAGATGTTGATTCAAATGAAGAAATAAATTAAGACAAAGCCTGCAAGTTCATCTAGAGGATCCAACAGGTACACCAAGCAGTCAGGGAACAATTGGATAAAAGTCAAGCACAATATAAAGCTCAACATGACAAACACAGGGTTGATCATCAGTTATAGGTTGGAGACCAGGTATGGCTTTACATCAGTAAGGAAAGATTGAAGGGTGAAGGCAAAAAACTAAAGCCCATTCGCTATGGACCCTTCACTATTTTGGAGAAAAGTGGTACCAATACTTTTTATCTATATCTTCCACCTTATATGCAGATCTACTCAGTTGTAAATGTAGAGAACTGGAAACTTTTTGAGCCTCCCATGATCAAGGATCAGGGTGAGGAAGTTTCAATACCTTTAGTTGATGAGTTTGCTCTTGAGTACTTGGATGAGTTAAAGGAAGATATCATCCTGGACAGAAGGATGAGGACTTCACGCAAGGGTGATGTTGATTATCTTCGAGTGGGCTTAAAGGGCACACATCCAAGCAACACAAAGTGGATTGAGAAGGACAAGGTGAGGGAACTCTTCCCTCACTTATCTATTGATTGATGAAATCTTTTGGTGGTCCAAAAAGATCTCAGTGGGAAGACGTGATCCAAAAAGGATCCAGAGAAGACTAAGGACAACTCAGAATTCACAGAAGCAATTCAAGAAGCTCAGAATGGGCTCAGTAGAAAGAGAAAGGGAAAAAATTGAAAGTCCTCAAAACTGAGTGAAAGTGACATCATCGTGAAAAGCACATCGCAAGATTTCGAATGGCATAAATGGCTCGTCAAACAGAGTTACAGATCGAAAGATATTCTCGGTCAAAGTTTGGTCAACCTAGCCTAGTCAGCAGGGGATGAGTCAACATCCGTACTGCTGACATCAACATCAACATCCATACAACGTACGTGGCACACACAGGAGGTGACATGTGTCATGATGACATGGCATCACTAGAGGATGCCATGTGTCACACGTTTTTTGCTTCTTCGGGTCGATCTGTGGACTAATGAAAAGGCACCACATGGTAGACCGTACGGTGACACAGAAGGTGACTATGAAGGTGGTTGACGTGGCCCAATGGTTGGCTTCCACATGGCCCAATCATGGGATGCCACGTGGTAGTGGGAAAATGCGCAATGAGGGCCCGAGGATCAAATTTCAAAAAATAAAAAGGGCAAGTCCACCAAATTTGGTGGAGCCCCGCTAGATCTAGCACCCCAACAGACAAATATAAACCATCGCTAAAAGTTGGCGAACCACTACACATTAATATATATATGTTATAACAACAACCCAAAAGGGGAGGCCTGCGGGCTCGACCCCGGGACCTCCCCTAATGCATATGCCTTAACTATAGCTATGCCACCATTGGGCCAAACGACCCCATTGTTTATATCGCCCGCGATTATTATTTAAATTTTGAAATACGCTAGTGCATGGGGGGAGAGGCGTGCGATGGTATGTCCGTGCACGAAAATCGAGACACCAATGCAAATAATTAAATGCACAGATCAAGCATGAAAACCAAGACGAGATTTCTCAAGGGCCTAGGAGTGCCAGAGTCGGATCGAGGAATATAGAGAGTCATTTTTGGGTATTTCGACGCCACGAATTCAATGGTGTTGTCTGTTTTCTGATCTAAGCAAAGATTATGCAAATTAATTCCATAATGAGGTATACTTATGTATTTTATCAAATTATTTTTTTGAGTTAATCAAAAAGCCTACCCATTTGAGAGCAGGACCCAGAGATGTAGTCCACTAGGGATGGACTCCATTATCAAGTTTTTGTGTTCATAATTGATGCTTATGTCTCTTCATTATTAAGATTTTCCTTCTTTAACAATGCACTTTAATTTATGCTCATTTAATACAATTATTTATAAGTCACTTCGATGAAAATATCCTGGATCAACGACGAACCCTTAAATGGAGACGTAGAAAAATTAGATTACGAATGGTGTACTCACAGTTTACTTGAAGAATAACGAGTTGAGAATCAAGGTTGATAATCAATTGAGATATGCCTAGATAAGAAGCTTCGATTTAAATTCCAATGACAACATGATATTCTGCATTGTTATTGGTCACAGATCCAAGGCAAATTCCTCATGAACTCACTAACTTGCCAGAGTGGTAAATGACCCAAGCTACAAAAGCAATATTCTGGGTATGTCGATTAGCGCCATCCACAAACCCGAAATAGATGGGAAATGATGATGTCATCTATGCATTCAATTACAAAGAAAAGTATACACAACAGGGGAAAAATTCATGCACTCTAAAGTAAAGACACACCATATCAAAAACATATAGTACAATAATGTACAAAGCACACATGCGATATATTCTATGCATAGTACTTCTTTAGGTAAAGCTCATTTCAGGGATCACTGAGAGATAACTCATCGTAATCCACTAACTCGTAGGCAACTCTATGTAACACACGTTTTACGATGTATGGCCCTTGCCACATGGGTTCTAACTTTCCTGCCCCAAGTTTGTCATGATCTTGATCATAGACCAGGACCAGATCTCCTTCTGCGAAAATGTGAGGTTGGATGGAAAGCAACAAAAAGATTTCGACACTTTGAAGGAAAATATCAGTACCACACTAGTATTATCATTGTCGAATCTTCAACAACTCTTCGAGATCAAGACAGATGCCAATGGATATGCCATGGGTGCAATATTGATGCAATATCGTAAGCCTATCTGTTACCACTCTGAAATTTTTAACCAAGCTATTGTTAACTATCCTACATATGATAAAGAGTTGTATGCATTAGTTCAAAGCGTAAAGAAATGGAAACACTACTTGTTAGGGAAAGAAACAATCATACATATAGATCATCAACCCTTACAATATCTCCAAGCACAAACCAAACTACAAGAATCTCGACATTACAGATGGATTGGTTTCCTACAACAATTACATTTGGTAATCAAGTACAAAAAGGGTACAAGTAACAAGGTAGTTGATATGCTTTCTAGACCTCCTATTGTTGCTTCTATTATTTTGAAGAATGCTTCTTTATCTCATGATAGCTATGGGGAACAATATGCCATTGATGAAGATTTTAAAGAAGTATATGAGAAGCTAACCCATGGTGCACAGGTAGAGAACTATTGTCTGCAGGGAAAACTACTATACCATCTTGGAAAGATATGTATTCCTACGAGTGAACGATTCCATGTAATACGAGAATCTCACACTTCTCTTGTGTCTGAGAATTTTGGGGTAGGAAAAACTATGGCTCATTTGCGGTGGTTTTGTTACTGGCCTCAAATGAAAGCAATTGTACCTAAATATGTAAAGGTGTGTGTGATGTGTTCTACTTGTAAGCCCACTAATAGAAAAATGGGGCTATACTCACCACTACCTGTTCCATCCCATCCATGGGAAAGTATCTCCATGGATTTTGTAGGGGGTTTACCAATTTCGAAAAGGGGTCATGAATATTTGTATGTTGTAGTGGATAGGTTCAACAAGATGTGTATCTTAATGCCATTTAAAAAGCAGATCACTACTGAGCAGACTGTTAATCTCTTCTTTCAGTATGTTTGGGTTCACTTTGGGTTACCCACATCCATTATCTCGGATCGAGATATTCAATTCCTTGGGGATTTTTGGACAAGCTTGTGGAGAATGATGGACACGAAGTTGAAGAGGAGAACTGCTTTCCATCCACAAACCGATGGACAAACATAGGTTGTTAACTGAACAATGATACTTTTGCTTCAAGGCTACTGCAACAAGCATCCCAAAGTATGGGATGAACAGATACCCTATGTACAACATGCTTACAACCGAGCCTTACATTCCTCCATTCAATGTTCACTTTTTGAGACATGTTTTCGGTACCCACCTAAAGTTCCTTTGGACTTGATGTATGGGAGAGATGTCTATTCAAATGAAGAAAGAAATGAAGATAGAGCCCGCAAGTTCATCCAGAGGATCCAACAGGTGCACCAAGCAGTCAGGGAACATTTGGAGAAAAGTCAAGAACAATATAATGCTCGACATGAAAAACATAGGGTTGATCATCAGTTCCAGGTTGGAGACCAGGTATGGCTTCACATCAGCAAGGAAATATTGAAGGGTGAGGGCAATAAACTCAAGCCCATTCGTTATGGACCCTTCACTATTTTGGAGAAAAGTGGTACCAATGCTTTTCATCTATATCTTCCACCTTATATGCAGATCTACTCAGTTGTAAATGTAGAGAACTGGAAACTTTTTGAGCCTCCCATGATCATGGATCAGGATGAAGAAGTTTCAATACCTTTAGTTGATGAGTTTTCTCCTAAGTAATTGGATGAGTTAAAGGAAGATATCATCCTGGACAGAAGGACGAGGACTTCATGCAGGGGTGATGTTGATTATTTTCGAGTGGGATTAAAGGGCACACATCCTAGCAAAGCAAAGTGGATTGAGAAGGACAAGGTGAGGGAACTCTTCCCTCACTTATCTATTGATTGATGAAAGCTTTTGGTGGTCCAAAAAACTCTCATTGGGAAGGCGTGATCCAAAAAGGATCCAGAGAATACTAAGAAAAACTTAGAATTCGCAGAAGCAATTCAGGAAGCTCATAATGGTCTTAGTAGACAGAGAAAGGGAAAATATTCAAAGTCCTCAAAACTCAGTGAAAGTGACATCATCGCGAAAAGCACGTCACAAGATTTCCAATGGCATAAACGGCTCGTCAAACAGAGTTACGGATCGAAAGATATTCGTGGTCAAAGTTTGGTGAACCTAGCTTAGTTAGTAGGGAATGAGTCAACATTAGTACGGATGACATCAACATCATACAACGTACGTGGAACACGTAGGAGGTGACATGTGATGCTGGCATCATCATGGTGACGTGGAAGCACCAGAGGATGCCACTTGTCATTCATTGTTGTCTTTTTCGGGTCGATCCGTGCACCAATGAAAAGGCGCCACATGGCAGTCTGTACAACCACGTGGCAGACCATACGGTAACGTGGCAGGTTGATGTAGAAGCTGATGTGGCAGGTTTACATGGAATATGACTATGCAGGTGGTTGGCGTGGCCCAATGGTTGGTTTCCACGTGGCAGTGATCAAATGCCCAATAAGGGCTCGAGGAGAAAATTTCAAAAAATAAAAAGGGCGGGTCCGCCAGATTTGGCGGCCCAATGGACAAATCTAAACCACTGCTAAAAGTTGGAGAACCATCACACATTAATTTATATATATATTTTATAACAACAACCCAAAAGGGGAGGCTTGCAGGCTCGACCCCAGGACCTCCCCCAATGCATATGCCTTAACTATAGCTCCACCACCGTTGGGCCAAATGACCCCATTGTTTATAATGTCCATGATTATTATTTAAATTTTTAAATCCGCTAGTGCACGGGGGGAGAGACGCGCGACGGTACGGCTGGGCATGAAAAATGAGACATCGGTACAGAGAATTAAATGTAGGGAGCAGGCATGGAAACCGAGACGAGATTTCTCAAGGGCTTGGGAGTGCCAGAGTTGGATCGAGGCATGGAGACAATCATTTTTGGGTAATTTGATGCCATGAATTCAATGACGATATCTTTTTTCTGATTTGAGCAAAGCTTCTACAGCTTAATTCCAGAATGAGATATACTTATGTATTTTACCAAACTCTTTTGCTGAGTTAATAAAAAATCCTACCCATTTGAGAGCAGGACTGGAAGACGTAGTCCACCAGTGACGAACTCTGTTATCAAGTTTTTGTGTTCAGATTTGATGCTTATGTCTCTTCATTATTGAGCTTTTCCTTCTTTAACAATGTACTTTAATTTATGCTCATTTAATACAATTCTTTATAAGTCACTTCGATGAAAATATCCCGGATGAACGACGGACCCTTAGATTGAGACGTAGAAAAATTGGAATAGGAATGGCGTACTCACAGTTTAGTTGATGGGAAATGAGTTGAGAATTAATTGAGATATACCTAGAGAAGAAGATTTGGTTAAAATTCCAATGACAACATGATATTTTTCATCGTTATTGGTTGCATATCCGAGGCAAATTCCTCATGAACTCACTAATTCACCAGAGTGGTAAATGACCCAAGCTGCAAAAGCGATATTCTGGGTATGTTGACTATCGCCATCCACAAACCTGAAATAGATGGGAAATGATGACATCATTTGTGCATTTAATTACAAAGAAAAGTATACACAGCTGGGGCAAAACTCGTGCACTCTAAAGTAAAGACACACCATATAAAAAACATATAGTACAATAATGTACAAAGCACACATGCATGATATTCTATGCATAGTACTTCTTTAGGTAAAGCCCATTTCTGGGCTCACCGAGAGATAACCCATCGTAATCCATTAACTTGTAGGCATCTCTATGTAACACACGTTTTATGATGTATGGCCCATGCCACATGGGTTCTAACTTTCCTACCCCAAGTTTGTCATGATCTCGATCATAGACCAGGACTAGATCTCCTTCTGCGAAAGCACGAGGTTGGATGGACTTATCATATTGATTTTTGATGTTTTTTTTTATATGTCTCGTTGATGAGAGCAACATCGCGACGAGTTTCATCCATCTTGGTTAGATATAAAAATCGTTCCTCTTCAGCAGAATTATGGGGTAGGAGTTCTACAGTGAGTTTCAAAGAGGGAATCTCACATTCGATCGGTAATACTTCTTCTATCCCGTATACCAACCGAAAGGGTGTAAATCCAGTGGAGGTTTTAACTGAAGTTCGATAAGCCCATAGTGCGGAGAAGAGATGCAAATGCCAAGAGGTTTTGTTCACTCCCACCATGTGTTGAAGCATGGTTTTTAAGACTTTGTTGATGGCTTCAACTTGTCCATTTCCCTGAGGATAGTAAGGCGATGAATTTTCATGGTGAAAACCTAACTTGGTGCGCAATTTACCCATCATCTGGTTCTAGAAATGGGATCCATGATTAGTTACAATAGCTTGTGGGACACCGAATCGAGCGATGATGTGTTTGAACACAAAAAGTGTTGCAGTTCGGTCATCGTTAAGGAATGTAGGCATAGCCTCATCCCATTTAGTAAAATAATCGACGATGACGATAATATAACCGTGCCCCCCGACTAAGGTAGGCTTACATTGCATGAAATCGATACCCCATTTGGGAAAGGGGCCAACAACGACAATGGGATGAAGTGGAGATGGGTGGGTACGTACTTTCTTCTGAAAGATCTGTCAGGGTGGGAATTTTTTAATGGCCTCAATGCAATCTTTGAATATGGAAGGCAAAAATAATCGACACGTAAAAACATTTGGGCTATAGCCATCCCAGAAAGATGGCTTCCACAAGCTCCGAGGTGACAGTCATTTAAAACTTGTTCAACCTCTTGATGGGTTAAGCAACGTCATAAAACAATATCAATATCATGGAGGTACAAGGTGTCACCAATGATAAAGTAGTTCTTTGAATGGTGTCTAATGAGACATCGTTCATCACATGAAATGCCAGGCTGAAAGCGTTGGGTTTGGAGATAGAGAAGAATATATCCATACAATGGATCAGACGTACTAACGAGGAATGATGATTCATCGAGAAGAGAATCATTGGGCTCAACATTCTCATAAGTATGGGGAAGATCACAAATTAATTTTGTAAAAACCAACGATTTCTTAGCTTTGGATTTAGCAAACTCGAGATCGAATTCTTGGAGAATGACGATCCATTTCAAATATTTTCCCCCAAGTACTTGAAGAGTCAAGATGTGGTACATGGGGTTCGAGTCTGCAATGACCGTGGTAGTGCGTAACATAATATAGTGGTGAAATCTTTGGATGACAGTAACTGCTGCCAAAGCCAACTTTTCGACAGGTGAAAATTGGAGTTCGGAAATTGATAGACTCTTACTCAAATAGTATATCACAAGTTCAGTGTCGTCATCATCCTCTTGTACTAACACCATAGACATAGTGGAAGTAGAGGCAGCCAAATAAATGATGTAATCTTTCACATAATTGGGTGGATGAAAAAGCAGTGTGTTCATTAAAGCATGCTTGAGATCATCAAATGAGCGTTGAGCAGTTGCATCCGAGATGAAAGGGGCATCTTTCTGCAACAATCTCATGAATCCTTTAGTGATTTTGGCATAATTGCAAATAAAATGACGAAGAAAGTTTGTCTTCCCTTGCAAACTTTACATTTGGGTAAGGTTGTTGGGAGGGGTGAAGAGAGAATGGCTTTGAATTTTAAGGGATCCACCCTAATCCCATCTTTGGAAACTACGAAGTCAAGGAGTCTCCCTGATTCAACAACAAAAATTCATTTATGGGGGTTCAAACGTATGT
Source organism: Picea engelmannii (assembly GCA_009831015.1). Lineage (NCBI taxonomy): Eukaryota > Viridiplantae > Streptophyta > Pinopsida > Pinales > Pinaceae > Picea > Picea engelmannii. Next base: position 1,327,924 of record ML777801.1, on the reverse strand, counting down.
TGTAAAACCTGCATTGAAGAAATATGGCTCTTAGGTGACCAATATGGTCTTCATCGATGAGTCGAGTGAGCTGGCAAGTCACGAGATAAGGTTCAACGATATGTTTGATGCCATGGAACACATACGACATAACCCACTGAAAAGTGGCTCCAACATTTTTAAGGCCAAAAGGTAATTTCTGATAGGAAAAATTCCCCCATGGGCAGATGAATGTCGTTTTGTGTTGATCAGCCGATAAAATGTCGATCTAGTTATATCCAGAAAAGCCATCAATAAAAGAGGAAATTATGCTTTCGACACAGTTATCGATAATTTGGTCGATAAAGGGGTTAGGGTAATTGTCCTTTGGACAAACCTTATTAAGATCTCGATAATCGACACAAACATGGATTGTCCCTTGTTTCTTGGTGAACATAATGATGTTGGAAACCCATTCGGTCAGAAAGACAAGATAAATAAAACCAAATTTTAATAACTTTTCGACTTATGCCTTGATTGCCGTGTTTTTTTTGGGATGAATCAGGTGAAGTTTTTGTCTCACAGGTTTGACTCCTGGTTAAGTTTTGATTTCATGCACAATGATCGAAGGATCGATCCCTAAAATTTCTTCGTAGCTCTAGGCGAAGATGTCACAAAATTTTATAAACAAGGCGGTATAAGTTTCAACTTCTTCAGCTGAACAATTGGCACCTAGTTGTATGTTTTCCAAAATACCTTCTTTTATGGATATGTCAACAGTAATTGTGTGAGAGATATTTCCCAAATTCCCCTCGGAGATGGTATCTTGAGTGAGTATCGAAGATTGGGTAGAGTCGAAGATATCGGTGGGAAATATAGAGGAAATATCTTTCTCAATCTCATCCAAACTAGGAAGAAAGGATGAACGATGGTGGTTGTCATCTCATGGTGCCTCCTCGATACTAAGCATTTCCATAATAGATTCATTTGATGGGAAAATCTATAGGATGTAATCAAAAGTCGAGGATAGGGAGTTTATCCAGGATGGTAATGAATATGAAGTAGGTGCCAATAGATGTTGGTCATCCAGTGAAGGAGAGGTGTATTGAATGGCGTTGTATTCGGCCTATGCAGGACTAAGTGGCATAGTGTCACCTAGTGTATCAAACTCTAAGGGACTAGGTACGATCCACAGATCAGATGATTCAAAGGATTGATGTGCCATAGTCAAAACCATATTAATCATTGTGATGTGTTGCATGGTTGGAGGAAGAGGTGTAGGGAAGGTACCCATGAACGAATAATCTTTCAGGAGACCTACCCCAACACTTTCATAAGTAATTTTTGAGTCTCCCAGAAATGGGATATTGTTGGTTGTTTAAATGCGAGCGTCATGGGTACAGTAATCTAACTGATCTATGGTCACAATTTTACCTTGATGAGGGAACTGGACACATAAAAAAACCAATGAAATGATGAAAGTCATAGCATAGAACCAAATTCTCCCTAGAAACAAGTTATAATCGAGGGGAGCATCGATTAGTTCAACATCTACAGAAACAATTTTGCCTACCAGTTGAATGGCTAAGGATTGTAATAATCCATGAGGTCAGAAACCTCTTCCATCAAATGCTCTTAACATGGTGGGAGATTGATTAATACCAGGTGATTTAAGGCCTTTCCATCAAGCCAAGGACACGACACATGTGGATTCCCCCTCATCTAGGATTGTGCAATGAATATGTTGATTATGGACAATGACATCAATTTGGAAAGCAATTTGGTGAGAGAGTCGTGATTTGAAATTATCCAGGTTTAATGTGATATTATTGGATGACTCGAGATTTATAGCTCCAATGGCTACCAAGAGAGTTCTACGTTGGCTAGGGCAGTGTTGTAGAACTTCGAGAGATGACATAGCGCAAAGTGCTTGGGCCAAATATTCAACAATGTTGTAGTTTTGAGAAGCACAAGAATTAGGATTAAAGGTCTACTTTTGGATTGTGCTCTTGGGTGCATGTAGAATAGAGTCAAATCTTGGTTTCTCAATCTGGAGCGGTCCAGATGGAGGAGTAACTGAAGTGGATGGTGGATCCGATGTAGTCCCAGTAGTTACTATTTCCTTATCGAGTTTACCTGGTGGTGTGTCAAACATCATAGTGCGAGTGGTGAAATCAACCCCATTAAACATGTAAATGTGTGCACTTAATGAAGCTTCCTTGTTAGGAGGATGATTTGGGTTACTTCATGTTGGAGGTGCAAGATTTTGTGCAACCAATGACTGCTGCTGTGGAAAAGGATGTGTCAATACAATAGGTTGAGAATTTTCTTTAAAAAGTTTAGCAACTTTATCCTGATGGAGACAGTTTCGTGTGTAGTGATATTCAGCACAAATGAGACATGGAAATTTCGGTTTGCACTGCGGTTGATTTTCAATAGCAGGTGGTTGTGCTTGCGTTTTTGGATTTTTAGTTTGGTTATTATTTTTCTTCGGTTTATCCTCAGTTTTCTTTCCCCACCCTAATTGTTGTGGATAATCCTATTGGACTGCATTCACTTAGGATACTTGATTTGGGGTGGAGTTTGATGAGAGTGGAGTCAACCCAGTAGCTAGGGAAACGACTGAATGATTGGTTGGGCTGGTCGATTGTGAACTGGATTGGGTTTTGACGGAACCAATAACTCCATCTGAATGGGCAGTGGAGGATGGTTTTGATGGATCGGTTGATGTACAAGGAGCATTTGGAATCAAATCATACAAAGTACCGCATTGGGAATAAACCAAATCCATATACTAGGCACAGGCAATGGATTCCTCTTCTGTGACGACACCACCCATGGCTACATCCTGAGCAATAGGAGGTATGAGAGATTTGGTGAACCATTCAGCCAACAATTGGTACGGAATGGTTGCTTTGATCAACCATCGTCGTCGTCTCCATTCGTGAATATGATTAGAAATATGTATGGAGTTAGTCTGATGAAGGGAGGTCAAAAGTTTCATGTTGGTTTCATAGCGGATAGGTATTTGGAAGTGGGTGATTAAATCCATAGCAAGTGAATTAAAATCTTGAAAAGTTCTGCATTGTCACTCAATGTACCATTTAGCCGCTGAACCCATAAGTGTACACTAGAAAATATGTAAATGGATAGAATCATCCATCAATGAATTTGATGAACACCACAGATGAAAGATCATAACGTGCTTATTAGGGTCTTCACCAGGTTTGTTGTCAAATTTTGGAATATCAGAAGGTAATTTGGCAGGAATGATTGGCCAAAAAGGGGAGTGTAATATGGTATCATTGGTTAATCTCGACAGATCCGGTAGATCTAAAGTGGATAAGAATGGTAATTTTTGATTGACTTGAGGATGATACTAGTGTGGCATAGGAACACTAGTAGGATCATAAACTGGTTGTGGTGGATAATTGTATCAAACATGTCCTCCCATATGCTATTGATTTTGACCAACAAAAGTAGGATTCATTTGTTGAGGAATTTCCATAAAATGAGAGGGAAACCCATTTGGCCCTAGGGAGGATAACCAATGTAACCCATGGGAGGATAGTTATCTTGACTATTTTGAGGCGGATAACTAGTTTTCCCTTGAGGAGGGTAACTAGGTTGACCTTGAGGAGGGTAAAGAATTTTCCCTTGGAGAGGAAAATATGGTTGGCCTTGAGGACCCCAAGTGGGATTCGAGACCCCTGGGAAGGGTTGTCCAGAATGTAATCCAAAAGGATTGGGATTTAAGATTCCTCCTGGCGGGTTGGGGTGTGATTATTCTCCCTCATGTTACTGATGAAACAGTCCTCCTTGGGGTGGTCCCCAGGATTATGGGGGGTTTCCGGTAAACAAAGGTTGGAATTGTCCCACTATCATTAGTTGGGTAGAAAATGGGATTTGACTGGTAAAAGGGAGTTACCCCCCAGTCAAAATTTGTGTGTTGAAGGATGATTCCCCCCCAATAGGAATTTTTCCACTGAACGGGGGTTTCCCCCTAGTAGGGATTTGTCCCACAGTTAGGTTTTGTTGTATGGAAGGGTTTTGCATATGTTGATGTGAAGGTGTCCCAATGAGGTTTTGTGGAGTATATGAAGTTGTTGCTTGAAGAGGGATGGTAGGCGTGACCGTTAGGGTACTTTGCAAATGACTAGGTAACACAAATCTTGTTTCACTTTGAACTTATCCTGAAGTGGTAGCGGTATTGACCGTTTGTTCGACATGACGGTCGATAGGATAACCCGAAGGTCCTGCATCTGTACCAACGATGGTAGATATATGTGGAGGGTCAAAGAGTGGTCGGCTAACATTAAATTTTTCATAAAGATCTCGACCTGATGGAGTTCTCCATATAGAACGAACAAGAGTTTGTTGTGGATATACCATTTCAGTAGAGCGGACAAGGGTAGTGTATTCTTCGTTGAAAGTTGGTTGTTGTGGTTCCATGTCTAGTTGATTGTATGGCCTTGATGGTAGGCTAGGGTGATCTTCTACTACAATGTTACCCGAGGAATCCACTCGGACAAGGAGTGGATCATGAGGAATTTCCAAAGACAGGTTTACAAGAAGGGTGGACCTTTTGGGACCGGAACTAAATCTCTCTCAAGATTTCCTATCAAAGGAGTGACGACACTCCCAACGTCTGAATAGTTTTCAACCTCTTCACGGTAAACGTCTTTAGGTGAGTTAGGAGGTATGGGTTCGTAGACTTCTAGAGGAAACCCTTTCATCCTACGTGATCTACAAAGACTTTTATCGGCCACAATACCAATTTTAAGGACAACTAAAGAAAACAAACAACATTCACTAAGAAATGTAGAAAACCAACAAGCAAAACAATGTCTTCTCTCAATGAACGTACTAGTTGGTGATGAAATCCAACATCGTGTGATCAAATTGAGAAGGGGATAGGATATGAGCAGGTGGACCAATCACATTGGTGGCCTGAATAACAAACTTACACCTTGATGCAAGTTCCCTCACAATTTTTGATCCAGGATCTTTTCATCGAGTGACTTATAAAGAATTGCATTAAATGAGCATAAATTAAAGTGCATCATTAAAGAAGGAAAAGCTCAATAATGAAGAGACATAAGCATCAAATCTGAACACAAAAACTTGATAACGGAGTTCGTCCTTGGTGGACTACATCTCCCGATCCCACTCTCAAATGGGTAGGCTTTTTCATTAACTCAGGAAAAGAATTTGGCAAAATACATAAATATACCTCATTTTGAAATCAAGCTTCAAAAATATTGCTTAGATCATAAAACAGACAACACCATTGAATTCGTGGTGTCGAATTACCCAAAAATGATTGTCTCCACGCATTGATCCGAGTCTAGCACTCTCAGGCCCAAGAAGAATTTCATCTCGGTTTTTGTGCCCTTCAACCTGCAATAAATGTTGACTCCCTGTCTTGAAAATCATGCCCAATCGTACACATGCGCGCCTCCCCGAGCTCTGGGCAGATGCAGCTTTTAAGCAATTTTTTGGGCGTTATTTAGAACACAGGATTGTTGACCGGTTGGTTATGGTGTGAGTATTAAGGCATTAACCCGGGGTCAAACCCATGTGCCTGCCCCCTTTGTCTTTATCGTTGTAACCACACACACACACACACACACACACATATATATATATATAACCAAAGTTTGTTCCACCAGTTTGACGAAGGTTCTAGCCAAGCTCTATTTGTTAGTTGGTGCTGAATTTGGTGTGATCCCACTAGATTTGGCAGACCCACCAAATCATATAATTTTTTCAAATTTTTGGATACAGGCTGTCATTAGGCATTTTCCCACTGCCACGTGGCAACCCATGACTAAGCCACGTGGAAACCTTCTATTCGACCATGTCATCCACGACATCGTCAGCCTTCCATGTCAGCGCCACATCATCGTACGGATCCCACATCACTGCCAACTCACCATGACACATCATCATGCCACATCGGTGCCACATCACTGTACGAACTGCCACCTGGAAAAATCCTACTGGTCCACGAATTGGTCCAGAAGTGTCAAATCTGGGTGACACGTAGCAGCCTCTGGTGTTGCCACTTCATTATGTTGACGTTAGCATGACATGTGTCACCTCATGCTCCTACCATGTGTTTTGTACGAATGACGATGTCATATGTACTGGTGCTGATGTTAGCAGTACGGATGTTGACTCATCCCCCTGATGACTGGGCTAGGTTGACCAAACTTTGACCGCAAATATCTTTTGATCTGTAACTCTGTTTGACAAGCCGTTTACACTGTTGGAAAGCTTGTGACGCGCTCTTTGCGATGATGCCACTTTCACTGAGTTTTTAGGACTTTGATTTTTTTTTTTCCCTTTCTCTATCTACTAAGGCCATTCTGAGCTTCCTGAGTTGCTTATGCAAATTTCGAGTTGTCCTTAGTCTTCTCTGGATCCTTTTTGGCTCTTGCCCTCCCACTGAGAGATTTTTGGACCAACAAAAACTTTCATCAATCAATAGATAAGTGAGGGAAGAGTCCCCTCACTTTGTCCTTCTCAATCCACTTTGCCTTGCTTGGATGTGTACCCTTTAAGCCTACTCGAAGATAATCAAAATCACCCCTGTGTGAAGTCCTCGTCCTTCTGTCTAGAATGATATCTTCCTTTAACTCATCCAAGTACTTAGGATGAAGAAACTTCCTCATCCTAATCCATGATCATGGGAGGCTAAAAACGTTTCAAGTTCTCTACATTTACAACTGAGTAGATCTACATATAAGGTGGAACATATAGACGAAAAACATTGGTACCACTTTTCTATAAGATAGTCTAGGGTCCATAACAAATGGGCTTGAGTTTCTTTCCTTCACCCTTCAATCTCTCCTTGCTGATGTGAAGCCATACCCGGTCTCCAACTTGGAACTGATGATCAACCCTGTGCTTGTCATACCAAGATTTATACTGTTCTTGACTTTTCTCCAACTGTTCCCTGACTCCCTGGTGCACCTGTTGGATCCTTTGGATGAACTTGCGGGCTTTTTCCTCTTTTATTTCTTCATTTGCATCGATATCTCTCCCATACATCTAGTCTAAAGGAACCTTAGGTAGGTTACCAAAACATGTCTCAAATGGAGAACACTGAGTGGAGGAATGTAAGGCTTGGTTGTAAGCATGTTGTACATAGGGTATTTGTTCATCCCATAACTTGGGATGCTTGCTGTAGTAGCCTCAAAGAAAAAGTACCACTATTCGGTTTACCACCTTTGTCTGTCCGTCGTTATGTGGATCGAAATAAGTGCTCCTCTTCAATTTGGTGTCCATCATTCTCCACAAGCTTGTCCAAAAATCCCCAAGGAATCGAGTATCTTGATTCGAGATAATGGATGTGGGTAACCCAAAGTGAACCCAAACATACCGAAAGAAGAGATTAGCGGTCTGCTTAGCAACGATCTTCTTTTTACATGGCATTAAGATGTACATCTTACTGAACCTATCCACTACAACATACAAATAGTCATGACCCCCTTTTGACATTGGTAAACCCCCTATAAAATCCATGGAGATACTTTCCCATGGATGGGATGGAACAAGAAGTGGTGAGTATAGCCCCAATTTTCTATTAGTAGGCTTACAAGCTCAGAACACATCACATACCCCTTTACATATTTAGTTACAATTGCTTTCATTTGAGGCCAGTAACACTCTACAAATGAACCATAGTTTTTCCTATCCCAAAATGTCCAGACACAAGAGAAGTGTGAGCTTCTCGTATTACATGGACTCGTTCACTTGTAGGAATACATAGATTTCCAAGATGGTAGAGTAGTTTTCCCTGCAGACAATAGTTCTCTACCTGTGCACCATGGGTTAGCTTCTCATATACTTCTTTAAAATCTTCAATAATAGAAGCAACAATATGAGGTCTAGAAAGAATATCAACTACCTTGTTACCTGTACCTTTTTTGTACTTGATTACCAAATGAAATTGTTGTAGAAAACCCATCCATCAATAGTGTCGAGATTGTTGCAGTTTGGTTTGTGCTTGGAGATATTGTAAGGGTTGGTGGTCTGTATGTATGATTGTTTCCTTCCCTAACAAGTAGTGCTTCCATTTCTTTACACTTTGAACTAATGCATACAAATATTTATCATATGTAGGATAGTTAACAACAACTTGGTTAAAAGTTTTAGAGTGGTAACAAATAGGCTTACGATATTTCATCAATACTACACCCATGGCGCATTCGCTGACATTTGTCTCGATCTCAAAAGGATGTTGAAGATTCAACAGTGCTAATACTGGTGCTGTACTGATCTTCTTCTTCAAAGTGTTGAAATCTTTTTGTTGCTTTCCTTGCCACTGCAAAGTGTTCTTCACATTGGTTAAGGCATGCAAAGGAGATTCAGTAAAGGATAAGTTTGAAATGAACCTCCTTCAATACTAAACTGCACCTAAGAAGCTTCGAATCTTGGTTACACTTTTTTGCTCAGGCCAATTTACAATTACATCAATTTTGGAAGGATCAATTTTTAATTGTCTTCCTCCTACAATATGGCCTAAGTATACAAGTGCAGTCTTGCCAAATTCACATTTAGACAATTTTAGATACACCTTTTCCCTTTGCAAAGTATCCAATACTTGTTTTACATGCCTCACATGTTCATCCCAAGTCCCACTAAAAATAAGAATGTCGTCTAAATATACAATCACAAAATCATCTAGGAAAGGCCTGAATACATCATTCATCACACGCATGAAAGTTGTCGGAGCATTACAAATCCAAAATGACATAACTAATCACTCAAACAATCCTTGTTTGGTTTTAGAGGAAGTTTTCCATGCATCTTGTTCTGCAACCCTGATTTGATGATATCCACCGCGCAAATCCAACTTAGTGAAACAAACAACATTCTTTAACTGATCAAGTAAATAATTTATACGAGGAAGAGGGTATCGATTTTTCACCGTGATTTTATTTAAGGCCCGATAATTGACACACATTCGCCATGTGTCATCTTTCTTTGGTGCCATCACGATCGGAGAACCACAAGGAGATGAATTGGGCCAGATGATCCCTTGATCCAATAAGCCCTGTACCTGCTTCTTCTTCATCTCTGTCATCTCCGCAACTGACATCCTGTACATGCCCACATTAGGAAGAGGAGAATCCTACTGAAGATGTATCTCATGTTGGATTTCCATCTTAAGAGGTAATCCATATGGTTCCTGGAAAAAATCATCATATTTAGAAACAATATCAATTAATTCCTTCTTATGAGAAGGATCACATCCTTGGAAAGAGTCAGATGTTCCGATATCTTTATCTCTTATGACCATGAGTACATATCTCTTATTAGTGTTTATGAGTCTCTTCATTTGTCCTGCACTAACAAGTGTTGTGTTTACCCTCATGTTGTGAGCTCTAATAATATATTCCACTCCCCCCTTAGTAAGGTGGTACTTATTCTCACGATGAAAGAAGACTGCTTTTCTATCATAAAGATAAGGACTTCCCGACACTATGCACATATATCAAGTGATACAACATCCAAATCCACTTCATCAATAAACTTTCAAGCAATAACAAATCTGACCCTACATTGTTTGGTGACATTAAGTTTTTCTTTATCACATACCCAACCAAGAGGATAAGGCTTCGGATGTGGTTTCATTTCAAGACCCATCTTCTTGACAAGTGCTTCAAATATTAAGTTTACTTGGGAACCTGAATCAAATAATGTATCTATTTTAGTGTGTTTAGATAAAACTCTTATGTGAAATAATTCATTCCTCTTTCGTTCATCATCATGAGATTCATTATTGGAATTGAACTAGCATGAAGGGAATCATTACCTTGTACTCCAACCATTGTAATCTTTTCTTTGTCTCCTGAATCAAAACTAAGATCTTGTTGCACTATAGAAACAATTTTTGTCTTCCCCTTTCCACCAAACTGCTTCGGTCTCTTCTCTGGATACAGTTTCCAACAATGTTCATCATCGTGACCACTTTTCCTGCAATGAGTGCAATATGGATTTCCTCCTTCGCTTGTCACCGTGGCGATCTTCTTGTCCTTCCTTTTAAACCTCTTGAAATGTTTATGTGGGAGATTGGAAGGTTTCTTCGTGGGATCTTCTTGAACATGCTTTCCCATGTTCTCAAGGTGAGTGGTTTGCACACAAACTTCGTTAAGACTGGTGGGGTTAAACAAGAGTAAAATATGACGAATATAACTGTGAAGTGCGCCAATATACTTCATTAAAGTTTCATAAGAATCCAAAGGAATGTTTAATGCAAGAGATTTCTTCATAAATTCTTCTGTGAAACTTTGTACAATTTGACCTTTACTTTGCCTTAAAGTTTGCCATTCCATCATTGCTTTATGTAAATAACCCAATGGATAAAATTGCTTCCTTATCGCTGATTTAAATTCCGACCATGAGGAAAGAAGATTAACACAATTACTTTTGTCCTGAAGCTTGTTCCCCCACCATACGATAGCGGTGCCTTCCAACTGAAGAGAAGACAATTGCACTTTAACTTCCTCTTCATCAATATGTTGAACATGTCAATATACTTCAGCCTGTCGGATATAATTATCTAGCTTTTCAGGATTAACATCTCCATTAAACCTAGGTAAAGCAAATTTTACATAAGGCTTTAATAATGGTTTCTTAAAAGAGGCTTTATGGCTAGAATGATGAGAATGATGAGAATGCTCATAAGAATAAGAACTAGAACTTGATGGTGAAGATGGAGTCTCAGGAGGGTCTCCTCCAACCTCTTGGTTTACCGAAGCATCACCATCAACATGTGCTTCCTTTTTCTTCCCTCTCTTCTCGTAATCTCCATACATTCGTTCAACCATTTATGACATGCAATAAAAGACCATATGAAAGTTTTTCTCTTGTTCATCACGCTTGTCTTCTTCTGCCATTTTCTTCCTTCGGGATGCACGACCAACTTCGGGATTGAAAGTCTTAAGAGTTCCTTCACCCTACTTATGCTTGGCCCTAGTAAGCATTCACACTCAACAATTCAAGTCAAAGACGACTACTCTGATACCAATGTGATCCGAGATCTTTTCATCGAGTGACTTATAAATAATTGCATTAAATGGGCATAAATTAAAGTGCACCATTAAAGAAGGAAAAACTCAATAATGAAGAGACATAAGCATCAAATCTGAACACAAAAACTTGATAACGGAGTTCATCCCTGGTGGATTACGTCTCCGGGTCCTGCTCTCAAATGGGTAGGCTTTTTTTATTAACTCAACAAAATAATTTGGCAAAATACATAAGTATACCTCATTCTTGTTGGATAAATTTCTATTTTCGACACACTAATTCAGAGGGAGTTAACTGACTAGTTTTATTTTAGACTTTCTATTTTTACCATCATTATTATGCATGCATGCATTCTAAAGGAAAACTAACTGCTTAATTGCTTTTCTTAATTATGCAATGTTTTTCCCTATATATGAGTGTATTCCACTCATTCATTGTATCATATTGATCATGATCTATGTATCAATCATCAACTCATTGGAGTAGTGTGAATATATTTTCTCATTTTTCCATATTGAATCTCTCTTCCTTTCTTGATAAGATTTGTTTGTACTTGTTTTAGCTAGATATCTTGTGTAGGTTTCCATGAAACACTAACATGGTATCAGAGCTATGCTGCTTGGAGCAAGCCAGATAAGCCAAAGAATAAGGAAAATCAGAGTTTCGGTGAGCTAAATCTGTGGTCGTACCTTTCAACAGTTATTCCTCCCAAAATATTACATTTTTTAGGAAATGACCCACTAAGAAAGTAAATCGACCCATTTTGGAAGTGGGTTTTCAACCGTTTGGTGAGATTCTTCACCGTTTGCTCAGAAAGTAAGCTGCAAGATAGCCTCTTGAAACTCATACGAATCCGTGGTCGTACCTTTCAGCAGTGATTACTCCTAAAATATTAAGTTTTTGAGGAAACAACGCAATTGAAAGTAAATCGACCCATTTTGGAAGTGGGTTTTCAACTGTTTGCTAATATTCCTCACAGTTTGATCAGAAAGTAAGTCGGAAGATCATCTCTTGACACTGATATGAATTTTCACTTAAAGTGCCCTTTCTGCCGTGATTTCTTAATTTTTCACTTGCAGATTGAGAGTAAATTTTTAGGGGTTCTTAGAAATAGTGGGAGAGATGGATATGACAACTATTATACAATTAAACTTGGTGGTAATCCTAACACCATACAATTATTTTGATTGGAAGCCCAATGCGACATTCCAACTCAAAAGAAAAAGATTGTATAATTTGACGATGGTGACAGAAACATAACCTACATAAGCGATTGAGAATATGAGATGGGTGAACCGTAAGGATGAGGCCACAAGACTACTTCTTGAGTTAATCTCCACTGATTTATGGTTTCATATTGCTGCATGCAAGACTTCAAACGAGATCCAGACCACCATGGAAGGACTCTTTGGAAAGTAGGATGAGATGCGAGGTCATATGCTTGTGGTAGAGTTGAATACCTTAGACCCTAAAAGTTTTGATAATATACATGATTTCTTTACTAAATTTCAATCTTTGATTTTGAGCTTGGGTGAATGTGGTATTGACAAGTCTACACAAGAGAAACAACTTATTCTAACAATCTAGGCCAAGCTAGGACCAGAATACACTGTATATGTCTCCAATTTCCATTTTGGCATATGTCTTTTTGGAACAAATTGGAAAATGCCTACGTTGGCTCAGTTCATTGAGTCTCTTACACAAGAGCAGACAAAACTCATACATATGGGCCTCATGAAAGATCCCAAAGCACATGCACTCACCATGCATGATGGAAAAGGGTCATCCAAACAAAATGGGAAGGAGGGATATTCCAAACCCTTTAATGATTCTTTAGGTTCCAAAGATTCTTCAGATTCCAAGAAGAAGAAGAAGAAGGGAAAGCAATGCACTTACTGCAATAAACCAAATCATAAAGAATTCACATGCATGAAGAAACAAATCGATCTTATGGCACAGACACTTCAACAGAACAACCTTGGAAACTTCATTCCAGAGGGAGTCAAGAAGCAGAAGGAAGAAGATCCTGCTCCTAAGAAAGGTAATCATCATGCTCTGGTTGCAATTAATTCCTCATCTGATTCATAGATTATAGATTCTGGTGCATCCCGTCATATGGCAGCAAAAGATGAAGTTTTCTCTTCTTTGAGTCCATGCTCAAGACCCCCTGTTCTCATGGGGGATGATACTCCAGTAGCAGTAGTAGGAGAAGGGAGAGTGGAACTCCACAATGACAATTTTGAGAATGTTTTACATGTTCCAAAGCTTTCTATGAATCTGCTCTCAGTTTATCAGATCACTCAGAAAGGTAAAAATGTTGAATTTACATCAGATTCAATTTCAGTAATTGACATGCATGACAATTCCATCATTGCAATTGGTGAGGTGGATCACAAGTCAAGGTTGTATAAATTCACTAAGTT
>ML777801.1:1296791-1307111 GCA_009831015.1 Picea engelmannii | reverse complement strand
AAGTTAATTTATCAAAATCTCATCCATTGATTAGAGAGGACGACGAAGAATATGCCAGCATCTTCAATTGCCAACCCTAGGATTGAAATTTATGATTAAAAGGTGATTAATTCTGCCCATTGTCAATAGGTATACGCCTTTCGGCGTAATAAGTTTGATGAGTTAATAATGACCCATAAAACCCACGTGACCATAAAACATATGAAAATGGAATAAAGGTGTCGTATAAGGGTAATGACATATGTTTTAAATAAAATAATGTATTTAATACTTTATGATAAACTTTTACCTTTTTTTTTTTAATAAAAAAATATTATTTTAAAAAGATTAGTCATTTATAAAATATGAATAAAATGACTTTTTTCCAAATAATAATTATTATTTTGGGTGTTTGACTTGTTTTCAGATAATGACATGATTTTACAATAAGACAAAGACTCAACATTTAGTGAGAGAAGCCAAAACAAATGAGTTAAGCTAAAGTTTAGGGATAAAAAAGGGTTTTAAGGCAAGGGCGAGACCAATGAGTTAATCAAATTTGCAAGTTTTAAGGCAAGGGCGAGACCAATGAGTTAATCAAATTTGCAAGAAGTCAATTTTTTTTTTTTTGGTAAGGTCAATTTATGTTATAACAAGATTCTCCTTGATTTATGAAAAATATTTTAGGTCTTTTCATTCTTTAAGACAATATGATACCTGTAGATTTTACACAATCGATTGTTAGTGTTAGTTGTAGGTTTTTAAGGTAACAATAAGATAGAGAACAAATTGATTCATGCACAATCTAACTTACTCATCCATCAATGTTTACTGAGGGTGTAAGGTAATCAAACACTTCTATGCAATAATTCCATGCATTTTCATTTCCATATTTACATTGGCACTCATCATAAAATCCATACACCTGAAAAGCCACATAAATGGAATTGTAATCATATTTTTAATAGTAAAAGCAAAAATGAGTAAAAACTTTGAATCTGGTCAAGAATGATCATTCTTTGTCCAACTGAGATTTTCACATCTCTAAGAGCACTGCAATAAATAAACAAATGTTAATTGAAATTGCCAAATGTTATCAATGAGAAAAAAATAACAACTACAAGTGCTAATGGAGAATTTGGAGCTAAGAATTGAAATTTTGGCACATGGGTTTTGTGAGGAAGCCAGATTACTCTAACCTAGCATACTTGGTTTGTTTCTAGCACCAAAATATATCGAACTTGCATTCATTTTACCAAACCATTGGGAAATGTACAATATTTGCCAAAAAATGACTAATTTTAGTAAATCTTGTTGAAAATTTTGTTGTCATTGTTGTCAAACATAGAAAGCCTTGGATGCCAGTGTTGTCACAAGCAGGGGGAGACTGACCATTGTCATTGATGAAGGTAGGAATACTGAAATGACAGGTCCTAGGATCGAACCTGAACCATACACGACTACGAGGAAGACAGAGGAAGCTTCATGCTACAAATCAAATCAGACAGAGCAAGTTGAGAAGGTCCATGTGCATCTATATTGACGAGATCTCTGCTAGGGTGCTTGATGACGGAAGTTTCATAGGATCAAAGGAAGCTCTGGCTCACACTAATTAAATTTTGGCAAAGGCTTTCAGAGAAGAGAAAACATGAAGTTAATGAAGCAAAGTCAAAAGACAATATCCCACATGCACTAAGGAAATTGACTTCAACGGGTTTATAATGAACAAGCAAAAGATCTTAGCTTGAATGTGAACGGAAGAGAGATGGAACCATGTGAAAGGAGTTAACTTTTAGTGCTAGAACTTTTGTGTGTATGTTAATAATGGATGACCGAGATTAAATCTTAGATCTAGATCTTACCAGATCCATGGTCAGAAGCAGTCCTGAATTTGGAGTCTGAAACAATGGTAAAAGACTTTCATAGTCATAAATATCGGAGGAGGAATGTTGATAGAGTAATCTACGCTTCGATAGAAAAGTATCAAAGAATATTATGTTATTGTCCTTGATTTGCGTGTCGAAAGGAATATCCATAGTTCTCGTTCGTATGTTAATAATGGATGAACGAGATTAGATCTTGGATAGAGGTCCAAAACAATGGTAAAATAATTTTGGAGTTAGGTATTCAAAGTCGAAATGATACTCCAATGAAGAGAACTTCGACCAACATATGAGATATATTCAGAGGAAAACAGATCGACGACTCCTGGAAGGACACGTAAGCAAGAAGGACATTGCCATGTGTCCAATGACAAGTCATCACAATGACATAGCAAAGCAAGAGGGAGTGATGGTGTCATAGGCTTGGTGGCACCACATCATCCAATACACGTGGAAGAAGTCCACGTGGAGGACACATCGGTGCCATGTCAACACAACATCAAATACACATGTTAGACTTCGTACAATGCCGCATAAATACCAGAACATTGCCACGAAATAAGGCAAGTGTAACCCAATGACTAAACCATGTGTCATAAGTAGATTTGGCCATGTACAAAGGTGACAAGAAGTCTGACACTGAAGGAGACTCCGAATTAATATGAACCGTTGATCTATCAGAGCCATAGCAAAGAGATCTGGACTGTCCATCAGAGTGAGATGGTCGATGTTAAACAACTCACCCTTTTTATTTACACTCTGAAGCAAAAGTATAAAAGAATATTTCCTTCATCGGGAAAAGTCTTATCTCGAGAAAAATGAGCAATATGGACCGTTGGTCGGCATGATAACAATATGTGATGACAACCGTAGATTTACATGGGTCCCACCTAGCCACCTTACAAAAGGATTGATGAACGAAAGTTAACAATCATGCATGTTCAGGGGGTGACATAATGGGTGTTATTGATTTTAGACTGCGAGGACCATTGGATCTGTTGTAGTACTTGTCATCAGAGTAGAGTTGATACCTCGATGATGAATGACTTCGAGAATCAACAACAACTGTTGATCAACAATCCAATGATTGAGGTAGTTTTGAGTGTTTCAGACTCCCAGTGGTCCCGATAAACATGATCACAGATTGACGGTGGAGATTGAATGGAAAACTAGATCTAATGATGGTTGAGTGATGAGGTCCTAAGGGTCTGATAAGCCTGGTGATTTCAATATGATGGATGTTATATCTGATGGTTGTGATCGATCCAAGAATGATCAGACGAATACTCTACATTGTAATTATACTACATGGATAGAGTGAGAACAACAAGTGAGATCAATCCGAGATCCAAATCGGATGACTATTGAACATCGAAGGGGCATTACAAAAGACTACTAATTCAATGGGAAATGAGAAGATCGATGGTCGATATTTGATTCACAGTAATATTCCAATGGCTATTGAGTGATAATATTTGTGCCATGAATGGTAAGCAAGCTCGTGCACGAAACATACAAGGAATTTTGGGACCAGGTTGTAGGATTTTCTTTTAAGCCCAGTTTTGATGGAAACCTGGAGTTGAATTGTTAAATACAATTTGGTTGATAAGAAATACTTGGTGTATGAGATCGAATATATAATGATGCTCGAATTATGTTGAAAGTGTGCGAGTGCAATGGGTGGAGTGCGAAGAAGTAAGGCTATGGGGTTCATACAAAAGAGTGGAAGTGATGAAGATGATCTGAGGTTGATGACACAGAGGATGAAGCATGTTGGATAGGTCTTCTAAAGAAAACTACGAATTGAAAATCTTTTCAGGGTGGTAGGGTGGAGTAAGGAAGGGGCTTAGTGTCTCCTACAAGTCGATGCTTGTGAACAATAATTCTGTGGGTTGGTACCCGTTGGTTAAGTTGGTGCTTAGAAAGGGGATTGGTGCCCCATGTAGGTTGGAGCCTACAAAGATTATTGCAGATTGGTGTCTGTTGTAAGTTGGTGCTTACAAATGTTATAAATAAAGTTTTGTGGTTTTCTCCCAGTTGGGTTTCCACGATAAATCTCTGTGTATTGTGTATTGTGTATTGTATGATTTAGCTGTTCATTATTGACTACATGTAGATAACAAATTATGATTAAAAGAAAGTTGTGGTAAAAAGAATCGTGTAATATTTGTTGGATTACTGAGAGAGGGGGTAAATCGGTAATAGAGCAATCTAATCCTTTTTAACCACAAAATGCAAGTGATCAATGTAGCATTATCATCCAATAGTTGCAGAGTAAATAAACAATGAACAAATGAGCAATCATACACATACACAGTACACCAATGTTTTTACTTGGAAACCCAAAACGGGAGAAAAACACATAATTCTCTTTCTTATATGTGTTTAAGAATTACATTCATTGGAAACACCAACTTCTTCTTTTTTCCAGTTGCAATTGGAAGGAGGGTCCAACCCCCTAGTTTCTTAGGCTACAACCTGAGGGAAGCTCCAACTCCCCAATTTTCTGGCTACAACCAGAAGGAGGCTACAATCGCCTATGTTTTTCGGCTACAACCACCTATCCTTGTCCCATCCAACTGCCCTGAAATATAAGTAGAATGATGGAACCACTATCACACAATCACTGTGATATATACCACTATAAAAATGTACCAACTTGTACCACCGACCTGCAGCCAACCTGTAAAACTACCCTGCAATCAATCTGTACCTGAACTGAACATGTATCAACCAAATACAATAGATACACAACCTGTAGTTCTGCAACATGTGTATGTACGCACCCTATCTGTTATGCAGCCCGCATATGTACACGAGCTATCTGTTATGTAGCCTTTGTATGCCTCCTAAAAACTGGGGTTTTCTTTCTTCTAAAAACTTATGACCCTATGCAACTTCTTTCACATAGATATGAAATCTCTCACTATATCCAGACTGTAAATATACCCCGTGCATGCATCCTCATACATAACCTTTACCCAAAAACTCTATATCTCTCTCTAGTCATGTGCCATATAAGAGTGTGTAATCATGAACAAGTATAATAACCCTCACATGATATAGACATCAAACCCTTTATGATATTCAGCCTCTCAATACATCAACCACTTCACAAATACAAGCTCTCAACCATGTACCACAAAAACCCTTATCCATATGCCAAGAAATACAAGATGTGCCTCAACTCTAACAAGAAGTATGAATGATAAATATTGATTATACCAACATTGTATTTCTATAGATTTGAATTATACAAAATATCCCATGCAACCACTAGTATCTCTAGGGAGAATCCTCTAATCTCCATAACCATTTCTCATGCATACATCAAAATCCAACTACTCATAGAAATGAGACATACCTTTTGAACCAATGGATAGATTTGATGTATCTGAGCACTGTAGACCTTCCTGGGAGCTTGATATCAAAATCTAGAACCTCAACATCTTCATCTTCTCAAGTTTCTATGGCTTTAACCTCATGTACACACCCTAATACACTGCCAGCCCGCATATGTACTCACCCTAATACACTATCATCCCACGTACACCTCAAAACTTAGGTTTTTTTGTATTTGCTGTAATTCCAAAACTTTCACCGTCAACCCTTCGTGCTAATTCAGACTTTCGCAACTTCAGATGTATCAATGAGTACTTGCAATAAGCCTTACACAATAATAGATATTCAATATGTTCAAGTGTTATTAAATGAGAGAGCCTTGCCTCTTATTTATACTTTCATGTAACATCCTCAAGGGGTTACCTTTTAACCATATTAACCCGCTTTCCTTATTTTAGGGTTAACCCACTTATAACCACTTGTACACTTAACTTAACCACTTTCCATAATTAGTAATTTCTCCATTAACTTTATTATTTAAATAATTTGTTTTGCATCCTCTTTGACTTATAGTGCACTCATCACTTCACTTTGCAAACACTTTGACTACTTTAACCTTTTGGGGTTTCTAGATGACTCATGAGGGTTATCCAACTTCACATAGCCATAACTCTCTAGCCATGAGGAGTTATGTGACGTTCCACATACCATTTAAAATGGCATGACATGTACTATCCATCTAGAATAGTATTATCTGCAAATATATCAAAACTCATACCATTATCCATCAAACAAACTTGATTCCATTACCCAAACGCTAATAGAATTCACTACCATACTTTCTTCAAGAGTTGACATCAATGACAACCAACCCAATTAATCAACAATCTCCCCCTTTGGAATTGATGGCAACACTATGATGCTATACTGAAGTAATGTCATGCAATACTGAAGTTATATCACTCATGCTCCCCTTGTGACCATCGCTCCCCTGAAACCATGCCTCTGTGCTCTGCATATGATAAATATCTCCCCCTTTGTCATCAATGGTAAAGGTATCTTTCCATCTGTGGCTGCTCCCCCTAACTGGATTGTCCTTGGGGATACTCCCTGTGACTGAACTCTTGCTGAAACTGATCTCCCGACATGAACTGTCCTCTTTATGGTGCTTCCTCGTGTAGATCTAAGACATATAAGATAAGCATTCAAAAGCATTCATTTTGGAGTAGAAATTACTCCGAGTCTCTGGCGAAGATACTCAAAGGATTCTCTTGGAAGAAATTTTGCAAAGACGTATGCCACTTGTTCTTTTGTGCCCACATATTCTACTATGATGTTCTTCTCTGCAACATGTTCCCATAGAAAGTGATACTTGATTTGAATGTGCTTCGTCTTGGAGTGCATCGTCAGGTTCTTTGAGATACTGATGGCACTTGTATTATCACAATAGATTGGAATGGGCTCATCATACTCAACCTGTATATCTGTCAGAGTTTGTTTCATCCATAGAACCAGTGCACACCATGTTGTTGATGCAATATACTCTGCCTCGACTGTAGATAAGGATATTGATGATTGTTTCTTGCTTAGACATGATACTAAACACTCACCCAGGTAGAACGCTGCTCCACTGGTGCTTCGTCGGTCATCAATGCAACCTGCCCAATCTGCATCTGTGTAGGCAATAAGTGATAGATCCTTTCCTTTTGGATACCATAATCCAAACTCTTTTGTTTCTTTGAGATATCTGAAAATCCTCTTCACTGCTAAGACATGTGATTCCTTTGGTGATGCTTGAATTCGTGCCACCTGTCCAACTGCCTGCATTACATCTGGTCTGGATTCTATCACATATAGTAAGCTGCCAATCATTGACCTATATTTCCTTTGGTATGTAGACTTTGAATCATCATCTTTGCTCAACTTGCAACTGGTTTTCATAGAAGTGGTAACTGGTTTGCAATCTTCCATTCCGAACCTCTTTATCATTTCTCTGATATACTTAGTTTGATAAATACAAATTCCTTGGTTGCTTTGATGTATTTGAAGACCCAGAAAGAAGGATAGTTCTCCGAGTAATGACATTTCAAATTCATTTTGCATATCCTTTGAAAATTTGTGGCTTAACCTGTCATCATTGCTTCCAAAAATAATATCATCAACATAAACTTCAATTAATAAAATACTATCTTGAGTTACCTTGATGTAGAGGTTGCTATCTGCACTTCCTTTTCTGAACCCTGCCTACTGTAGATATTTATCTAGTCGAGAGTACCAAGCTCTAGGATCCTGTTTTAGACCATACAAGGCCTTCTTCAATTTACACACATAATCTGTATTCTTTGACAACTCAAATTCTTCTGGTTGTTCAATGTAGACTTCTTCTTCAAGTTCCCCATTCAGAAAAGTTGATTTCACGTCCATATGATACACTTTAATATTCTTGGAGCATGCATAAGCTAAAAGCAATCAGATTGCTTCCATTCTAGAAACTGGGGAAACTGTCTCTTCAAAGTCGATTCCTTCAACATGTGTGTATCCTTTACATACCAATCTAGCTTTGTTCCTTGTAACCTGTCCATCTTCATTCAATTTATTTCTGAATACCCACTTTGTGCCAATCATATTCTTATTCTTTGGTCTTGGAACCAATTCCTAAGTGTCATTATTCTTTGTTTGATCCAATTCTTCATCCATGGCCTTATTCCAAAGTTCATCCTTGCTGGCCTCTTCAAAACTGTTTGGTTCAATCGTAGATGAGAGTGCTAGGTGCGTTTGTTTTGGTGAACATATTCTTCTTCTAGTCTCAATTTCTGCATCTTTGTTTCCGATAATCTAATTTAAAGGATGATTCTTTTGTACTCGTTTTCTAGGTGTCTTTGGAGGCACTTGCTGGACTTGGTCTTCTACTCTATCTGATCCTCTTCATCTTCCCCTTCTACTTCTTCTTCATCTTTTGCTTCTTCTTCGTAAAGTTGTTCCATTGATTCATTTTCTTCTTCCTTTAATTCTCGTCCACCTGTTTCATCAATTGCTACATTGATGCTTTCCACAACTTTGTTCAACCTCAGATTGTAACACTTGTATGCTTTCCTTGCACTTGAGTAACCAACAAGTACTCCTTTGTCCACACGAGAGTCAAAATTTCCCATTCTACCATCTTCTCTTTTGATGTAGCATTTGCTTCCAAATACTCTGAAGTGATTCACATTTGTTGGTCTTCCTTTCCATAGCTCGTAGGGATTTTTTTCACTGTTATTTATGAGCATTACTATGTTTTGAATGTGAACTGCTGTATGCATTGCGTGTGTCCAAAAGATATATGTCAATTTGGAATCCATTAGCATTGTTTGAGCTATTTCCTGTACTATCTTGTTTTTTCTTTCAACAACTCCATTATGTTGAGGTGTCCTAGCAACGAAGAATTGTCTTTTTATTCCATGCCTGCTACAGTAGTCCATAAATTCCTTTGAAGGAAACTCTCCTCCATTATTACATCTGAAACATTTGATTTTTTAATCCATTTCATTTTCAACCATTTCCTTGTAGATCTTGAAGTTTTCAAAAGCTTATAACTTATTCCTAAGAAAGCAAACTGCAGTCATTCTTCTATAATCATCAACTAATAACATAAAGTATTTCTCACCTTTTAAATCCTTTGTTGTAGTTGGTCCAACTAGATCAATATGCATATTTTCCAGTGGTTTTGTCGTTGAATATTCCTTTGATTTAAACCTGGTCTTTGTTTTCTTTCCTTGTTGACAATGCTTGCATAAAGTGTTGGTTGGTTTCGTGATCTGGGGCATTTCTCTAATTGCTTCCTTTCTGCTGACTTTGACAAGGTTATCAAAGTGTATGTGACCCATTCTTCTGTGCCATAGCCAACCTTCATCTTCCTTTCCTAGACAACACTTTTCATTTCCAATTTCACTTAATACATATATGTTGCTTGAAGTTCTTGCAGTTGTTGCAATCAATTTTCTTGAACCTTCTTTTCTTATCTCACACTTTTTTGAATCGAAAGCAACTTTATGACCTTGGTCACACATTTTAATCACACTTAGAAGATTATGTTTCATATCTCCTACTAGTAGAACATTTTCTGCCTTGGTATTCTTGTTTCCAATTCTAACTGTGCCTTTTCCAATGATTTTAACTGAATCATCATTACCAAAGGAGACTAATCCATATCTTTCCTTTATTAATGTAAGAAACTTGTCTTTATCACGTGTCATGTGTTTTAAACAACCACTGTCAACATACCAACCACGTTTCTTTTGCTTAGCTTGTAGAGCGAGTGTACATTCTTCATTGCTATACTAGTTCTGTAAGAGCCGAATTAATTTAAACAACCAGTAATTTACAACACAACAGTAAAATTTAGAAGTTACCTTCATTTAGCACATTCGCCATCAAATATATATCAATAATAATAAAATTGAATAACAAATTAATACAAAAACAATGCATAATTCTTGGTAAATACCTGAACCTGATGCTACTATCCCTCCTGTTGTCCGCAACTTGCTTCCTTCCCGCTTCTGCAAAACACTACCCAAAACCGTCCTCCCTGCCAACTAGGTAGCTCCCTAGCCCCAGGATATCAACGGATATCCTGGCCCTCCGTGCCCAAAACCCCCAGCAACTCCGGTGCACTGTATCAATCTCACTCATGAATTTTCACTTATGTCTGCAATACTCCCAGCTCCCAAAATCCATCCCCAAACTCCCGTAGAATACCTCCCGTCAAACTCCTTCCCTTCCTTATTCCTCCTTCACTGACCTCCCCCCTTCATTTACTCCCTACCAAACTCCTTTATTACCTCCTTATCTCCCCCTTTAATATCTTATCCCATTCTTTAATGTCTTATCCTCTCCCGCATACGTAAAGCATTTTAATTAAACAATTTAAAATTATTAAACCCCCCTTAAATTATTACCAATATCATTGAGTGTGATATGTAATAATTAATTAATTAATTAATTAATCAAAAATTAAAAACAATTAATTAATAAATAAATAATCAATTAATATTATTAATACTAATCATTGTTTAATTAAAACCATATTAGGACAATTAATTATCTAATAAATTTTACTTAATAATCCCTAAGC
>ML777801.1:1281295-1295566 GCA_009831015.1 Picea engelmannii | reverse complement strand
GATATCCTGGCCCTCCGTGCCCAAAACCCCTAGCAACTCCGATGCACTGTATCAATCTCACTCATGAATTTTCACTTCTCTCTGCAATACTCCCAGCTCCCAAAATCCATCCCCAAACTCCCGTAGAATACCTCCCGTCAAACTCCTTCCCTTCCTTATTCCTCCTTCACCGACCTCCCCCCTTCATTTACTCCCTACCAAACTCCTTTATTACCTCCTTATCTCCCCCTTTAATATCTTATCCCATTCTTTACTCCCGCATACGTAAAGCATTTTAATTAAACAATTTAAAATTATTAAGCCCCCCTTAAATTATTACCAATATCATTGAGTGTGATATGTAATAATTAATTAATTAATCAAAAATTAAAAACAATTAATTAATAAATAAATAATCAATTAATATTATTAATACTAATCATTGTTTAATTAAAACCATATTAGGACAATTAATTATCTAATAAATTTTACTTAATAATCCCTAAGCATGTATTCATCTAGGGTTGTTACAGGTTCTGCTTTCTTATCCATGTTCTCTTCTGAGGTTCTTGTCTGTGACTGTTGTTGTTTTGTTGTGGTTCTTTAGGAGGGACTGTTATTCTGCACTCTTTGTCCATGTGTCCAAATTTGTTACACTTGTAGCATTCCACTTCAGTGCTCAATGATTCAAACCTGTTGTAACTTCTTCTCTGTGTTTCACTAGGCCTTCTTGGATAACCCTTTTGTGTATGACTTTCAAATTTGTTTATGTTTCTTCTCTGTGTTTCAATGTCTTCTTTATCAGAGTCTTCTACTGCCATGAATATAATTCTTTCTGTCTCACTGTCACTATCTTCATCTTCATCTGATGAGGAGATGTCTTCTTTGGTGCATAAGCTTTTCTTGAAAGCTTTATTTATGGTTCTTTTGCCTTTATATGTTTGTTTTCTATTTGAGTAATCTTCATCATTCCTCTTATTTTTCTTATGAGGACATTTGTTAGAAAAATGACCAATACCATCACAATTAAAACAAATCAATGGAAGCTTACCTTTATATCTGCCATTGGTTCCCTTGTTCAATCTTCTAACAAAGTTGGCCACTTCTTCACCATCTTCCGAGATGTCATTGCTGCTGCTATGTTCTTTTTCCTTTTGCTTTCCCTTTTTCTTTGATCTTTTGGATGCTTTGAAAATTGCTTCTTTTATATATGGATTTTCCTGTTCAGTTCTCATTTCATATGCTGTGACGATTCCATGTAGTTCGTCCATTCTTATTGTGTCTATATCTGCTCTTTCTTCTAGTGCTAATATCTTAGGATCAAATCTCATAGGAAGAGATCTTAGTACCTTTTGAACAATTACAGATTCTTTAATTTATTCTCCCAATCCTATGCTTGCATTTACTGCTTCATCGACTCGTAAGAAGTAAGCTGCAATATTCTCATCTTCCTTCATCTTTAGTTGTTCGAACTGACCTCTGTAAGTTTGAAGCTTTGCTGCTTTGACTTTTGAATCTCCTTCATAAATATTTTGAAGCTTGTCCCAAATCTCTTTAACGGATTTCCAATGTATAACTTTGGTGTATACAGATTCACAAAGACCATTCAAAAGTGCATTTGTGGCTTTGGAATTATTTTGACAGAGTTTTATTGCTCTTTCATTTGTCGACGGAACTGCTGGTTCTTTGTATCCATCTACAACTGATTGCCAAATTTCAAATCCCTGTGCCTGTATATATGTTTTCATCCTTCTGCTCCAAAATGCATACTTATGTCCATCAAACTGTGGTATTCCATTTTTATACATGTTGTTGCTCTCCATGATCTACCTTTCAGTGGTTAATTTGATTTATGAAGGAACCCGCTCTGATACCAATTGTTGGATTACTATGAAGGGGGGGTGAATCAGTAATAAAACAATCTAATCCTTTTTAACCACAAAATGCAAGTGTTATATCAATGTAGCGTTATCATCCAATAGTTGCAGAGTAAATAAACAATGAACAAATGAGCAATCATACACATACACAATACCCCAATATTTTTACGTGGAAACCCAAAGCGGGAGAAAACCACATAATGTTTTTTCTTATATTTCTTTAAGAATTATGTTCATTGGAAGCACCAAATTCCTTTGTTTTCCAGCTGCAACTGGAAGGAGGCTCCAACCCCATAGTTTCTCAGGCTACAACCCGAGGGAAGCTCCAACTCCCCAATTTTCTGTCTACAACCAGAAGGAGGCTACAACCCCCTATGTTCTCCAGATACAATCGGAAGGTGGCTACAACCACCTGTCCTTTCGCCGTCCAACTACCCTTAAATATAAGTAGAATGATGGAACCACTGTCACACAATCACTACTATATATACCACTGTAAAAATGTACCAACTTGTACCACTTACCTACAACCAACCTGTACAACTGCCCTACAATCAATCTATACCTGAACTGAACATGTTTCAACCAAATACAATAGATACATGACCTGTAGTTCTGTAGCATGCGTATGTATGCACCCTATTTGTTATGCAATGCGCGTATGTACACGCCCTATTTGTTATGCAACCTGCGTATGCCTTCTGAGAACTAAGGTTTTCTTTCTTCTAAAAACTTTTGACCCTCTGCAACTTCTTTCACATAGATCTGCAATCTATGACTATATATAGACTGTAACTGTACCCTATGCATGTATCCTCATACATAAACTTTACCCAAAAACTCTATATCTCTCTCTAGTCATGTGCCATATAAGAGTGTGTAATCATGAACACATATAATAACCCTCACATGATCTAGACATCAAACCCTTTATGATATTCAACCTCTCAATACATCAACCACTTCACAAATACAAGCTCTCAACCATGTACCACAAACACCCTTAGCCATATGCCAAGAAATGCAAGATGTGCCTCGACTCTAATAAGAAGTATCAATGATAAATATTGATTATACCAACACTGTATTTCTGTAGATATGACTTACACAGAAGATCCCATGCAACCACTAGTCTCTCTAAGGAGAATCCTCAAATCTTCATAACCATTTCTGATGCATACATCAAAATCCAACTACTGATAGAAATAAGACATACGTTTTGAACCAATGGATAGATCTGATGTATCTGAGCACTGCAAACCTTCCTGGGAGCTTGATCTCAGAATCTAGAACCTCAACATCTTCATCTTCTCAAGTATCTATGGTTTTACCCTCATGTACGCACCCTAATACACTGCCAAGCCACGTATGTACGCACCTTAATACACTGTCAGCCCACATACACCTCATAACTTAGGGTTTTTCTTATTCGCTGTAATTCTGAAACTTTCGTCGTCAACCCTTTGTGCTAACTCAGACTTTTGCAACTTCAGATGTACCAATGAGTACTTGCAATAAGCCTTACACAACAATAGATATTCAATATGTTCAAGTGTTATTAAATGAGAGAGCATTTCCTCTTATTTATGCTTTCATGTAGCATCCTCAAGGGGTTACCTTTTAACCATCTTAACCCACTTTCCTTATTTTAGGGTTAACCCACTTATAACCACTTGTCCACTTAACTTAACCACTTTCCATAATGAGTAAGTTATCCATCAACTTTATTATTTAAATAATTTATTTTGCATCCTCTTTGACTTATAGTACACTCATCACTTCACTTTATTATTTAAATAATCTCTTCTTTGCAAACACTTTGACTACTTTGACCTTTTGGGGCTTGTAGATGACTCACGAGGGTTCTCCAACTTCACATGGCCATAACTCTTTAACCGTGAGGAGTTATGTGACGTTCCACATACCACCAGAAATGGCATGACATGTACTATCCATATATAATAGTCTTACCTGCAAATATATCAAAACTCATACCATTATCTATCAAACAAACTTGGGTCCATTACCCAAACCTTTGTGCTACCGAAATTCTCTACCAGACTTTCTTCAAGGGTTGACATTGATGAAAACCAAACCAATTAATCAACAATATTGATTCACCCCCCTCTCAATATTCCAACAATTAGTATCAGAGAAAGTTCCTTCAGGAACAACCTAACCGATGGAAGGTGAATCCTCACACTGGAGGGACATGAAGGGTTTTCCAGAAACAAAGCCCCAAGATTTGATGTATAAGAATATGTCTTCTGGAAAATAAGAATGCAATCCTTTTTTATGTCACTCGGATATGATGTGTGGGATTCAGTAGTAAACGATTACAAATCTTCAACAACTCCTCCAACTGATACGACTTAAATTAGGCTCAATAACAATAATTCAAGGGCCATACATGCTATTCCTTGTGGATTAACAAAATCAGTATACACCAAAGGCATGCATTGTGACTCAACTAAAGAGATGTGGGACAAACTACAAAATATTTATGAAGGATATGATAAGTTTAAGAGAGCAAAGTTACAAATATATAAAGGACAAATTGAGACTCTCAAGATGAATGAAGAAGAGAAAATTGTGGCCTATCTTCCTTGTGTGGATGAGGTATTCAACTCCATCAAAGGATTAAGAGAAGATGCTAAAGAAACTAGTATTGTACAAAAGGTGATCAGATCACTTCCCTCAAGATTTAATCCCAAGATATCAATTATTGAAGAAATGAAGGATCTGGACATTCTAACTATGAATGTGCTGCATGGAACCCGAACTGCATATGAAATGAGAATAGAAAATGATAACCCACTAAGAACATCGAGGAAGGAAGCATCACTTAAGGCATGAAATAAGACATAGTGCAAGATAAGTCATTGCTTAAATAGCGAATTGGATGAGGAAGAAGCAAATTTCATCAGGAAGCTCAAAAATAGATACAAATGTAAGGTCCCTTTCAAATGTTTTAATTGTGGAAAAATATGACACTTTGTTCATACATTTCCTTATGCAAATACTAATGAGAAAGAATAATCTAATTTCAAGAAAACCAACAAAAGGAAGATTGAAAAGAAGAAAGAGTATTAGAGACAAAGGAAGAATATATGTACCAATGAAGACAATTGCTCATCAGATGATAGCGATAATGAAGAAACTAAGATTCTCTTTATGGGTCTGGAAACACAAACAAATGAATATACTGATTCAATAGAAGAAAACAATTTTGCAAAAGTAAATCTTGAAGCATAACTCATTAGTACCCTAGAAGAAAATTACAGACTTAAGGATAAGAATAGAAATCAAAAGAGGGAACTATATAAATACAAAGAGAAGGAATATGATGATAAGGAAATAGAAAATACAATAATTACCTTAAAGGTTCAAGTAGAAGAAGCAAAGAAGATTGAAGAAGTTCTAAAGGCTCAATTGAAAGAAAAAGAAGATATATGCAACACTCTTGAATCTGAAATAGTCCACTTGAGAAAGAAGTTGGGGAAATCAACAAGAAGCTCTACAACTTTAGATGAAATCCTAAATCATTAGAGAGCACCATTTGACATAATGGGTCTTGGATATAGTAACATGAAGGAAGCTGTCATTGAAGAAGTATCAACATATTCAAAACAATCAAGAGAAGAAAGAACCAAGAACTATGTTGTCACTCTTAGAAATCCAATCAAAGTTGAAGACCACAGAAGGGAAGAACAATATGATCCACAAGATACAAATTTTACTCGCAAAGACCGAATCTAGAAAAATATCCCATCAAGATGGAATCACTCAACTAGGTATCAAAACTATTTCTATGGCTATTGTTTTTCTTGTAATGTATTTGGTCATAATGCAATAGACTGCAGAACAAGTATAAGAAGAAATTACACGAGGAATAACTACCAGGATACTCAAGGATTCTCAAGGAGAAATTACAATTCATTTTCTCCCTTGATGAATTACAACATCATATGTTATAACTGCAATAATTTCGTACATATAGCAAAGTACTGTAGAAGTAATCTCAAGCAAGTTTCACCTATAATGAAAAATATTTGGGAACAAAAGAAAGAAAATTCTTAGTTTGTTCAAGCAACTCTTTGTGCTCAGAAAAACAAGGATGAGTGGGTTATCGACAGTGGATGCTCTAGTCATATGACAAGAGATAGAACAAAGTTCATCACCTTGAAGAAAAATGAGGGCAACATTACCTTTGGAAACAATGACAAATCGAAGATAGTTGGAAAAGGCACCCTTAGTCTTGACAACAGAAAAGCGAAAATAAAAAGGTTTTGTGTGTTGAAGATCTAAAACATAATATTCTCAGTGTAAGCTAGATGTGTGATTAGGGACACAATCTCATGTTTAATTCTCGAGGATGTGAGATCAGAAAAGAAGACACAGGCAAGCTGATAGAAAAAGGAATAAGAACCGCAAGTAATGTATATGTTCTTCATGAAATCAATGGAGAAAAGTACTTTATAGGACATATCGACGAAAGTTGGTTGTGGAATAAAAGAATGGGCCATATGAACTTTAACAATATGGTAAAAATCAATACCAAACAAGCAGTAAGAGACATGCCAAGAATCATAAAACCACCAAGCACTATTTGTAAGCAATGTCAACATGGAAAATAGTCAAGGGTGAACTTAAAAACAAAAGAATACACAACTTCCAAGCCTTTTGAACTTGTACATACAGATATTTTTGGACCATCAAGGACTAAAAGTTTGCAGGGAGAAAGGTACTTCATGTTACTCATTGATGACTATACATGAATGACTTGGGTTACTTTCCTAAAAAATAAATTTGAAGCATTTGACAAATTTAAGGCATTCAAAGCTCTAGTTGAGAACGAGACAGAGATGGAAATCAAATGTTTAAGGTTAGGCAATGGAGGTGAATTAAATCCAATGAGTTTGTGGAATTCTATGAAGCACGTGGAATAAAAAAACAATATGCAGAAGCAATAACTCCTCAACAAAATGGATTTTTTGAAAGGAAAAACATACATGTACAAGAAATTGCTAGAATGATGATAAATGAAGCAAGTCTATGAAACAATTTTTGGAGAGAAGTAGTTTATACAACTGTCTATATCCTAAATAGAGGACATATCAGAATCAACAGTGACAAGACACCCTATGGAAAGGGTGACCAACATTTGTCAAACACTTTATAATTTTTGTGAGGAAGTGTTACATCAAACGAGATGATGAGGAGTCATGAAAATTTGACTCCAGATCACGTGAAGGAATATTTATTGGATACTCATCAAGAAGCAAAGCCTATAGGTGTTACAATAAAAGGTTGTAGAAGATTGTTGAAAGTATTAATGCCAGAATAGATGAAGAAATCAAGTACATTAAAGAAGAAGAAGATGAACATGAAGAAGAAGAACAAGAAAATGAAGAAGAACATGAGGAAGAAGAACAAGCAAATGAAGAAGAAAAGGAGGAATAAGAACAAGAAAACGAGGAAGAAAGGAAAGAAGAAGCATAACACCAAGATACATAAACACCATCAAGGTTTGTACAAAAGAATCACATGGAAAACTTGATTCTTGGTGACAAAAATGCTAGAACTCAGACAAGGAGGAAATTGCTAAACAACTCTGAGCAGATGAACCTCTCCCTATTGTCTCAAGTAGAACCTAGATTCTTTATAGAAGCTCATAATGATCATCATTGGGTGAATGTTATGGAAGAAGAGTTAAATCAGATTGAGAAAAATGAGACTTTAGAGCTTGTCCCAAGACCTAAGGATAAAAATGTGATTGGAACTAAATGGGTATTCAAGAACAAGTTGAATGAAGATGGAAAAGTAGTAAGAAATAAAGCAAGACTGGTCTGTAAAGGGTACATTACAGAATGGTACACTCGTTGAAAAGAGTTTTTCCAAGTTTACCAAAAAAAGAGTTTTTTCTTAGTCCACCAAAAAGAGTTTTTCCATTTTTTCCAAAATATAAGTTTTTTCGTAGTTCGTCGAAAGAGTTTCTCCTAGTTCAGCGAAAAAAAGTTTTTCATAGTTCGCTAAAAGAGTTTTTCATAGTTTGTTGAAAAGAAATTTTATCAAGTTCACCGAAAAGAAACTTCTCTTGGCTGTAGCTTCCCCTGACGCATTCAGTAATACTGAATCTGAGAGACACAACCATATTGTGCTCTTTGCCTTCCTATCCAACTTTGCCCAATATTCTTTTGGCATTCCTATAGGTGCAATACCTGGATCCATTACGACCCATTAATGTTTGTCTACCAACAAATCTTCCATCTTGAGCTTCCACAACACAAAAATTCTCCCATTAAATTTCTCGATCTCTATTTTTGAATTGCTCGTCATTTCTTTTCACCACAAGAATCAATACTGTAGAGATCCCATTATAACAAGGTTTATCATAGACCCAAGCCAAACCCCTGGTCACAAAGGCATCCCCTTTCAGCTAATGAAATGAACACACAGATTCTGAAAAATAGAAAATAACACAATTGCAATCACACACACACACACACACACACACACACACACACACACACACACACACACACACATATATATATATCGTGCGACATCCAAAACCCCTAATCCATTGACCTAGATTATATTACAACCCTAATTCCTTAACTGAAATTAGAAAACCATGGGCTAAGCCACAAAGCCGCCCATGCACCAAAAAACCACCAAAAGCGAAAACTGTGTGCTGAAAACGGCTAAAAAGCGGACGTAAAAAATACCTAATTTTTTTCAGGGGTTTTTCCCTCCTAATAAGGGGGGATGTCCTCCCCTGTGAACCCCCCATTGAGATCGATGCAACAAATCACGCTTTGGGTTGGTTGTGCAAATAATATAACACATACCCAATAATGAGTATGCATATATTAACCATATTTTGATGATTTTTGGGGGGATTTATCGCATTCTTCTTTTTCACTCTTTCTTGTTCTCAGTTCTAGGAGACAAGAGAGGATTTTTTTGGTAAAGCGCCATTACTAGTTGGCTGTATGAGAAGACTAGTTATTTTCTAGCAATGGAAGGATGCCTAAGTGAATGGAAGCATTGGCATTTGGGGAAAACTTCACAACTAAGAATCTCTGGAGCTTCCAACCTTGAGATTTCCTAATCAGTTTGTAATAGAGCCCTAGAAAGAATTGGAATAGCCCAAGGGACTACATTGTAGAGAAGGGGTTGAATATTTTTTGAGGCACCCTTCGATTTGGGTACATTACAGTTTGGTATCAAAGCATAAATTTGTTGTGACATGACCCAGATCGAAACTTGGTACACTACATTGTGACATCAAAATGAAGGTTCCAACACCAGACCTATATGGGCCTAGATTAGTGCAAATTTTTCAAATTCATTGTTGCAGAGTTTAATCTATGCTAAATTATAAAGAAATCCCCAATTTTTGGATGAATCCAATTTGTATTGGCCATATATTGTTGAATGTATGAACCTCAAAAAACAATTCCTTCAGAGAACTCAAAAAATATTCCTTTGACAAACTTCAAAATAAACTCACTTCGAAAAACTTCAAAAACACTTTCTTTTCGACAAACTATGAAAAACTTCTCATCAATGAACTAAAATAAACTTCTTTTTCGGTGGACTCAATAAAACTTCTCTTTGATGGACTTGATTTTTCTTCTTCGGTGAACTTGTCAATCTGTCTTCGGTGAACTCATTTTAACTTAGATTTTTTTTTACCAAGTCCACGATGAATCCAAACTGACAATTTCAATATCATAACTAATCTGGGTAGTTGATGGGTATCCTGGTTATCAAGAAACAACTAAAACAATAAGAAGCCAATACTTTTTCCCATGAATGAAAAAGGATGTGGTTGATTACATAGCGAAGTGCATGGAATGTCAAAGTGTGAAGGCTAAGCATAGACACCTAATAGGTTTTCTACAACCATTCCCAATTCTAGAGTGAAAATGGGAAGTGGTAACCATTGATTTTATTACAAAGTTGCCTAGGACAACACGACAACACAATTCAATAAGGGTAGTGGTGGATAAGTTGATAAAGGTTACACATTTTATTCCAATCAAGATGACTCATAAGGCAACCGACATTTCAAAGATATACATGAAGAAAATTGCTAGGTTGCATGGAGTACTATTGATGTTTATATTGGTTAAGATCCAAACAACAACCTAATGAGGATAAAATATCCCCTTGTGTTTTTATAGAGGTGGTACTCCTTTGTATGTTTTGAAAGATATATCTTGATACTTGGAATATTAACACAGGGATACTCAAAAGAAACCCCAATCTTTGTTGCTCAACAAAATATAAAATATTATTGATTGAAAAATAATATATTCACAAGAGAATTCCTTATAAGAGGACCAATAATCTTTCAAATACTATGATACAATATACAATATATTGTATAGAAATACAATAACCATTAAATGAAAAAAAATAAAATTCTCACATCCATCATAGTATCATAAATTTTGATCACATTCATAAGAAGGAAAGACACAAGTCCACAATTGAAAGAAAGTGGAATAGGGTTGAACCTGAAAAGAGGAAACAACGAAACGATTAGAAACTGGTTATGTTTTCTCAATAAAGACAAGACACAACTGAATGATTCTTGAATGAGAAGAGAAAAAGAATAGGAAAATTATGAAAGATGTGATAAATTTACTCCCCGTGATGGATTTCTATTTCCTCTATCTGCTTGCCGAGGTGCCTTTTGTATTCTCCTTTGCTAGGATCTTTGACCATTTGTAGGTCCCATTTCTTGATCTGTTTCCGTTATTTGATTAAAGCTTGCTTTAACCAATTTTCAATATAATCCCTCATTGGTGTGACAGTTACTTCTTGCCTTGCTCTTATGTCAAATAATGAATCCTCTATCTCTTAGTAGTCAATTGAAATGTAATGTAATGTATCTTCTACATATTCATTCTTGTTTACATAATTGATTAACCAACTTTCTGCTTCAAACCCTGAATACTTTGTTAAACTATTGAATTTCTCGATTGATGCAGATTTCAATGATTCTAATTTATTTTCAAACTGCTCCTTAGTCATTAATATAGAATTTAGAATTATATTTGGGTCATCAAATTCTCTAGTTGTTCCAACTATATCCAACTCAACTAATTTTAGATATCATTCTCCCTTTTTTACACTTGAAGTGTCAAGATGGACCAATATTTATTTTAAACATTTAATTCTTTTAATCTAGAATGCCTTTAGTTGTTTAATGCGTACTGAGGAGGGTAAGTCTTCTTATTTTATTTTTAACTCACTCATATTTGAAACTTTCATACTTTCATAACAAAGGCGATAACGACTCCTTCATAAAATTCCTCATCATTTTCTAGGTCGGCCTGTAGATATTGTCTTAGGTTTCTCATCCTTGATCCTAACAAAATTAAATTATTTTCTAGTTCCCAAGTCTCAAGGATTATAGACATTGTTTTCTTAATATTTTCTCCAACATATCTTCTGACTGTGACAAGTAAGCTTGACGTCCCTCTCTATATTGAACTGGATTCTGGTGTTCTGTCAAAGCTCTTCCATGGCTATTTTGTAGCAATTGGGATGACAAATATGGGTGGAGGCATCAGAGCACTCTTTATTTCTTTAATTTTGTCTTACAAGGTTGCATTTCCATTCTCCATATCATCAACAAACACTTTAAGGGCTTCCCCTGTAACTTCGTGGATCCATACTATTTTAGAAGGTGGGACCCCATTGAGATCAAATTCTAAACTAGATTTTCCTTGAAATTTTTTGTTTTTCGAATGAACTTTTTCAAAGACAAGTTTCTTTGTACTCTTTTTGAACATAGCACTATGTAAAGTCAAGGAATCTTCTTCAAAGAAGACTGGTTCTTGCGTTTCCAATTCTACTGCAACTTGTATAATTTTCTGCACTCTTTCTTCCTCGTCGAGGAATTCTATGTCCTCAATATTTGAATCCAGGTCCATGTCTTCAAGAGCGATTTCATCTTCATGTTCTATCTCATTTGTTCCTTCCTAATTTATCTTCATTTTTATTTTACTAGTTATTGGAATCTTATGGAGTCGTTCAAGACTTCCCTTAGGAGGGTTATGGTCACCTCCATCATCATAATTGTCCATTGAATATTTCTTTTGTTCCTTTGTTGCTGATTGAGAATTTAGTTTGGTTGGCTACTTTTCTGATATACATTAGGAGAATTAGTACTCCTTTCATCAACAACTCTTCCCCTTTTGTCTATGATGGTCAATAGTGATAATAACAGTCTCAATGTCCTCTTGTTTCTTTTCAACAAACATTGTTTGAGGGTCATGGCTGTCGTCTTCGTCTTCTCTGAATAGAAATGAACTAGCAAGTGAAACACTAAATCTGAAACATGTCATATGATCAATAAACAAGTGGTTAGGGTCGAACCCTTTGATTTTGTTTGCTAACTTTAAGTTAAACTGGTCAAATTGCACCGAAAATTCATCAATATTTGAAGTATTTCTCAATAAAATTTCCCCAATTCTCCAAGGCAAAGGAATGAATTTATTTTTGTCTTTTTTCATGAATGAAATGAGCCCAAAATCTGTATTGTCTGCATACCTCTACAACAAATATCTTGTTTGACACATAATACAAGAGGTACAAATGTTTTTCTCAAGAGTAATAAATTTTGATAACACTATAGTGGTCCATGGCTTCAATGCTTCCTTTTTTATTCATGAAAGTCGTTGCTTCTAAAGATAGTCTCAATGTTTTCAGCCCAAAGATAAAATTTTTAAAGGAATAAAAAAATGCATTATGAACTTCATAGAATAAACCCTAAAGGACCCTTTACTGGGTCCACTTAACCCTCAAAATTGGTGAGATCTGCGATCTCAGCTCTACCTGGGCACTCCTTCTTTGAACACTATGTCGAAGTCCAAAAGTGGGCCAAATATGACCAAGGTTTCCTCAACACTTGGTCAAGGGCCAACATGCCCCCAACACTCACCTGTGACTCATCCCAAGTCACTTAGGCCCAGACAGTGCTGCTTCAAAGGCCTCGAGCTTCACTTGAGTTGCCTCGACTTGCTGCTTCGCCTGAGCCTCCTGCTCAATGAGCTCCTGGATCATCTGCTCTGTAACAGTCCCTTCCAGGTGTTGTTCTAATGCTGCAACCACTTGATCTAGTTGTGAGCCTTGTCCATCAATTTCTTCGAACACCTTGCACACTTCGTCTTGCACAGGTTGCAGCTTCTGCGTGACTTCCATTACCTTTCCCTGGAGGGCAGTGATCCGTTGTTGTATTGTGTGATGCTCCTTGGATATCTTCATTATTTATATTGCAGTGAGAAACTTCATCTGCACCTGCACTGAAAATGCTTACTGCTGCGCCTCCTGTAACTGCGCTTCTAGCTTCCTCATCTCTGGATCCTCGACGAGGTGTTCATATGTCTGTGCACTTCTATCACTCATATGTTTGCACTCCGAGGCGAGGGATATTATCCTTAATATTGTGTTCTTAGCGGTCCCCTGCCTTTGGTCACACACCTTCTGCCGGGTGCTCGACATTGCTTATGCCTCTAATTCTGTTATCCTAGCCTGAAGCTACTGGAGGGTCTCAACGAGCTTCACTACTTGAGCCTCGATCGAATCTCGGTCCTCCTGTACCAAGCCTGGTACAGAGTGACATGATTTACTTACTACTTCTTTGACCATGGACCGCTCTGCAAGAAACTGTTCCTTTTCCCTCTGTAGCTGGGCTTTTTCCTCCTAGAGCTTCACCTGAAGCTCTTCTTTCTTGCTTTCCTGGGCTGCTACATTTTCTTGCACTACTCTTAATTGTGATAAGACTTCGTCTTTCTCTCTTTTCAAGGCTTCTGTAGCCTTCTCCCTCTCTGCCTACGCTTTTTGGAATCGGGCTTCTGTTGCATTCGCAATCCTTCTCAATTGGTCCGGTTCATCCCCCAATTCTGCAATTTGTGATGAGGAAGGCGCAATAGGTACTACGCGGACCAAGCGAACAACTTGTTGTACTTCCTTCAATTCTTTATCGATTCTTCCATATAGCTCCTCCTGCTTCTCTCTGTATCTCCGCAATATGTCCTCAGAAGCATCCTCCATAGCTCCATGAACCAGACTGATGTCGTCCTCAGTGAGCGTGGCCTCCAACTGGGGCTTATTAGCGCACGTATTCTTCCTCGTTGAAGGTTTCTTTGGAGAAACCTTCCTCTTCTGCGGTGTTACTGTCCCAACGAGGGGATCCTCAAGTGGAGGGGTGGTAGATTCACACCCTCCTTGCCCTTCTTCTCCTTCATGATGCAGGAGCATAGGCTCATGAAAATGAAGTCACCCATGACTTCATCAAAGTTGAGTGAATCAAAGGAGACCTAGGGTCTCACACTTGTGTAATTTGTTATTTTGGATAATGGGCAAGGATTCTAGATCCTTTCCACTT
>ML777801.1:1264241-1276199 GCA_009831015.1 Picea engelmannii | reverse complement strand
ATCCGCTAATTCGATGGGAGTCCTGCCAAATAAAACTAAAGTGCCGAGCATAGTGACAGATAACTAAGTTTAGTGCTGTCAAAGAATGGAAAGACCATATTCAAGAAAGATTCCAGTGCAGTAAATCGTGGAATCGAGGATCTGCTTCGACATAGCAGGTGGTGCCTGCATCACTTCATCTCCTACTCCTTATCCTTCTGCTTCATCTTCTCCTCCTCTTGGCGAGCCAGACCCATTATCTTCAGAAGTGTTGTCGTCCTCATCACACTCTATATCTTGGACTTCCTCCCGCTTTTTCTTCTTCTTCGTCCCATTGGACTGTCCGACATGATCAACTTGTGTGACTATGGGGCTTCCTATGGTGTCAGTGTCAGATAGTTCTGGATCAGTGACAGGTACAAGAAATTCCTTCAGCCACTCCTTTGTAATATTCTCCATATCTTCATCTGTCAGTTTGTAGTATGACTGTAACTCTTCCTGGTTCTCGTCTCTACATGTAGTGATGTAGATGAAATGGGGATCAACGTGAAACTTTGCTATTGGTCGGTACTGGTGCAGGGTACATGGTGTCATGCACGTGAATGATTCGTAACCTTTAACTGCTGATAGTATACATGAAACACAACATTGGACTGCCACTGCTTCGTCATGTTGTTGGTGTACCACAAGGTGGAAAACCTAGCGGCCAATGACTTTGAGGGTTCGATTTCTGGGAAGGTGGTTCCTTCAGGCATTTTCCAAGTGAAAAATGCAATCAAAATGATCAACCAACTATAATGGAATTAATATCCCAAGTCCTGGGCTTTGCGACAATCCTTCTCTAGCTCATTGACGAGGTAGTTCACCCAGTTCATCTGCATGCCCTCCACACATTTTCCTGTGAGGTCCACCATGAACCCGATGACCTGTGTGGGCCAGTTCTTCCTCACTAGCTTTCCATCTAGGAGTTGGCAAGCGACGTGCACTGTGCCATCCTGTATAGAGGCTATCTTGTAACCTCACTTTCCTTTTTCAACTTCTTCGTAAGATTCCTTTATGCGCTGTGCTAGGGAATAGTCTGAGGCCTTCCCTGGATAAAACTGCCGAGGGTCAGGTCCCTTCACACTTAAGCCTGTAATATAGTGGATCAATGTCGGATCCACAATAATCCTTCTATCGAGCCACATGTATCCGCCATGATAGCACAACAAGAGCAGTTTAACGCAAGCGTTAACCTCCTGGTGGCGACCAAAATGCGAGATCTTCATCACATTCAGCATGGTGAATTGCGCTTGCCCCTTAATCCATGGCTATGATATGAGGTGAGGCTTCTTCCCGATTGTCTTCGTGAGATAGAGGTAGGGCGCCAACATGGCATAGTTCTTCCGATCTCCTAAGTTGAAGTCATTGTTCTTTAATAGCGGGATCTTCCCTAATTGATTCCTGACTATACGTATTCCTTTCAGAATGTACGCAGTGAGCACGACGTACTCAAAATCTCAGGGGATGCTGTCACGGTTAACAACGTCAGCCAAAGGTGGAATACAATTAGGTAGGATCAATGGGATATGCTTTGCATTAGCCAGATCACCATGGTTCTTACTTCGCTATTCAGTCGCGGGGTTGACACTGCCGAAACGACGTTCAATCGAAGGGGAAGCCTGCAGTCACCTAGTCGACGACACCTAGATACCTTTGGATATTGGTTTATCAACCATTAGCTTCTGAAGGACTTCCTCGAAAGACTTCTCCAATTCACTAGGCTCACTCGACATTCCAGCTTTTAAACAGACAGGTCAGGGTAGACAAACGGACATGCAGGGTAGACAAACGAACATGGGGGGTCTAATTTCAAATAGCACAAATCGACACACAAACAATTCTCTTCTTGGCTTAGTTAATCATGGGTAGAAAAAAGTGGTCCCGACGCAACGTCCGATAAGTTAAATAAGCGAGGTATTGTAATAGATTGTCCAACGTCCAGGAAATGATTCCATCAATGTAAATATGTCCATTATGGCGCGGTCTCAACGTCCAATAACGGTTCATAAACCCATAAATTCATTTTCTAACCGTTCTGGAGCATCATTCTAACGGTCGGGGCACCTCCAACGGTCACATAACTTCGCTAGGGTGAAGTCCCATTATGCGTGGACTTGCTGTTCCAGTGAGGTTCAAATCTTGCGAACCTGCCTCTTGCGAGGTTCCAGTCTGCGAAGTCTTCCATCTGGTCTTTGTAGCTTCTTGTAGATTTTCCAACTTAGCTTTCTTTTTATTGATATTCCTTTCCTTATTTCCTGTGATCCGAGTCTCTCTAACTATTTTTGGAATCCTCTTTCCATTTTTATTCTTATCTTCCCCTAGTGTAGTGGCTTCACACCATTGAGGTTCCCTCAAAGGGTCTGAAGTTAATATCCCTTTTCTTAACACTTTCTGAGTGAATATACTTCTTTCTTGAATATATAGGTCCTTCAAACCTTTTTGCATTATTTCAACCTTGATAGTTGATTCTCTTTCTTTTTGTCTATTTTTCTAGCTATGAAATCCCTTAGTTCTTGCTTGCTCTTTTTTATGGCTTCTTCCTCTACTTTCCTTCTGATATGATCCTTCTCAATCCAAGTCTTACCTAATAAAAGTGGGAAGGGGGCGTTGTCCCCAATAAACTTAATGACTTCAAATTCCTCTTCAGTAGATGTTCCATGAACAATAATAGGTACATTAGTAACTCTTCCACATATGGTTATCATCTTTCTCTTAAACAAACCTATCCTTCCTACCAAAGGTACCACAATAGGCTTTCCCAAAATTTCCCAAGTTTCTTCTGTCATAATATTTACTTGTGTTTATTCATATAAGACACAGTCTATGTCAAAGTCTTCTATTCTTGCACTTATGTACTGTTTTGCTTTCAGGATATCTGGTAAACTAACATCTTTATGAGCATCCATCGTTTCCTTCAACTGTAATAATGTAGTATGAACTTCCTCTGATTCTTTCTCTTTATGGCTTTCTAATATGCCCTTGGTCTCATGACTTTCTTCATAGTTTTCTTGTCTCATGTTCATCCTTTCAACTTTAACAATAATCCTTGGATAATCCTCAACCTCATGACCAATAATATTACAACAAAGACAAATAGGGCCTACCTCGGGACATTCCTTAGCAAGGTGTCCTGACCTTCTGCAATTATAACATAATGTCATTCATCTTTTTCTTTTAAATGTTCCCCAACCTTTTCTGTACTGCGCACTTCCCTTAGGATCATAATGTTGGACATGCAATCTGCAAAAGTTATTTCTAGGTTCCTGCATCCACTTATTAGTCCAAAAACTCTGTCTATGCACAGGGATAACATATCTTTCTTCATTTCCATTAAATTTATTCAAATAAATTTTTTCTTTCAACTACGTCCTAGCCTTTAGACTAGGACAAAACCTATTAAACATACTTAAATTCATGCTTTTGAAACAAAATTTTTCACTTATCTTTCTCTTACCAAAGCATAAAGCTTGCTTCTTTAGGATCTTACCTTTTTTCTTCAGATCAACTTACTCTCTAGGAACAAAGCTTCACAAGTCAAGTAGAGTACTGCACACTTCAGCAACATATCTATGCACAAAGCTTCTCTTTTTCTTTACTTCAGTTCCAAGCAATCACAGTTTCAGATCCCGATAACAGAACCATTTGTTGGCACAGGGTCAGACCCAGGGTTCAACGCTTAACAATGCACCAACAAAACCCCAACTATCGTCCCTTTTGGCAACACCTGTGAAGAAGGCACAGTCTCACCCGAGGTAGAGGCAGGGGGGGTTACAGGATGGAGGTGTCTGTAACCAAGATGGGACACAGATATGTGATACTAACACTTCACATAGTCTTGTATTAATGCTTAGAAGGTGACATACATTAGTTTCCTAACCCTATTAACATCACATAGCATAACCGAAGATGGATTGGCGCAGTAACAACAAATAATAACATATCTTGATCACTTATAATTTAGCATTATAGATTAGATCTAGCATCCATTTACCCTTAACACAAGGAAAGCACTTAAGAAAAACAAATCTATCTATTACACAACACAATCAAAGCACTAAGCAGATTTATGACAAAAATAACATAGCACAAAGCAAACCATAAGACACCAGATATACGTGGTTCACCCCAGGATGGGGCTAGGTACACCAACCGCTTCACCTTCTTTATTATGTGTTCGAATCTTACATTCATTCACTCATGCACATTGAGCTACAGAGTCAAGCTTCGCACCAGACATGAGATCTATGCACTGAGCACCAGATCCTCCTTCCAAAACCCTATATCATAGCACTTGCACCCTCTACATAATCATAACCACATACATACATTCCTTTACACACAGAAACTCTGTTCACACATAACTAGATTCACTTCGCTAACTTTCTTGCTACTTTTACAATACAATCTTCTTTATTTATATCTTACAAACCCTTACAATAAGGCGTAAACATGGGATAATCCCATGGGCCGACATACCCTAAAACCCATAACAAAAACCCTAAAGGACCCTTTACTAGGTCCACTTAACCCTCAAAATTGGTGAGATTTGCAATCTTAGCTCCGCCTGGGCGCTCCTTCTTCGAACACTGTGTCAAAGTCCAAAAGTGGGCCAAATTTGACCAAAGTTTCCTCAAAACTTGGTCGACGGCCAACAATGATACACAACCTTTTGTTTCCATAAGGTTGGGTACCACATATGTACTGGGTCAATTTTACAATTAAGTTGTTTTCCCAAATTCAAACCCTTGAAAACATGGCAGTAAGTGATGGCGAAGATTAGGTATGAAGACATGTCAAATTTCTTGTTCTTCTTGAAATTTGATAACTGAAAAGTTATTTCTCCAGAAATAATCTTTGCCCAGTCAAAAATTTCTTTTTCGTGACTCGTAAAATGTAAGATATACATAGCCAGTCGGGGAATGGTAGCTGTAGATTCTTGACCAGCTACTTTGGCAAAAAGCCATGCTATTTTTCGATAACATTTTTTTAACAAACTGGCCTGAATGTTAGATAAATCTTCTGGCATCATTGCCGGGTCTTTGAGATATTCCTGCAGAAGCTCCAATCCATTGTTTCTTTCCTTCAGGAAACTCTTGGCTTCATCTCCTTTGAATGTAATTGTCATCTCTGGGAG
The DNA here is from genome assembly GCA_009831015.1 of Picea engelmannii. NCBI lineage: Eukaryota > Viridiplantae > Streptophyta > Pinopsida > Pinales > Pinaceae > Picea > Picea engelmannii. The sequence continues at coordinate 1,271,044 of ML777801.1, read as the reverse complement.
TTTGAGCATTTTCTTGAAGGTTGAAGGTGCTAGAGAAATAGGGGATTCTCCTCGAAGTTAAATTATCCTTCGATTTGTCCTCGAGGTGTAGGACAATCGGTGACAAAGTGTGCCGTTAAGGCACTCTATGATGTTAAGTCACCGGTTCGAAACCTATGGGGAAAAAAAATCTAGCCATGTTAAGGGTTGATGTGGCTCAGGCCAGGTGAAATCCTCAAGTGATTTTGAAGGCTTAGATGCCCCTGAGTCACGGTTTCTCAAGCCATAGGCTAGTCTCACGGGTCACAGACAAACTAGCAAACAAAAAAAAAATTATCCTTCGATTTTTATCATATTTGTCCATGCACCAGGAAACTAATTCTTTGGAATCAAAAACTTCCGGTACACAACCTGCTAAAGCAATCCCAGATGTCCAAACTTAGTTCTCTTCCTTTTCCGAAAGTTTTAGTGATGAATAATACCAGTATGATCTTGACCACTAGAATATCTGATCCTCCTGCCCAAATGAGTTTAGAGTGTCCCCACAAAACTGTTCTCTTCTCCTCGTTGTCATGCTTGATGGAGTTGGTGGACTAATGTACAATCACTTTAAAACATTATTTTCAAAATAAGCCCTTTTACCATAATATACCTTTAAATTCTTCTTTCAAAGGAATGATTAATATGAATTAAATTTAAATTGATGGAAAATTGTCTTGAGAAGGGCGCCATTAATAACAACCTTTTAATATTTTAACCACTTGTTATTTTTCGTAAGATTTGCATTAAATATACTTAGGGGAAAATGATGGGACACATATTACCGCAAAGCAACAGAGGATCAAATGTATGTCAATAAATATTGGAATCAAGACAAACCCACAGACCCATGGTGAAAACTCGAGAAATGACTAAGTATAAGATTAGATTGGTTGGATGTAAGGGGGGAAACATTTTGAAGAGTTATGACCCACGAACTCGTGGTGGAGTTGAAAATCGACCAAGAATTTAAATATTGAGAGAGAAATGAAGTATGAGAAAATGACTAAGTATGGTGCGAAATGAGGATGGCAGAACATGGTAGTGCATTTTGGAAACGACGAAGCTTCAGAATTAAACGATAATATGTGCGAATCCCACGAGCAACTCAAAAAAATATAAGTATTGGTTTAAGATGGATACAACAGAATACAATGGTGCATTTTGGAGGAGACAAAACTTTGTACAAGAAATAAGTTGAATCGTGAACCCATGACAAAACAAAAAAACATTCTAAGTGTCGAAACATACAAGAGAGGATTCTTGAAAGAATTAACTCATTTATGGGTCAACAAGTACCTAAGACAATTGTTTTAGACATAGATTCAAAGTTTAATTCAAACTTTTGGAGAGGGTTATTTAAAGGATTTGGTACAAATTTGAATTTTAGCATAGTACATCATCCACAAACAGATAGGAAAACAAAGAGAGACAACCAAGTGATTGGATACATGTTAAGGATGTATGTGATGGATAGGCCATCCAAGTGGGAGGAGTATTTGCAATTGGTTGAGTTTGCCTATAAAAATAGGTATCAAGCTTCATTGAAGATGAGCCCATTTGAAGCTCAATATGGTAGAAAATGCAATACTCCAGTGAGTCGAGACAACCCAACAGACAAAGTAATACCTATACCAAAATTGCATAAAGAGACGGAAGAGTAGATGGTTAAAATTAAGCATAATCTGAGAGTATCACAAGATAGGTAGAAGAGTTATGTAGATAAGAACAAGATGGACAAAGAATTTAAAGTGGGAAAGAATGTATTTTTGAAAGTGAATCCTAAGTAAATATCATTGAAATTGGGAAGCTGTACTAAGCTAGCAGCCAAATTTTGTGGTCCATTCAAGATATTGGACATGATATGACCAAATGCATACATGCTTGCATTGCTTACTTCCATGAGTGTGCATAATGTATTTCATGTATCTTTGTTGAAAAAGTATGCGTGTGATCTTAACCATGTCATTGATTGGACTTTGATTCAAGTGGAGCCAAAAGGAGACTTCCAAGTACAAACAATGTGTATACTGGACAGGAAGGTCATGGTGCTCTAGAACAAATCCATAGGGTACGTAAAGGTTTAGTGGACTTGCTACAACCCCAAAGAAGCGACATGGGATCTAGAAGATGCAATGCGGGAGGCATACTCACAATTATTTTTGAATATATGTACAACTAGATGGTGATGTGAACTGATGATAGTGCCAAAATAAGGGGAAGGGAAATGCAATACCCTGATTTTGATCCCCAGACTAATAATGTATGTTTGTACATGATGAAAGGCTAGATATCCTAGCAATGTAATAGTTTTTTAAAAATTAACAATAAAAATACATCATTGGCTATAGATGGACAATGACAGAGTTATAGGGGGCTATGATTCCATAAGAGAGGGGAGGTTAAAGAGGATAGACCAGATTATTATATTTTATTAAACCCATCTTTGAATTTGCTGGGAAAAGGAATTACATGAGCTTCTTGGGGAGGGCACATGGTACATTGTGAGCATGCATATACTAACCATATTTTGATGATTTTTTGGGGGAATTTGCCTCATTATTCTTTCTTGTTCTCGAATCTCAGAGACATGAGAAGATTTCTATGATAGAGAGCCATTACTAGTTGGATATATGAGAATATTGGTTATTTTCCAACAATGGAAGGATGCACGAGTGAATGGAAGAATTAGTATTTGGGGAAAACTATCCACACTTGAGAATCTTTGGAGCTTCCAACATTGACATTTCCTAACCAATTTGTGATGGAGCCTTGGAAAGAAGTGGAATAGCCTAAGGGATTGATTTGCAAAGAAGGGGATTCCTTTATTTAGGTTGTGCAGGATGAAAGGGAAAGAGATTTGGTAATTTGAGATTATTGTGTGATTGAGTAAAGTGTAACAACATGATAACTTGACTATATGTGTGAGACTAGAGTTATCCTAGGCGCTTGTCCTTATGAATTCACAGCCTCAACTAGGGGTGATCTGTTGTTGATATATTTGGAGCAACAATGTCTACAATTGGGTGGAACGTCCAACATTTGTAACCAGTTGATGTGGTTATTTGATAAAGATAAGTGTTCTCTATGTATTATATTCATGTCGTGTTTTATTTTGTGTTTGTTCATTGTTTGATGATGTGTATATGTTTAAGTGATATGCATTGTGTGAGAAATATGATTTCTTAATTATATATATGTTTATTGATGGTTTTGCATGAGCATGTTGATATTGTTGCATGCTTCTTGTTTTAATTAATTTGGTAGCAGAGTTTGAAAATTAGTTCAAGAATGTGATTTTCTGAGGTACCCTGTGATTTGGGTACATCACAATTTGGTATCAGAACAAAAATTTGTTGTTATGTGACCCGAATTGGAGCTGGGTACATTACAAAAATAAAGTGGACTATACCTTTATGTTTGTATTATTACTTAAATATATCTCCTTAAGACTAGGGTCTATGGTTCCTCCTCTTCATCTAATTTATTTGACTCTTCTTCAACAATCGAGTTAGATTCTCCATTCTCCTGTTCAAACTCCATTTTCTCTAGTTCCCTTCTTTTGGTTCATATTCATGCTTGTGATTACTTTTAACTTCTATGAATATCACATCATGACTATAAACAATATTCCTTATTACTAGATTTCAAATTTTCTATCCTTTTACTCTATTTTTATAAGTAATGGAGATACATTTCTCTGCTTTATTGTTTATTTTTCTCCTTTTCTCCTTTGGAATGTGCACATAAGCATCCCAACCAAAAAATATAAGATGTACAAGAGAGGGTTTCTTACCAATCCATGCCTCATGAGGAGTCTTATCAGCTAGTGTTAATGAAGGTGATTGGTTTATTAGCTAACATGTAATCTCCACTATCTCCACCTAGAATTTAGTTTCATGCTTGCACCACTGAGCATACTTCTTGCCTTTTCCATCATTTTCATGTTCATACTTTCTACAACTGCATTCTATTGATGTGTGTGTATAGTTTTACTTTTCCATGCTATTCCATGATATTTATAGAACTACTCAAAATATTTCCCACAAAACTCTCCTCCATTATTAGTCCTCAAAAATTTTTGGTTTTCTACAAGAGCTTTGAACTCTTTGAATTTTCAAAAACCTTAGATTTCTTCTTCAAAAAATATAACCATGTTTTCCTAGAGAAATTATGTATAAATAAGACATAGTATAAATATCCTTCTACAAATGGAATAGGTATAAGTCCAAAGACATCACTGTGTATCAGTCCAAGATCCCTTTTTCCCTTGTAGCATCAAATGTGAATCTCACCCAATTCTATTTGCCATATACACAATGTTCACAAAAATCAAAATCTAAAGGATGACTAGGGATTTGTTCAACCATACCTTTACTACATAAAGCATGAAGGCCCTTCTCTTCAATATGTCCCATTCTTTGATGCTAGAACATTGTATTATGTGCAAGAACTAGAGTAGAATTTCTATCTGTTTCATTCTCCTGAACAATGGTGTTGTTACACCCTTCAATAATAGTGCTTCCCAACAATTTGTATAGAGTGCCAATTTGAACTCCCTTCAAAAACACCAATTCTCCTCTAACCATATTGCATGTATCCTTTTCAAATATAGTTTGCATACCTACACCACCCATCTTACCCACAAATATCAAGTATATGACTAATGTTGGAATATGCAAAACATAGGGAAGGGTTTTAACACTGCCATATTTAAGAAACAACTAGACCCTTCCATGTCCTATGGTTTTGGTTGTCAAGTCATCTCCCAGGAATATATCACCTCCATTATAATTTTCACATTCACATAACCACTCCGTGTGAGGATTCATATTATAATATGCACCCGACGATCAACCATGTATTATGATATGAATGAGTACTTGTAATGCTAAGTACACATCTTCTTATTTTGAGGAGGATTTATTTTCCATGGAAGGATCATCATTAGATACCTTTCTTTTATCAACATTTTTTGATCTACAATAATTTTTATAATTCCCAACTTTACCACATTTCCATTCATTTTCTTATAGATCGTCTTGGAGATTTATATATACCTCTAAATTTAGACTTACCCCTCAAAGACTTAATTTTATTTCTCTTTGTAGGATGACATCACACAAATAAGGCATCCTTGGTCTGATAATCCATGGTTTTCCACCTCATCTCTTATGTAAATAGGGATGCAACCACTTCGTCAAGACTTAATGTAATTTTCTTACTCCCAATAGCTACAACTAGGCTATCCCATGAATATAACAAAGAACACAGTAGACTAATGCACTTATATTCTTTAGAAATTTTAATATCAATAGACAACAACTAACTTACCATAGTGTTAAAGGCATTGATATGCTCTATCACCGAGTCACCATCATTCATCCTCAAAGGTACAACTTATTTCCAAGGAAAAAATTGTTTATCAATGACTTAGATTGATACAAAGTCTCTACCTTATCCCATAATGCCTTGGATATAACTTCTTATGAGACATTTAAGAATATTGAATTTGAAAGGAATAACTAGATCATACTCTTGGCCTTCCTATCCAACTTCGTCTAGTCTTTCGTTGCCATACTTGTAGGTACGATACTGGGATCTACAATGATCCAGTATTATTTGTCTACAAGAAGGTACTTCATATTAAGCTTTCATATCTCAAACTTTGACAATTAAATTTCTCCATCTCAATTTTGGAATCGCTTATCATTCTCTTTCACACAAGAATCATTGTTGCAAGGCTCCCACTGAAACTAGGTTTATCACAAACCTAAGATAAATTTGCTCTAATAAGAATGAGTTAAACCCTATCAACAAAGGCATCTCCTTGAAGCAAATAATATCACTTTGATACCAATTATAAGTTTTAAACCTATGCAAGTGAAGCAATGCATACAAATGCTTAAGAAAAATAGAGAGAACAACAATGACACACATATAGTACACAAAGATTCACCATGGAAACCCTTAACTAAGAAAACCAACCTAACTTTGAGCTACACCTCTATTTTCTTCATTATATTAACGTGATTGTTTATAGTACAATATTGATCATTTTGCGACATCCAAAACCCTAATTACTTAACTAACATTAGATTACAATGGATAAAAAACCATTGGCTAAAAAAACAAAAAAGCAAGCTAAAAACATACTCATGTAGTGATTGGATTTGCACATGGTGTAGTCCACAAGAAAAGAATATAACACATATCCAACATTGTATATTTGTGTACATGTGTATTCATATTTGAATACATGTATATGTATGTGTGTGTGTGTACATGTATAAATGTATTTGTGTGTGTGTACATGTATAAATATATGTGCACACACACACACACACACACACACACACACACACACACACACAAAGAGGTATGTATGTCTGTACACACACATAAAGAGGTATGCATGTACGCATATACACACACATAATTCAATTAGGTATGCATATGCATATATGAACTGATCTCCCTAGATCCACCTGGATCTAGAACAAAACAGGACAGGACATGACGCTTTCCTTAAGTTTTAGATATTGAATTTACTAACTAAAGAGGGATGAGTGACATACCGTTTAAATGTCGCTTCTTCTCCTCATCGCCATCCTAGCTCCATTCCAATGCTCATACAATGACGATCCTGCAAAAGAATGCAACCAACCAAAGTGATAGCAATAGCATAAACTCAATATAAACCTATGTATGTGATCAAGGAATCATACAATAAAACACAACAAGCTTTATAGGAAAGAATCATATTACTGTATCATATTAAATGT
>ML777801.1:1220082-1257163 GCA_009831015.1 Picea engelmannii | reverse complement strand
GAATCATACAATAAAACACAACAAGATTTATAGGAAAGAATCATATTACTGTATCATATTAAATGTGAAAGAGAGATTACAACCATAGCCTTGATGTCGTAAGGTCCCTTCCAACTGTCCTTCGTTCCCCACACACTTTCACTACAAGAATTCTGAGAGCATAGATCTGATAATATTCACAATCTATCTTGACAAAGGCAAATCTCAAAGCCACTCCAACCAAGCTAATAATTCCAAGCCAACCAAAGCTAACAAGCTCAAGAACCCCTTCTCCATGAGAGCTCCTATCCTTTTGTAAGTTGAAGAGGACAAGGTGAGGAGGTTAGGATGATCCCACTAAATCATGAAAGCGAGTAAGATCCAAACCATTCGGATGCCACCTCACCATGGAAGTTTCTCCTTCTAGAAGATTCGATAAAACGAGCATTTTTCCCACGTGTAAGCATTCTCGCACCCTGTTTATAGTGCAACCTGCGAACTATTCGCACCCTAGCTATGGTGCAACCTACGAGAATCGTGCATTCTCGCACCCTAATACATAGACAGCCTGCGAACTTCCTTTTTTATAAGTTTTTTACACAGGAAAATGCAACTTCTTTTCTCAGGAAAAGTTCTTCTCCCTTCTCTCTTCAGGAACTCAGGCTACTGACCCCTCTGAAGGCAACATATAGGTTTACATCATTAACGGTCATAGGGATGACGAAAATAATGTGTAACAAGCTCTACAATTCGTAAAAGACACCTTTAAAGCATCTTGAAGGGTATGATTCCATGAACGAATGGGGTGGACCCTATGACAAATCTGTGAATGATATAGATAAATGCACAGTGTAAGCAAAATGACACTTACTCGATATGAAAGTAAGGAACACAATACTTGTTGAATAATCCAAAAAGGTGTTGACATATGTAGCAACATACGTTCAAGGGAGTCCCATAGGTAATGGCCAGAAAAAGATTGAGAAGAAGATATGTAACTTCAACGCAAAGTCATGGTAGGACTAAACATGACTCCCGAGCCTAAAAGAAGACTTGCAACATAAGCGCCAAAATGCAAAGGGGTTCTAAGCTAGGATGCTCATAGAAGGTAGGCTTGACCATCAACAAGACAACATTTTAAGCAAAAATATGGGTTTATGTCGTAAGTTAATGGGATAGACCCTAAGGCAAAGTGGAGTTTGCAACTGTTAATGAAAAAGTGTCAAGGTGTATAATCCTATTCCAAAATTCTAATTATGCGAAAAATTTATGTGCCCAAATTCAAATGACCGAAAGATACCCAAAGTATAGCTCTATCACCTAAAAAAAGGCAACCATAACACTACAACACTTCATTGATATTAGTTTAATTAAGGAAAAAATGATAAAACTATGGAAACATGTGTTTTAAAGTTGCATAAATAGGAATAAATCACCAATTTACCATACCATTTTTACCATGTTACCCACCATTGGCCAAAATTGACCAAAACCATCTTACCTTGGATTGAATATTACGGGAGCTTGGAGCAACGAAAACGTGTGTTGTCTGGACCAAGTAAGTTCTTTTCACCTCACTTTCAAGTTCAATCAATCAATTTTTTAATTTTCATGAGAAATTGAGGGGCGCCCCCCTTTTTCTCACAACCTTTGCGTATCCACAGTTCGCATTAAGATGAACTGTGAATATCCATGAGTTGTGCAAAGGTAGCTCACAGTTGTTCACGATTGTCAAAATTATGACTCGCGGATGGCTTGGAAAAGAGTGAAAAAATTGAAATGCTAATCTCATTTCTTCCTTTCTTTTTGGAGGATGTTTTTCCAAAGGAGAGAGCGCGAGCATTAATATGTTTCTAATTCTATGGTTGATAACGAGGATGAAAAAAATGTGCTTCGTCGATGTGGAATGTATAAGTTTTTCCAAACAAGTGGCATGCATGCACAACAGAGGTTACTAAATCACCTCATTGATTATTGGCACTCAGACACAAAGGCGTTCATGATTGATGGCCAATCATTGACCATCACCGTGGATGATATTTACTTCATCACCGCTTTATCTCAGAGAGGAGATGTGGTGAACCTCAAAACTCATGGAGGAGGTGACATGATTGTCAATGATTACATTGTCGCATTTTAGGATGGGACCGAGAAAACAAGGACTCAAATACCTATCAAGAATATTGTAAACTTGAGTCTCAGATTGATCCTTTACACAATGATACATATTGTAGGGTCAACATCTTTGCATCTAGCTTCACGGGTTCAAATTCAATATGGTGTTGAATTCTTGAGGCCCACAGTGTATGATTGGAGCACCACGATGCTCACTTGCATGAAGACTCAACTTACAGATTGTAAACTACAAAAAAACAAGAACTTTGGGTTCAAAAGTGTCCTCTATTCTTTCTTCTTCGAACGAGTACCGGGTGTAGGCCCGAGAGATTTTTTCAAAGAACACCAATGACCATGGATGACCTTGATACAATGGACTGATTTGTTGGCACGCCTAGGAGGGGGAACACTGTTCAATCCCTTTGACGATGATTTATTCGAATGGGGGGCTCATTGGATACCTACCATCGATAATTACCCATACGATGGCATCAAATGTTTTAGGGATCTAGACATGATTGCTCTTCCTGGCATGGCGCTTGGAGATATTGGTAATTTTCTTGAATTATGTAATTTTTGTATTTATATTATATTTAACTTATCAAAAGGAAAATTAACCTGTCTTTTTGTGATTTCCATATTACTAACAATTATCTCTTAAACGTGCAGATAGATCCCTTGTGAGACCAACATGAGTCCCACGACACAGACAACGAGAATGAGATGAGCCAGGGCTTAGTGATGATGCAGCTAGGACCTTGCGAAGCGTGGGGAGAGACTTGGGGGCTTTGACACATTCAGTCCGTATGGCCACCATAGATGATCTATCAGTGGGGATGCAACGTCACATTCTTGGTGTACCCCGAACATGGGTCCGCCTTTTATGTACTTATAAAAATTTAGGGATACAAGCCCAATTTTGTACTATGGACCTCTTTTGGACACACACACACATATATCTTTTTGTGCGTTATTATTATAATTTACTTGCAAATGATGAATATTTACATGTGCAAATTGTGTGTGCTTATGTGATTAATGGGACAAATGCCAATATAGAATAGTATTAGCATATGCATCAGTAACTAGATTAGAATGCATAGGAACATGTTCATATGTGATAAAATCAAATTATCGTTCGAGAAGACGTGAACTAAGGAAGTGATGTGACAAAATCAGATTGTGAATACAATATAGACCATTCTAATGTGACACAACCAATTGAGAATCTAGATATACTTGAAGGTGTTGAATTCCATATGACAAAGCATATTGCAAGAGTTCGATGACAACACTATACTCAGAAAAATTATTGGTAGTTTCTCCGAGACAGACACCTCCAACGGATACTAGTTGTTTATTGGACGAATAAATCACACAAGTAGTGGAAGAAAGGTTCCAAGTGTGGCGACTGGCATCATCTAGGAATCCAATATAAACCAAGGAATCCCTTGGAATCTTCCATATAGCAGAAGCACAACAATCATCAACATAGACAAAGCAAGATACACCTACATAAACTATATACAAAATTAAACAATAATTACAATAGAACTAGTACTCGAGCTGTGAGGTTCAATCATAGTATTTTTTGAGGTAGAGCCCATTTCTAGGCTCTGCCAAGACATCACCCTCATAATCAACTAATTCATAAGCCCCATTCTCCAATACCCATCTTATGATATATGGCCCGAGCCACAGGGGGTTGAATTTTCCCACTCCTAAGGCACCCTTATCCTGGCCAAAGACGAAAACAAGGTCACCTTTAGAGAAAACCCTAGGACTAACCGACTTGTCCTATTGGGACTTGACACATTTCTTATACACTTCATTTGATAAAGCAACATCTCAAAATTGTTCATCGAGATGTTCCAAGTAAACGAGGTGCTCTTCAAGCTGAGTCGTGTCAAGGAGGAGCTCAACATCAATTTTTACCGAAGGGACTACACATTCAATTGGAAAAATTGCTTCTACTCCATGAACAAGGTTAAAAGGCAAGAATCATGTTGCATTTTTTACAGAGGTCCGGTAGGCCCACAATGCTAGATATAACATTAAATGGCAATTTGATCTGTTCGAGTTAACAATTCTCCTTAAAATGGTTTTTAAGGATTTGTTAACAACTTCTACTTGACCATTAGCCTAAGGATAGTAAGGAGACAAATGCTCCTACTCGAATCCAAGTTTTAATGCTAATTCAAACATCATGCGGTTTTGGAAGTGACTGCCATGGTCAGTGACAATCTCTTTCAGAACCCCGAACCTAGCTATAACTTGATTGAAAACAAAAAGTGTTATGGTTTCCTCGTTGTTAGTGAATGTCGACATGGCTTCTGCCCACTTTGTAAAGTAGTGAACTACCACTATGATGTATCGATGACCCCTAGACAAAACTAGGTGGCATGTCATGAAATATACCCCCCACTTCATGAAGGGGTCGACGATAATAACGAGAAACATGGGAGCAGGTTGCATGTGCATATTTTTAGTAAAGATTTGATAGGGATGACACTTCTTGACTGCTTCGATGCAATCTTTAAAGATTGTAGGCCAAAAATAACCATCTAGCAAAATCTTCTGGGCTATTTCAACCCTGATAAGTGACAGCCACATGCTCCACTATGGAAGTCATTCAAAACTAACTCTGCTTCCTCATGAGTTAGGAAACAATGAATAATTGAGTCTACTCCTCATCAATACAAAGTGTCGATGATAATAAGGTAATTCTTAGCTAGGTGACAGACCCACCGTCACTCATCTCATGAGAAATGTGGAGGGAACTTCAGAGTTTGGAGATATATTATGATATCAACATACCAAGGATCAGACAAAGAGATGAGGAATATATGCTCATCTGGAAATGAGTCAATAAATTCATTTTCCTCATTCTCCACTGGGAACTCCAACATAATTTTGACAAAGACTAACGACTTCTTGGACTTGGTAGAGGAAAAATCCCAATCAAACTCTTGAATAACAACAATCCACTTGTTGTACTTCCTACCAATGATTCGTCGAGTCAAAACATATTGAAAAGGATTAGTGTCGACGATGATGATCATCTTGCGTAATAGAATATAGTGTCAGAGACACTGAACAACATGAAATGTTGCTAAGGCCAATTTCTCGACATGAGGGTACTCTAGTTCAGGGCCTAACAAAGTGTGACTCAAGTAATATATGACACGCGTGTGGATCTCATCATCTTCCTGGACTAAGACCATGCCAATTGAAGATTCAACTGCTTCGAGATATAACATGAAACATCTATTATATTTGGGGGGGGGGGGGTAATCAAGGGAGTGGACACTAGGGCCTTCTTCAACGCGTCGAAAGAATGGTGTGCCGACTCATCCCAATGAAAAGGAACCCATTTCTTCAAAATGCACATAAAAACTTTTGTGATATTAGCATAGGTACAAAATGCCGCAAAAAAAATTCCTTTCCCTATAAATTCTAAAGCTGACGCACTGTGCACGGGGGAGGCAATTAGGTTATTGCTTCAACCTTTAGAGGGTCAACCATGATCCCTTTAGTTGAAACAATGAATCCTAAGAGACGTCCCGACGTTACACAAAAGACACATTTGTGTGGATTCAAGAGAATTTTATAATGGTGGCATCTTTTAAAGACAAGGCAGAGGTGTAAAAGGTGTTGCACCCTCTTACATGAATGGGCGGTGAGATCATCCAAATAAGAATCCACAATGTGCTTAAGATCGTGAAAAGAGAACATCATGACCCGCTGAAAAGTGGCTCCAACATTTTTAAGGCCAAAGGGCATCTTCTTGTACGCAAAGGTTCCCTAAGGAGAAATACAAACCATCTTGTGTTGGTCCTCGAGGTGAATTTGTATCTGGTTATAACCATAAAAATAGTCCATAAAAGAGAAAATCTCACTTCCCATGCACTCGTCAAGGATCTGGTCGATGAATGACATACATTATTTTTCCTTAAGACAAGCTTTATTCAAATCATAGAAATCCACGCATACCCGATTCATACCCTATTTCTTGTCCACCAGAATGGGGTTAAACACCCATTTTGTCAAAGGTACTGGGTAGATAAAGCCAACTTTGAGTAGCTTCTCCACCTCAGCTTTGATTGTTGTTTCTTTCCTTGGGTTAACCGGTCACAACTTTTTCCGAACAAGCTTGACATTTTTGTATGTTCAAATCTCATGTTCGACAATCCTAGGATATATGCTAGACACTTCCTTATACAACCAGGCAAAAACAACACAAAATTATTTGAAAAGTGTCATATATTAATGAATTTCATCTTGAGAATAATTTGCTTCGATATATATGTTTTCAACAACATCAGGGGTTCTAGAAATGTTGATCGGGACGATTTATGATATATTCACCATATTCCCTTCAACATAGACACCATGCTTTGCAAAAGGGTTCACCACCCGACTATCATTTCTAGTCATGACTTAATTAAATTCTCCTCTTTCCACCTAAATGATCTCGGGGAGAAAATACGATCGGTGATGCATATCCTCACATGGCCATTCCAACCCAGTCATTACTTTGATAATAACTTCATCTAACGGCATGACAATATCAAGAAATCCTTGAGAAGTTGAAGAATAATGAGCCTAGACGGGCTCCGGGTACTAATCATCCTCCTGTGTCCCTGCAGGAGTTTGATTAGGGTTTGTAGTAGTGCATTGAATAACTTGATAAGTGACCTCAACTGCAGAAAATGGCATAAACATCCTGACATTTGTGTGAACATGAACCAATTCTGATGGTAAGGGTAACACCCATGGATCTTGTAGATACGAAGTTCTAAATGAAACGACTCTCATCATTGGATCTAGGGGACTCGACTTTTGGAAGCCGAACGAGGTGGCCTAAATATAAGATACCGGTGCTAAGAAATTAAAAGTTACCATGAGCAAAGGGCACATTCCAACATTGATACTCTCAGTTTCTGACTGAGAGTTTTCAATCTAGGGAATCGTGGATCCCGGATTTGCTGCATAGCTAGAGCGGTTAAAATCCATTCGATCAATAGTCACAATCCTTCCCTCGTGGGGAAAGCATAAAATTCAAAAGGCCAATGAGATGACAACTGTCATCACGTAAGTCCAAATCCTTCCCAATAACAGATTATAGTCGAGCGATGCATCGACTACTTCTACTTCTATGAAAACATACTTTCCTCCTAACTAGACCAAAAAAAAGGAAATAATCCCGTGCATCCTAAATGATCGTCCGTCAAATGTGGTTAAAAAAGTAGGATAAGGTGCGAGCTCTGGAGAACCGATAGCTTTACAACATGACAAAGACATGATACGCGTGTAATCTCCATCATCAACAACAGTCCTCCTGACGACATGGTTTTTGTAAACAACGTCGATCTGGAGGGATACATGGTAAGGAAGGCGAGGCTTCACATTAGTAGCATCAAACTTCATAGTGAGCAGGATAGAAGAATCCGCCAATCTGATCATGGAAAACAATGCGGTGTGTTGCGCGGGGTAACTTTGAAGCACCTCTAAAGCAGACATCGCAAACGACATTTGAGCTAAATCCTCAACAATGGAATAGTTGGGTGCAGCTCGAGCATTAGGGTTATGTGACACCTATTTGTACACACCCTTTGGTATGTGTGACATCGTTTCCTTCTCAGGTTTTTCTATGTGGAGGGGCTCCTGAGGATCAAAAGTTTCTTTACCTTTCGTTGTTGACTCTAGATTACCATAATCATGAGTTTTGGTCGACGAGTCTACCTCCTCTTCTTTTAGCTTCGAAGAATTAACCATATTAACGAACAAGAAAGATCCATCTGACAAAGGTGCACTAGAAGTGCCCCCTTACGTATTGGAAATGGAAGAGTCGACCTAGATATTTTGTCCTTATGGAAACATATTTTTCAATACAACAGATTGTTGTTGTTGTTGCAACTTTATCAAACGTTGGGATTCTTCCATCTTCGAGCATTGATGAGTAAGGTGATAATCCCCACAAATATTGTGTGGGAACTTCACCTTTCTCTTTTCATCTTTTGTCCCCTCAACATTCTTATTAGGTTTTTTGTCATTTGCCCCACTACCCTTTTTTCCCTTGCCTTTCTTTTTTCTCTCCAGGTTACTAAGGACCCTTCTCAATATTTGATTGCATAATGTGTACATGTGAGGACTACGTGGTGGGGGTGGTCGAGACAGAGGCCAAACCAACCACAATTTATTGAATTGACAACTGTTTGATCTAGTTAGAGACCAGGTCTGTGAATTTTCTTTGAGAGGAACCAACAATGCCGCCGACATGTGGTCTCCACTTTGGTTTTGATAAGTCGAGGGTTGACCGTGGTTTGTTAGGAATGATCTCATAGAGCATTCTTGTTTGAGATTAATTTAACTCCAATTGTTGCGCTCTAAAAATTGTCTGTGCTTTAGTAAATACACCTGAAGTTTCCACATCCTTAGAGATATATGGAAGCAATGACTTAAGAAACCATTCTAAGAGAAACTCTGGAGGAACCATGGCTTTTATTAAACTCTTATTTCTCTGCCATTCCTGAATATGATCAGAAATGTGCATAGCCTTATCTTGTTCAAAGTTGGCCAAAAGCTCTGTATCGACATCATATCGGATAAGGAGTTGGAAGTGGTTGAGAAAAACCATGGAGAGATCACCAAACATCACATACTTGGACCTCTCTAGTTCTATATATCATTTCACGACACCCCCGATGAGGGTGCATTGGAAAAAACTTAGCCGGATCGAGTCATTGTTAAGCGAGTTAGACGAGCACCATAAGTGAAACGTCATCACATGATCTTGTGGATCTTCCCCACTCTTTCCTTCTAATTTTGGTATATCTGAAGGTAGTTAGGTGGGGACAACAAGCCAACTTGGGTCATGAAGAATGGGGTCATTCATCAGCTTAGAAAGATATGGAAAATGAATATTTTCTAGAAAAGGTATCCTGGACTGTGCCATCCCCTGATTAGTAGCTTGAAAAAAAGGTCCTGGATTGTAACTGGCACCTAGTTGCCAGGAAGATTATGTTGATTGACCAAATCTTTGGGTAAAACCTTGTTGGCTCTGATTGAATGAAGGATAACCTCCACCCATTTGATTCCCGGATGGAAATATAGGGTTGCCCCATACAAGACCTCCTTGTGAAGCAACTAGTCCTTGCATGGGGTTGTATTGAACAAGAAAGGGGTTGCCCCATGACAACATCCCTTGCGAAGGGAAATACCCTTGCATAGGATTCCACCTGGCTTGGAAGGGGTTGCCCCTTGCCGACACTGCAGACATGGCGAAGGGATTACTCCCGAATCCACCATACAATATGAACAAAGTGGAAGTGGATGGCATTCTAGAAGCACTTGTAGAAATGCCCCAACCCCCGAAGGGGTTAGGACCGAAAGATGAGAAATCATCACTCCCAACAGATGGAAATGATGTAGGAATATGAACTCCACCCCAAGGGATCGCTTGGTAGGGAATTGAAGAACTCCTTGCACCAATTTTAGAAACTTGGGATGTCGACTGGGAACCAATCAATGTGTTAAGCATGCCCATCAATGACATATCGAAAGAAAAAAAATTGTTGTCGAAGAAAATGACATGGATGCACTTATAGAAAAAGTGGAACCAACGACCAATGAAGCAATACTGCTGATCGGAGTGGCTATGGTGGAATAGACCACACTAATCGTTCTTTAAGACATACCAGGAGGAAAGATCCCACTAGTGTCTATTGTCATAATGGGAGTTATATGGACTCCCAACCCATACACTTTTGGAGTGTCGTCCATAGTGGCCTAGCGAAGAGGGATACTTTCAGTAAAGTCTGATCTAGGAAGCAAAACTTTTAACACAAGTGATGGAAAAGTTCCAGTTAGTGGAGGGTTGAATTCTAGAGCATAATATTTGGATCCAATATTTTCAACAGTTATAACCTACGATTATGAAGTGCTAGCTTCTGAGGGTTCCATAGCTGAGATCTCGACTGGACTAGTCGGTACAAAAGAACCTAATTGATCAAGGAGACACCTTAATGAAGGCAGGGGATAATTATTTCTAACTTCTTGTTTTGGTGGAAGACCTTGAATTCTTCTCGATCTACGAGGTAGTTGATCAACCACTTTGATTTCTCAGCTCTAGGAGACTATCCACATGCCTTCTTAAAGCAATCTATGACAACCAAGAACATCACTACAAAAATCCAAGAGGTATCATCAAGCAAAAAATACTTTGCCAATATCCCGACTCAGGTGGATTAGGCCCTAAAAACGTAACAGTGACGAAGTAAGGAAGGGACCTTCCAGACAGAGACACGGGTTGATTAATTCCCATGGACCAATGAATGAAGGAACATGAAGCAATTATCCTGACCTCCATTGACCATTCTTATCCGATGCAAGTACCCATGCTTCACGGGGCACCCTCTAGCAGTATTGAAAAGTGTGATACGAAATCCGCCTCAGGTACTATGACAAATCCCCGTAGTCACCTCTAAGATCCCTAGGAAGATAAACTATGGTAATCGACTCAGAGTTAGTGTCCAGGGGGACAACCGATAGTAAGGATCGAACGTATGGGCATGGTAACAAAATACTGAAGCTTTTCCAGAGGAGTTTCTATAAAAAGGACAGTGTCACTTCAGAAAATTTCAATCGAGGTTAGAGGCTCCAGAGGACTAAAACCAAGAGGGCCAATATCATTTCAGGAAACTTTAATGAGGTTCAAAATTTGTAGAGAACTGACACCAAATTGGTCAGTATCACTTCAGGAAAAACCCCCAATATACGATCTCTCAATTACGCTTGGTAAAGCTTTGGAGGGGAATCTCCTTGGCTCTCCCTTACATGACCTCATGCTTAGATCTTGTGTGAGAGGAGTTTCCCGACCACACCTATACGATAGTCTGATTTTTCACTCCCTATCTTAGGTTCCTAAGTTTGTTTTGTGGCCTTGGATAAATTTACTCTCCAACCTACACCAAGGCCCTAACCTAAACTTATTGGTGCATTCTATTGAAACGAAAAAATGTTTAATAAATTTTATTAAGCGTTTGTTTTGTTGGATGTTACTTACTTAGATGGTTTATGGATGAAACTTGGATGATAATTTGAAATATCCAAAGAAAGATAAACACTTTTAAGAACACTATGCATAATGTAGTTTCTCCACTCAAAATCGGAAGTGCTAACAACACTTCAACTGAAAACAAACTCTTTTCTTTTATGTTTTTTGAAAATGAAAACAATGCAACTTCTTGTATGCAATATTTTGAATCACTTTGCAATGCAATCTAAAATACTTCTTTGAATGCCATGCAAAAAAAAATGCAAAAACTTTGCAAACAAAGTTTCTTTTCTTTTATGGAAGGATACTATGACCGGAATCAACAACTATCAAAGAAAAATAAAATTCCTAAATACTTGATTGCTAACAAGCAATTTATTTTCTTGACAAATTTAAGGCAAAGGAAACATGAGAAGAAAAACTAGAAAACAAGCCATTTTTGTCTTTTTTGTTAAAAAGAAATGAATATGCGACTAAAATGCACATTTTCTTTTTATTTTTATAAATGAAGGGAAGAAGGTAAAAAAGAAGAAAGGAAAAAAATTCTAATCACTGAAACAACATTCAATTTGGAAAATAATCCATACATACAACTAACCTTTCGACTGACCTTAAGAACCTTATAACCAAAAGACTGACTTATAAACAAGTAAGATCTTTTATATAATTAGAGAGTTTTCTAAGACTTAACAAAGTAATTACAAGAAAACACAAACTCGAGAGGTTCAACTTATGCTGAAGAACCAACCTAGACCCTCCAGTTCTGAGAGAAATCTCACCAAATAAAAACTCTTACACAAATTCACGATTGTTTACACTAAGAGTCTTGGACATCCGCGGGTTAGAAAAAGGAAAATCGTGGATATCCACGACTCATAAAGGGGCAAAGCGCAGGTGAATCAGTTAGAGTTTCAAATTAAAAAAAGGCAATCCAAAAAAAGGCTTCCATAAACTTTAGGAAAAGTTCCTAGATGAAAAATGCTTTGAAAATAAAATCCAAAAAACAACAAAAAATACAAAAACTAAGACAACCCAAGAAACCCTTAGACTGACCCAAACTAGGAGAATATCTCCCCAATATGGTCGCCAATTCTGTTATGGGATTTTTCCCTTGTGACTTTGGGTCATGTCACAACAGAGCTTGAACATATACAAAAGAAAGAACCTACCCTCGCATACAAAACATGCAATGAAATAACTACCTAAGGATAGAGGAGAAAGAATGTGGCACCTTGTATCCTATCGATTGATGTCATTCCTTGCCCTCAACCCTAGATCTTCTTCTGATCTCTGCTCAAACTAATTTGCAGAAGGAGATCAAGAAAACACTGCAACAAAGTAGTTATAGGATCAAATTATTCATGTAATATATAGATAAATTCAAATATGTGAAACAAATTGGCGTACATAAGTAAATTGAACATCATCACACAAGTGTGGAGGGAAAGAGAAATATTTTATTAGAAATGGTAGAAATGAGTGGTTACAACCTGACTCCAACCATCAGCACTGGCTCGAAGCCAACTGCCCAGGTTCCTCCAATGGTCCTTCAAGCATCAACTCAACATGATTGCCCTTTCTCGGATGACTCAATAGGGATAGGAACACACCCTATAGTCACATAGGAGAGATAAAGGAGTAGTCAAAAACAAGTTCCAGAATCAAGGGGATGCTACTCAGAGGATAGGGGAGATAGAGAAGCTTGCAAATTCTTTAGCATAACTTTTCACTTTGGTTGTCCTCCTTATCCATGCCCCCAAAGGTGCCTTTATACCATCCTCAAGAGGTTGAGGTGGTTGAGTTCTGTTGTGTATGGACTTAGGGGAGGTTAGGAACGAGCCTAACCAAAAACCCTGCCCGAAAAAAATGGAATTACTTTATTTTTCACATTTTTTGAGGGCATCTGCAAGTTGCAAACTAGCAAGGCCCCAACATCCATGGTTTGCACAAGGGTGACTTGTGGATGGACACATAAGTGTTGTTTTTTTAGAAATTTTGATGAGGGAAGTTGGGATTTAAATTTGCAAGCCAAGGATAAGGACTAAGACATCTCACAAGTGCAAATGATTTGTCAAATTGTGGTATAACATCTATAGACACAGAAGTGGGAAAATGACCAACAATATGGTGACAATTGGCTATGCTAACCCCTTGGGCTATGTGTGTGTGTGTGTGTGTGTGTGTGTGTTTGTGGACATGCCAAGAGTAAATACTAGTGATAAAAAACATGAATAAATACATCAACAAGGGGCTCATGGTGATGAAAATGATATCATTTTCTAGATAAAATGGTGAAAAGTGTTGAAATGCATAAAATGATGATTAATTTATAAATCTATAAATAATTATTCAAAAAAGTGTGGCCATACTTCCATTTCTCCTTACTCCTATTATATTCCCTTCAATTTCCCCTTAATCCCATTATATTTTCTTATTTTAGGATCGAGACTTTCTCCTTTTAACAAGAAATGACTCTATTATATTCCCTTCAATTTCCCCATTCTCCCATTGTATTTCCCCTTATTCCCATTGTATTTGTGAAGTATTTGCTTATTATAAGACCAAGACTTTCTCCTCGTTAACAAGGAATGACTCTTTCTCCTTTTTAACCAAGAATGACTCCATAGATGAAAATTTCAAATATTTAATTTCATGATATGCATAATTACACGCTCAAATAAAATAATATATCACCTACAAATAATACTTGTCACCTACAAATAATACAAGCATTCATGATGTGATTTTATTCACCAATTGTATAGTGCAAATTAATTAAAGAGTAGTTCACAAGATTACTAATTGAATGAAAAGATAAGAGAGCAGAAAAACATCTCATTCAAGAGCTTTCCAATGTAATATAGCAACCCACAACTTACAAAGAATTAAAAATCAAATGTTCATTTAAAAAAAATAGCTCATAAATGTTAGTGAGAACTTAAATGTAAGTTGTGGTCATATCGGTTAATTGAAGTTGACCTTATAAATTAGTACAAGTAAAATATTATCCAACAGTTAGGGATGGTTATTTTCAAAAAACTGGTTTATCAACGCGTTAGTCACAATTGCTTGAATATCAAATACACCTATAACCTGGACATAAATTTATTGAAATCTCTATTACTTAACTAATTCAAAATGCAAGGAAAAATATCTCTGAATAAAAAATGCAGGTAATGTTCTTGTATTAAAAAATATAATTACGAATAAATAACATAATCACACTCGTCACCCACAAATAATATAAACATTTTTTATGTCCACCAGTTGTATAATGCAAAAATATGTTCACCAGTTGTATAATGCAAAAAAGAGAGTTGGTAAAAATGTTTGAGAAAACATGAAAACCATCTTATTCAAATGATGCTTATCTTTCTAAATCAACATAGCAATCCACAACTCACAAAGATTAACCAACACTTAAAAATGCAATGTTGGGAAAGATTAACCAACACTTAAAAATGCAATGTTGGGAAAAACTAGCCCAAAAATGTCAATGAGGACTTGAATGTAAGTCATGATCATATCAATCATTTAAAGCTAACCTTATACATAAGTATTAAGTGGAAAAATATCTAACAGTTAGGCATGGTCATTTTCATAACACTACTTTGTCAATCTGTTAGTCATAATTGTTTGAATGTCGAATACACCTACAACCTGGACATTAGATAAATCCATTGAAATATTTATAACTAAATCCCTATGAAACGAAAGGAGAAATGTACTTGACTAAACTATGCATGAAACATATCTTTTTTTCAAAATCATAAGTGCATGTATCTTAGACATGGTAGCATTTCATAGGGAGAAGCATGAAATCATGTTTTTTTCTCTTAAAATAATAGTTTTTTTAAATTAGTGTTTCTCACTAATCCATGTCTCATGAGGAGTCTTATCAACTAGTGTTAATGAAGGTGATTGGTTTATTAGCTAACATGCAATCTCCACTATCTCTACCTAGAATTTAGTTTCATGCCTGCACCACTGAGCATACTTCTTTCTTTTTCCATCATTTTCATGTTCATCCTTTCTACAACTGCATTCTATTGAGGTGTGTGTAGAGTTTTATTTTTCCATGCTATTCCATGCTATTTATAGAACTACTCAAAATATTTCCCACAAAACTCTCCTCCATTATTAGTCCTCAAAACTTTTATTTTCTTCTTTGTTTGGTTTTCTACAAGAGCTTCGAACTCTTTGAATTTGCAAAAACCTTAGATTTCTTCTTCAAAAAATATAACCGTGTTTTCCTAGAAAAATCATGTATAAATAAGACAGTATAAATATCCTCCTACAAATGGAATAGGTATAAGTCCAAACACATCACTGTGTATCAATCCAAGATCTCTTTTTCCCTTGTAGCATCAAACGAGAATCTCACCCAATTCTATTTACCATATACACAATGTTCACAAAAATCAAAATCTAAAGGATGACTAGGGATTTGTTCAACCATAACTTTACTACATAAAGCATGAAGGCCCTTCTCTTCAATATGTCCCGTTCTTTGATGCTAGAGCATTGTTTTATGTACATGAACTAGAGTAGAAGTTCTATCTCTTTCATTCTCCTGAACAATGGTGTTGTTACACCCTTCAATAATAGTGCTTCCCAACAATTTGTATAGAGTCCCAATTTGAACTCCCTTAAAAAACACCAATTCTCCTCTAACCATCTTGCATGTATCATTTTCAAATATAGTTTGCATACCTACACCACCCATCTTACCCACAAATGTCAAGTTCATGACTAATGTTAGAATATGCAAAACACAGGGAAGGGTTTTAACACTGCCATATTTAAGAAACAACTGGACCCTTCCATGTCCTATGGTTTTGGCTGTCAAGTCATCTCCCAGGAATATATCACCTCCATTATAATTTTCACATTCACATAACCACTCCATGTGAGGATTCATATTAGAATATGCACCTGCCGATCAGACATGTATTATGATATGAATGAGTACTTGTAATACTAAGTACACATGTTCTTATTTTGAGGAGGGTTTCTTTTCCATGCAAGGATCATCATTATATACCTTTCTTTTATCAACAATTTTTTATCTACAATAGTTTTTATAATTCCCAACTTGACCACATTTCCATTCATTTTCTTATAGATCGTCTTGGAGATTTAGATATAACTCTAAATTTAGACTTACCCCTCAAAGACTTAATTTTATTTCTCTTTGTAGGATGACATCACACAAATAAGGCATCCTTGGTCTAATAATCCATGGTTTTCCACCTCATCTCTTATGGAAATAGGGATGCAACCACTTCGTCAAGACTTAATGTAATTTTATTACTCCCAATAGCTACAACTAGGATATCCCATGAATACAACAAAGAACATAGTAGACTAATGCACTTATATTCTTTAGAAGTTTTAATGTCAATAGACAACAACTAACTTACCATAGTGTTAAAGGCATTGATATGCTCTATCACTGAGTCACCATCATTCATCCTCAAAGGTACAACTTCTTTCCAAGGAAAAAATTGTTTATCAACGACTTAGATTGATGCAAAGTCTCTACCTTATCCCATAATGCCTTGGATATAACTTCTTATGAGACATTTAAGAATATTTAATTTGAAAGGAATAACTAGATCATACTCTTGGCCTTCTTATCCAACTTCGTCTAGTGTGTCGTTGCCATACTTGTAGGTACAATACCAGGATCTACAATGATCCACTATTATTTGTCTACAAGAAGGTACTTCATATTAAGCTTTCATATCTCAAACTTTGACAATTAAATTTCTCCATCTCAATTTTGTAATCGCTTATCATTCTCTTTCACACATGAATCATTGTTGCAAGGCTCCCATTGAAACTAGGTTTATCACAAACCCAAGATAAACTTGCTCTATTAAGAATGAGTTAAACTCTAGCAACAAAGGCATCTCCTTGAAGCAAATAATCTCACTTTGATACCAATTATAAGTTTCAAACCTATGCAAGTGAAGAAATGCATACAAATGCTTAAGAAAAATAGAGAGAACAACAATGACACACATATAGTACACAAAGATTCACCATGGAAACCCTTAACTAAGAAAACCAACCTAACTTTGAGCTACACCTCTATTTTCTTCATTATATTAACGTGATTGTTTATAGTACAATATTTATCATTTTGCAACATCCAAAACCCTAATTCCTTAACTAACATTAGATTACATTGGATAAAAAAACCATTGGCTAAAAAAACACAAAAACAAGATAAAAACATACTCATGCAGTTATTGGATTTGCACCTGGTGTAGTCCACAAGAAAATAATATAACACATATCCAACATTGTATATTTGTGTACATGTGTATTCATATTTGAATACATGTCTATGTATGTGTGTGTGTGTGTGTACATGTATAAATGTATGTGTGTGTGTGTACATGTATAAATGTATGTGCACACACACACACACACACACAGAAAGAGGTATGTATGTATGTACACACACACACATAAAGAGGTATGTATGTATGTATATATACACACATAAGTCAATTAGGTTTAGGTTGTGTGGTTGGGAGAAACGATTGTTATCCTCCCCACCTAGCTTCAATTCCTGCAAGTGACATGTTGAGCTCTTAATGAGTATATTGTTGTAATATCTTCGATCCCTGAAGTTGATCAGCCTTGTGCCCTAAATATTCCAGGGTTTACCTTGGGTACCATCCTTGAAATGAGAGGAAGTACCCAAGGGTTTTCCCCTGGTAGTGCAACTTGGAAAAAATGTACATACACACACACACACATTCTAAGGAAACCATTATGGTGAGACACAATGGATGCTTATGTATATTGGTGGATGGCATCCCTAGTAAACTTGTTGTTATATACTAGTGCACCTCACCTACATGGATTATAGCCAGACATCTGTTATGGGATATTTCCCCTGTGACTTTGGTTCATGTCACAACAGAGCTTGACCATATACAAAAGACAGAACCTACCCTCACATACAAAACTTGCAATGAAATAACTACCTAAGGATAGAGGATAAATAATGTCACACCTTGTATCCTATCATTTGATGTCATTCCTCGCACTCGACCCTTGGTCCACTTCTGATATCCGCCCAAAATAATCTGCAAAAGGAGATTAAAAAAATGCTACAACAAGGTAGTTATAGGATCAAATTATACATGTAATATATAAATAAATTCAAATATGTGAAACAAATTAACATGCATAAGTAAATTGTACAATATCACACAAGTATTGAGGGAAAGAGAACTCTTTTATTAAAAACAATAGAAATGAGTGGTTACAACTTGACTCCAACTATCGACACTGCCTCAAATCCAACCGCCCAGGTTCCTCCAATGGTCCTTCAAGCATCAAATCAACATGATTTCCCTTCCTTAGATGACTCAGTAGGGATAGAAACACACCCTATAGTCACATAGGACAGAGAAAGGAGTATTGGAAAGTAAGTTTTAGAATCAAGGGGATGCTACTTAGAGGATAAGGGAGATAGGGAAACTTGCAAATTCTTTAGCATAACTTTGCACCTTGGTTGTCCTCCTCATCCATGCCTCCAAAAGTGCCTTTATACCATCATCAAGAGGTTGAGGTGGTTGAATTTCATTGTGTATGGGCTAGGGGAGGTTAGGAACGATCCCAACTGAAAACCCCGCCTGAAAAATGAAATTATTTTATTTTTCACAATTTTTGAGGGCATCCGCAAGTTGCAAACTAGCAAGGAGCAAGCATCCACATTTTGCAGAAGGGTGACTCGTGGATGGACACAAAAGTGTTGTTTTTTAAGTAATTTTGATGAGGTAAGTTGGGATTTAAATTTGCAAGCGAGGGATAAGGACTAATCCATCTCACAAGTGAGAATGATGTGGAAAATTGTGGTGTAACAGATGCCCCCTAATGTGTGAGGTCAGAAGGGAAACTGATTTCAAAAATACATTATAACTCTGAGAGGCTAGGATGCATCGAAGTATATTCAATGAAGGTTCCCGAACAATTGATCCAAGAACAAAAACTGTTAGCAGAGATCAAGTAAGAGTATTCTCTTCCCAAGTCGGGCATACCCATGCTCAAGAGTGATGTAAGCATGGCCGCCAAATCAAGTACACTACAAATCCATGACATATATGAAAGTATGAATGATGTCCATGACCATGAACAATACATGGTGGATCCATGTGTTATATACAATAGCAATCATGGCCACGAGGAATAAACAGTAGATCCATGCAAAAATAGATCATATCCATGAATGGATACACAATGGAGCTATGTCCCAAAATCGAAATCAGAGGATACTTGGAACCAATGGAGTGCACAAGATGATCCTCTACAAGTACTAATGTTTGAGGGATGGTACAATATAGGTCAAGTAGGAGCACACAATATGTGATGCTCGTACTTCACCTGAAGTCTTCAAAACGATCTGTCGAGGTACGAGTCTACACCATGTGAATAGATAAGTTGGGGTCAAACATAGTGAGACACCGTTTGATTACTCTTCATTTATGTATACTGTTAACAAACATGAGACAACCCACAAATGATGATAATGGGTGTCAAGATACCATGATACAATCTAACAAGTGTGAATAAATGAGTTGGTGTCGAACACCTCGTAGAATCTATCAAGTATGGTACATTAATGTAATCCCATTGTCAATAGCGAGGGAACCTGCCACTGATAACTGCAAGCCCCAAGGTACCCCAAATAACTCTATATCCCTGTCCCAGAGAAAGATGTGTTGAAGTCGATAGGAAGAGATCTATTGGAAGGAAGGAGTTAAGGCATCCTCCATCATCCAACACGAGGGGTAGAAGAAGGCCAAAGACTTGGAAGGAATCAAACGAAAATATTGTAAGGACCACATCGAGGTATGACTCCAACATGCACCATATGGAGTAACACACGACAAAGACTCTATAAATAGTGGCCAATAATGGAGACTACTGACAAAGACGAGGAATCCACCAATGGGGTCAAATGGAAATCAAGGTACCACACAAATCCCTATGTCTGATGATTGTTGTTGACATCGAGCACAAGGAAAACCACTCATCTAGCGACCAATGATGGTTTGTCATCTGCTGAGTGAAAGGTCACCTATCAATGATGGAAATAGTCCAAGGGTGAAACTCTAGGTCATACTCTCAGAGCAATGTGTCAGAGTCGATAAGAGAAGACCCGACAACAAGAAGTCAATGAGGGCCTTCTATACTAGCACGAGTGAGATACAAATATAGTTGTGATGATGAGATGTACTTGACTCACATGGGAAGGCGGACTTGAAAGGTCAGATACTTTTTGCAGAATGACCGACTCATGATGAAACTTCCCTTGAACAAAATCATGACACATTATGTGACTAATGCATCATGGATTATAAACTTGGATACATTCATGATACATGAGGCATCAAAAGACTCTCCATATAGTTGGAATAATAACCAACCCAGGGAGATTATTCTCATAAATGAGAAAAAAGTCTCCTAAAGCCATAATAAACTATAATGAACCAAAATGCCTCATAACAGAACAAAAGTACACACCATGTACAAAATGTGAGCATGGAGCACAACTCCAATATTGATAAGTTAAACAATAACTCCTTAAAGAATAGGGGAACCCCCTCCAAATAACCAAATATATTCATACATCACAATTCACATTCCTCCAATAATGAATACATGACCTCTATATATACCTATTCACACTTGCACCTGAGGCCCCTTTACCATTAGGCCAACCTTATTACTTATATGTTTACACATTACATGTACATTTAGGCCAACATATGCCCCCCCCTTGGGGTCATATCATATACATTTATCCCCATATATGCTCCCCTTGGGTCATAACATAAACCCCAAAATATTGAGACATTGACTTGAAATTGTGGTTTGTTCAAGGGAAACAAGACTGCTGCCAACAAAAAAGATAGACGCTTTTCCCCCTTCTTTTTATTTATTTTTAATTTTTTGTCTTTTTCATATTATTAAAGCCTGAAAAATAATAAAAGATTGCTAAAGTACAGTGGAGGAAACAAGTGTCGCGGGCAAGAAAAATAGTTCCTAAGCACAAGGAACGTACCTATGCTTAGTGCAAGGAAGAAAATGCAGGATAAGTACACTAAGGGGATGTTTCCTCCAGGGTTAAGGTGTCGAGTCAAAAAGGCATAAAGTGCAAGGCTAGAAACTGGTAGGAATGCATAAAAAAATGGTTCAACTATATCAATTTGAAACCAACATTAGGCCTAGAAGCGTGAGCGGTCAATATGCGATGAATTTACAACTCAACAAAATTTTGGAAGCCCCCATGTAAGTTAACTAGAAAGATATTGAGAGGAATTCATGAGTATTCAACGCAAAGACATGGAAGGACTAAAGAGGGCTTCCAAGCCTATAGGAAGACTGCAACATAGGTGTCAAAAATTCCAGTGAGGTAATAACTAGGACACACATGAAGAGGTGAGCTCTACCATTCGTAAACGACACCTTTAAAGCATCTTGAAGGGTATGATGCCATGAACAAATGGGGTGGAACCTATGACAAATTTGTGAATGATACAGATAAATGCACAGTGAAAGCATAATGACACTTACTCTATATGACAGTAAGGAACACAATACTTGTTGAAGAATCCAAAAAGGTGTTAACATACGTAGCAACATACGTTCGAGGGAGTCCCATATGTAATGGCCAAAAAATGATTGAGAAGAAGATATGTAGCTTCAATGCAAAGTCATGGTAGGACTAAACATGACTCCCGATCCTAAAATAAGACTTGCATCATGAGCGCCAAAATGAAAAGGGGTTCTAAGCTAGGATGCTCATAGAAGGTAGGCTTCACCATCAACAAGACAACATTTTAAGAAAAAAGATGGGTTCATGTCGTAAGTTAAGGGGATATACCCTAAGGCAAAGTGGAGTTCACAACTGTTAATGAAAAAGTGTGAAGGTGTATAATCCTATTCCAAAATTCATTGATATTAGTTTAATTAAGGAAAAAATGATAAAACTATGGAAACATGTGTTTTAAATATGCATAAATAGGAATAAATCACCAATGTGTTTTTACCATGTTACCCACCATTGGCCAAAATTAACCAAAACCATCTTACCTTGGATCATATATTACAGGAGGTTGGAGCAACGAAAACGTGTGTCGTTTGGACCAAGTAAGTTCTTTTCACCTCACTTTCAAGTTCAATCAATCAATTTTTGAATTTTCATGAGAAATTGAGGGGTGCCCCCCTTTTGCTCATAACCTCTGCGTATTCGCGGTTCGCATTAAGATGAACCGCAGATATCCACGAGTTGAGAAAAGGTAGCTCACGTTTGACCGCGATTGTCAAAATTATGACCCACGGATGGCTTGGCAAAGAGTGAAAAAATTGAAAGACTAATCTCATTTCTTCCTTTCCTTTTGGAGGATGTTTGTCCAAAGGAGAGAGCGCAAGCATTAATATGTTTCTAATGCTATGGTTGATAATGAGGATGCAAAAAATGTGCTTCGTCGATGTGGAATGTATAAGTTTTTCCAAACAAGTGGCATGCATGCACAACAGAGGTTACTAAATCACCTCATTGATTATTGGCACCCAGACGCGGAGGCGTTCATGCTTGATGGCCAATCATCGACCATCACCGTGGACGATATTTACTTCATCACCAATTTATCTCAGAGAGGAGATGTGGTGAACCTCAAAACTCGTGGAGGAGGCGACATGATTGTCAATGAGTACATTGTCGCATATTGCAAGGATGGGACCAAGAAAACGAGGACTCAAATACCTATCAAGAATATTGTAAACTTGAGTCTCAGAGTGATCCTTTACACAATGACACATATTGTAGGGTCAACATCCTTGCATCTAGCTTCACGGGTTCAATTTCAATATGGTGTTGAATGCTTGAGGCCCACAGTGTATGATTGGAGCACCACGATGCTCACTTGCATGAAGACTCAACTGACAAATTGTAAACTACGAAAAAACAAGAACTTTGGGTTCAAAAGTGTCCTCTGTGCTTTCTTCTTCGAATGAGTACCGGGTGTAGTCCCGAGATATTTTGCCAGAGAACACAAATGACCATGGATGACCTTGATACGATGGACTGATTTGTTGGCACGCCTAGGAGGGGGAACAATGTTCAATCCCTTTGACGATGATTTATTCGAATGGGGGGCTCATCAGATACCTACCATTGATGATTACCCATATGATTGCATCAAATTTTCTAGGGATCCATACATGATTGTTCCTCCTGGAATGGTGCTTGGAGATATTGGTAATTTTCTTGAATTATGTAATTTTTGTCTTTATATTATATTTAACTGATTAAAAGGAAGATTAACCTGTCTCTTTGTGATTTCCACACTACTAACAATTATCTCTTAAACGTGTAGATAGATCCCTTGTGAGACCAACATGAGTCCCACGACATAAGCAACGAGGATGAGATGAGCTAGGGATCAGTGATGATGCAGCTAGGACCTTGCGAAGCATGGGGAGAGACTTGGAGGCTTTGACATGTTCAGTCCCTATGGCCACCATAGATGATCTGTTAGTGGGGATGCAACGTCACGTTCTTCGTGTACCCCAAACATGAGTCCGCCTTTTATGTACTAATAAACATTTAGGGATACAAGCCCAATTTTTTACTATGGATTTGTTTTGGACACACACACACACACACATACAGACACACATATATCTCTTTATGTGCGTTATTATTATAATTTACTTGCAAATGATGAATATTTACATGTGCAAATTGTGTGTGCTTATGTGATTAATGGGACAAATGCCAATATAGAATATTATTAGCATATACATCAGTAACTAGATTAGAACGCCTAGGAACATGTTCATATGTGATAAAATCAAATTATAGTTCGAGAAGACGTGACCTAAGGAAGCGATGTGAATAAATCAAATTGTGAATACGATATAGACCGTTCAACTGTGACAACCAACTGAGAATCTAGATATACCTGAAGGAATTGAATGCCATATGAAAAAGCATATTGCAAGAGTTCTATGACAACACTATACTCAAAAGCATTATTGGTAGTTGATCCGAGACAAACACCTCCAACGGATACTAGCTGGTTAGTGGGCGGATAAATCACACAAGCAGTGGAAGCAAGGTTCCAAGTGTGACGACTGACATCGTCTGGGAATCCAATATAAACCGAGGACTCCCTTGGAATCTTCCATATAGCAGAACCATAACAATCATCAACATAGACAAAGAAAGATACACCTACATAAACTATATACAAAATTAAACAATAATTACAATAGAACTAGTACTCGAGCTGTGAGGCTCAAGCATAGTATTTTTTGAGGTAGAGCCCATTTCTAGGCTTTGGCAACACATCACCCTCATAATCAACTAATTCGTAAGCCCCATTCTCCAATACCCATCTTTAGATATATGGATCGAGCCACAGGGGGTTGAATTTTCCCACTCCTAAGGCACCCTTATCCTTGCCATAGAAAAAAACAAGGTCACATTCAGAGAAAACCTTAGGACAGACCAACTTGTCGTATTGGGACTTGAAACATTTCTTATGCACTTCATTTGATAAATATACATCTCGACGTTGTTCATCGAGATGTTCCAAGTAAATGAGGTACTCTTCAAGCTGATCCGTGTCAGGGAGGATCTCAACATCAATTTTTATCGAAGGGACTACACATTCAATTGGAAAAACTGCTTCTACTCCGTGAACAAGGTTAAAAGGTGATAATCATGTTGCATTTTTTATAGAGGTTCGGTAGGCCCACAATGTTGGATATAGAATTAAATGCCACTTTGATCTGGTCGAGTTAACAATTCTCCTTAAAATGGTTTTCAAGGATTTGTTAACAACTTCGACCTGACCATTAGCCTAACGATAGTAAGGAGACAAATGCTCCTACTCGAATCCAAGTTTTAATGCTAATTCAGACATCATGCGGTTTTGGAAGTGACTGCCATGGTCAGTGACAATCTCTTCCAAAACCCTGAACCTAGCTATAACTTGATTGAAAATAAAAAGTGTTATGGTTTCCTCTTTGTTAGCGAATGTCAACATGGATTCTACCCACTTTGTAAAGTAGTCAACTGCCACTATGATGTATTGATTCCCCCTAGATGAAACTGGGTGGCATGTCATGAAATATGCCTCCTACTTCATGAAGGGGTCGACGGTAATAACGGGAAACATGGGAGAATGGTGCATGTGCATATTTTTAGTAAATATTTGACAAGGATGACACTTCTTGACCACTTCGATGCAATCTTTAAAGATCGTAGGCCAAAAATAACCAACTCACAAAATATTTTGGGATATTTCCAACCCTAATAAGTGATTTGCACATGCTCCACTATGGAAGTCATTCAAAACTAACTCTACTTCCTCATGAGTTAGGCAATGATGGAGAATTGAGTCTACTCCTCATCAATACAAAGTGTCGATGATAATAATGTAATTCTTAGCTAGGTGGTGGACCCGCCGTCGATCATCTCACGAGAAATGTGGAGGGAACTTTAGAGTTTGGAGATATATTATGATATCAACATACCAAGGATCAGACAAAGAGATGAGGAATATATGCTCATATGGAAATGAGTTAATAACTTCATTTTCGTCATTCTCCACTAGGAACTCGAACATAAGTTTGACAAAGACTAATGAATTCTTGGACTTGGCAGAGGCAAAATCCCAATCAAACTCTTGAAGAACAACAATCCACTTGTTGTAGTTCCTACCAATGATTCGTCGAGTCAAAACATATTTAAAAGGATTTGCGTCGGCGATGACGATTGTCTTGCGTAATAGAATATAGTGTCAGAGACACTGAACAACATGAAATGTTGCTAAGGCCAGTTTCTCGACATGAGAGTACTTTAGTTCAGGGCCTAACAAAGTGTGACTCAAGTAATAGATGACATGCGTGTGGAGCTCATCATCTTCCTGGACTAAGACCATGCCAATTGAAGAATCAACTGCTTCGAGATATAGCAGGAAATATCTATTATATCTGGGGGGCTAATCAAGGGAGTGGACACTAGAGCCTTCTTCAATGCATCGAAAGAACATTGTGTCGACTCATCCCAATGAAAAGGAACCCCTTTCTTCAAAATGTGATTAAAACCTTTTGTGATATTAGCATAGTTAGGTACAAAATGCCGCAAAAAATTTGTCTTTCCCTGTAAACTCTGAAGTTGACACACTGTGCATGGGGGAGGCAACTGGGTTATTGCTTCAACATTTAGAGGGTGAACCATCATCCCTTTAGTTGAAACAATGAATCCTAAGAGACGTCTCGACGTTACATAAAAGACACACTTGTATGGATTCAAGCGAATTCGATAATGGTGGCATCTTTTAAAGACAAGGCAGAGGTGTAAAAGGTGTTTCTCCCTCTTACGCGAATGGGTGGTGAGATCATCCAAATAAGCATCCACAATGTGCTTAATATTGTGAAAAGAGAACATCATGACCCGCTGAAAAGTGGCTCCAACGTTTTTAAGGCTAAAGGGCATATTCTTGTACACAAAGGTTCCCTAAGGAGAAATAAAAACCATCTTGTGTTGGTCCTCGAGGTGAATTTGTATCTTGTTATAACCAGAAAACAGTCCATAAAAGAGAAAATCTCACTTCCCATGCACTCATCAAGGATCTGGTCGATGAACGACATAGGGAAGTTTTCTTTAAGACAAGCTTTATTCAAATCACAAAAATCCATGCATACCCGATTCATACCCTATTTCTTTTCGACCAGAACGGGGTTAGATACCCATTCTATCAAAGGTACTGGGTAGATAAAGCCAACTTTGAGTAGCTTCTCCACCTCAACTTTGATTGTTGTTTCTTTCCTTGGGTTAGCTGGTCGCAACTTTTTCCGAACAAGATTGTCGTTTTTGTATGTTCGAATCTCATGTTTGACAATCCTAGGATATATGCCAGACACTTCCTTGTACGACCAGGCAAAAACATCACAAAATTCTTTGAAAAGTGTCGTATATTAATGAATTTCATCTTGAGAACAATTTGCTCCGATATAGACGTTTTCAACAACATTAGGGGTTCTATAAATGTTGATTGGGACGATTTCTGATATATTCACCATATTCCCTTCAACATAGACACCATGCTTTGCTAAAGGGTTCATCGTCCGACTATCATTTCTAGTCACGATTGAGTTAAATTCTCCTCTTTCCACCTGACTCATCTTGAGGAGAAAATATGATTGGTGATGCATATCCTCACAGAGCCTTTCCAACCAAGTCATTGCTTTGATAATAGATTCATATGACAGCATGACAATAACAAGAAATCCTTGAGAAGTTGAAGAATAATGAGCCTAGACGGGCTCCGAGTACTAATCATCATCTTGTGTCCCTGTAGGAGTTTGATTAGGGTTTGCAGTAGTGCATTGAATAGCTTGATAAGTGACCTCAACTGCAGATAATGACATAGACATCCTGAAATTTATGGGAACATCGACCGATTCTCATGGCAAGGGTAACACCCATGGATCTTGTAGATACAAAGTTCTAAAT
Source organism: Picea engelmannii (assembly GCA_009831015.1). Classification (NCBI taxonomy): domain Eukaryota; kingdom Viridiplantae; phylum Streptophyta; class Pinopsida; order Pinales; family Pinaceae; genus Picea; species Picea engelmannii. Next base: position 1,229,453 of record ML777801.1, on the reverse strand, counting down.
GACGCGACTCTCATCATTGGATCCAGGAGACTCAACTTTTGGAAGCCGAACGGGGTGGCCTAAATATAAGCTACCGGTGTTGGGAAAAAAAAAGTTACCATGAGCAAAGGGCACATTCCAACATTGATACTCTCAGTTTCCGAAGGAGAGTTTTCAATCCAGGGAATCGTGAATCCTGGATTTTCCGCAGAGCTAGAGCGGTTAAAATCCATTCGATCGATAGTCACAATCCTTCCCTTGTGGGGAAAGCATAAAATTCGAAAGGCCGATGAGACGACAACTATCATAACGTAAGTCCAAATCCTTCCCAATAACAGATTATAGTCGAGCAGTGCGTCGACTACTTCTACTTCTATGAAAACATACTTTCCTCCTAACTATACCAAAAAAAAGGAAATAAGCTCGTGCGGCCTAAATGATCGTCCGTCAAACGTGGTTAAAAAAGTAGGATAAGTTGTGAGATCTAGAGAACCGATAGATTTATAGCATGACAAAGACATGACACACGTGGCAACTCCCTCATCAACAACAATCCTCCCGATGACGTGCTTTGCGTAAACAATGTCGATCTGGAGGGCTACATGATAAGGAAGGCAAGTCTTCACATCAATAGTGTCAAACTTCATAATGAGCAGGATAGAATAATCTGCCACTCTGATCATGGATAACAATGCGGTGTGTTGCGCGGGGTAACTTTGAAGCACCTCTAAAGCAGACATCGCATAGGACGTTTGAGATAAATCCTCAACAATGGAATAGTTGGCTGCAGCTCGAGCATTAGGGTTATGCGACGCTCGTTTGTACACACCCTTTGGTATGCATGACATCATTTCCTTCTCAAGATTTTCTATGTGGAGGGGCCCCTAAGGATCAAAATTTTCTTTACCTTTCGTTGTCGACTCTAGATTACCATAATCACGGTTTTTAGTCGACAAGTCTACCTCCTCTTCTTTTAGCTTAGAATAATTAACCATATTAACGAACAAGAAAGATCCATCTGAAAAAGGTGCACTAGAAGTGCCCCCTTACATATTGGAAATGGAAGAGTCAACCTACATATTTTGTCCTTGCGGAAACATATTTTGCAATACAACAAATTGTTGTTGTTGTTGTTGTTGCAACTTTATCAAACATTGGGATTCTTCCATCTTTGAGCATTGATGAGTAAGGTGATCATCCCCACAAAGCTTGCATGGGAACTTCACCTTTCTCTTTTCATCCTTTGTCCCCTCAACATTGTTATTAGTATTTTTTTCATTTCCCCCACTACCCTTTTTTCCCTTGCCTTTATTTTTTCTCTTCGGGCTACTGAGGACCCTTCTGAGTCTTCGATTTCATAATGTGTACATCTGAGGACTAGGTGGTGGGGGTGGTTGAGATAGAGGCCACAATTTGTTGAATTGACAACTGTTTGATATGGTTAGAGACTAGATCTATGACTTTTCTTTGAGAGGAACCGACAATGCCGTCGGCATGTGGTCCCAACTTTGGTTTTGATAAGTCGAGGGTTGACCGTGGTGTGTTAGGAATGATTTCATAGAGAAATCTTGTTTGAGATTAAATTAACTCCAATTGTTGTGCTCTAAAATTTTTCTTTGCTTTAGTAAATACACCTGAAGTTTCTACATCCTTAAATATATAAGGAAGCAACGACTTAAGAAACCATTCTAAGAGAAACTCTGGTAGAACCATGGCTTTAATTAAACTCTTCTATCTCCACCATTCCCGAATATGATCAGAAATGTGCAGATCCTTATCTTGTTCAAAGTTGGCCAAAAGATCTGTACCGACATCATACCGGACAAGGGGTTGGAAGTGTTTGAGAAAAACCATGGAGAGATCACCAAACATCGCATACTTGGACCTCTCCAGTTCTATATACCATTTCACAGTACCCCCGATGAGGGTGTGTTAGAAAAAACTTAGCCGGATCGAGTCATTGTTAGGCGAGTTAGACGAGCACCATAAGTGAAATGTCATCACATGATCCTGTGGATATTCCCCTCTCTTTCCTTTGAATTTTGGTATAACCGAAGGTAGTTTGGTGGGGAATGCAGGCAAACTCGGGTCATGAAAAATGGGGTCATTCATCACTTAGACAGATATGGAAAATGAATATTTGCTAGAAAAGGTATCCTGGGCTATGCCATCGCCTGATTAGTAGCTTGAAAAAAAGGTCCTGGATTGTAACTGGCACTAGGTTTCCAGGAATATTTTGCCGATTGACCAAAGATGTGGGTAAAACCTTGTTGGCTCTGGTTGAACGAAGGATAACCTCCACCCATTTGATTCCTGGATGGAAATATAAGGTTACCCCATACGAGATCTCCTTGTGAAGAAACTAGTCCTTGCATGGGGTTGTATTGACTGAGAAAGGTGTTGCCCCATGACATCATCCCTTGTGAAGGGAAATACCTTTGCATAGGATTCCACCAGGCTTGGAAGGGGTTGCCCCTTGTCGACACTGTAGACATGGTGAAGGGATTACTCTTGAATCCACCATATAACATGAACAAAGTGGAAGTGGATGGCATGCTAGCAACACCCGTAGAAAGGCCCCAACCCCCGAAGGGGTTAGGACCGAAAGATGAGAAATCCCCACTCCCAACAGATGGGAACGATCTAGGAATATGACCTCCACCCCAAGGGATTGCTTGGTAGGGAATTGAAGAACTCCTTGCACCAATTTTAGAAACTTAGACGTCGGCTAGGAACTAATCAATGTGTTAAGCATGCCCATCGACGACATATCGAAAGAAAAAACATTTGTTGTCAAAGACAATGACATGGATGAACTTATAGAAAAAGTGGAACCAACGACCAATGGAGCAATGCTGCTGATCGGAGCGGCTATGGTGGAATAGACCACACTAATCGTTGTTTAAGACATACCATGAGGAAAGATCCCACTGGTGTCTATTGTCATAGTGGGAGTTGTAGGGACTCCCAACCCATTCACTTGTGGAGTGTCATCCATATCGGCCTAGAGAAGAGGGATACTTTCAGTAAAGTTCGATCTAGGAAGAAAAACTTGTAACATAGGTGATGGAAAAGTTCCAGTTAGCGAAGGGTTGAATGCTAGAGCATAATCTTTGGCTCCGAGATCTTCAACAGTTACAACCTATGATTATGAAGTGCTAACTTCTAAGGGTTCCATAGCTGAGATATCGACTGGACCAGTAGGTACAAAAGCACCTAATTGATCAAGGCGATGCCTTAGCGGAGGCAGGGGATAATTATTTCTAACTTCTTCTTTTGGTGGAAGACCTTGAATTCTTCTCGATCTACGAGGCAGTTGATCAACCACTTTGAGTTCTCAGCTCTAGGAGACTATCCACATGAATTCTTAAAGAAATCTATGACGACCAAGCACATCACTACAAAAATCCTAGAGGTAACATCAAGCAAAAACTACTTTGCCAATATTTTTGTTCTAAGACTTTTGCGACCATTGTTTTGATCAAAAAGTTCTTTCGGATTCATCGCATAGGTTTTTGATATTCGACGTTTCGGACCAAACCAGTGTGGTCCATCATCAGGAAAAATATTATGAGATATGAAGGAAAAAAGATATAACAAGTGTAAAAGAATACTCGAAAAGTTGTTTATGAAGAGCCGACATATGAAATCGGGAAAAATTATATTTGTTTGTTTATTAATTATTTATTAAGAGTCGACTAATTAAAATGAAATAAAAATATAAGACTTAGAATTTTTTTTATAAATTAATATCTTGAATTATTCATATTGGTTAGTGTTGGGATCCAATTTTGATTAATTTTCCATCCATCATCTCTGTTTAGATTGTTAGGTTGTTTTTCAATTTCGATTGCTTCTCTGAATTTCCTATTGTGATAGTGATCTATCTTGGCAATATTTTTGGCATCTTCAATACAAATGTGATGTTTAGTTTTGTCTAAATGTTCTGCAAGAGATGAGGGACGAGTGCGATTGTGTTTGATGTCAACGACATGTTCCTGAATACTAATTCTAAAGGAACGACCTGTTTCTCCTATGTATTGTTTACCACATGAGCACAGGATCATATAGACACCTTTTTTCTTGATGGGATCAACATAGTATTTGACTGACCTAAGGGAATTCCTAATGATGTTTAAGGGTTTGAAAGTTGCCCCAATGTTTTTCTTCTTTAAAATCCTAGCAAGCTTGTCTGTTGTCCCTTGTATGTAGGGTAAGAAAACCTTGGACACATCATTATTTGTTTGTTCTTTATTCCTAGGTGCTTTAGTGGCATTTTGAAAAGCTTTCATCACCTGATGTTTTTTATAGCCATTATCTTTAAAAACATTGAGGAGGTGATTTTTCTCTTCGCCAAGGTGTTCATCATCAGAATTTCTGAAGGCTCTAGTGGCTAAGGTGTTGAGAACACCTAGTTTTTGGGAGGGGTGATGATGGGAATTGGCATGAAGGTATTGTTCATTGTGAGTTTTCTTCCTATAAACTTGGTGGGATAAGGATCCATCAGGTCTTTTTGTGACCCTGACATCTAGAAAAGGAAGACTGCCATTATTTTCAACCTCCATAATGAATTTGATGTGATCGGATTGTTTATTAAGGTGAGTCACAAATTCATATAATTTATCACAGCCATGGGGCCAAATGACAAAGGTATCATCAACAAACCTATTCTAGTATTTAGGTTTGAAGGGTGAGGAGATAAGGGTATTGTTTTCCAAATCTTCCATGAATAAATTGGCTATGATGGGAGAGAGGGGGGATCCCATAGAAACCCCACAGGTTTGTTCATAAACGTCGCCTTGGAAGCTAAAGAAAGTGGATTTCAAACAAAGCTCAACTAAGTTAGCAGTACCTAGGTCAGTGATGTTCTTGATGACTTTCATTGCTCTGTCAATGGGAATTTTAGTGAAGAGAGAAACAACATCAAAGCTTACGAGGGTGTCATCTTTGTCTAATTTAATGTTTTTGATCTTGTTTACAAAGAAAGAGGAATCTTTAACAAAGGATCTAGTGTTGTCGACTAAGGGTTTGAGTTTATGAGCCAAATATTTTGCAAGTTGATAAGTAGGGCTGCCTATTTTGTTGACGATAGGTCTAAGAGGGGCCCCTTCCTTATGAATCTAAGGAAGCCCATATATCCTAGGGGTGGAAGGGCAACTAACAAGCAATTTATTTTTATCATCATCATCTTTTATGTTGCTTAATTTAATGGCATTGGAGACTGCCCTTGCAATCTTATTTAGGGGGTTTTTATTAAGTTTTTTTATAACTTCCACTGTTATTGAGGTGATCCAGCATTTTTTTTTCTATGTAGTTATCCTTATTCATAATGACAACAACCCCACCTTTGTCTGCTTTTAGAACTACTAAATTCTTGTTATTGTTTAGGGATTTTAGAGCCAAAAATTCTTCTTTAGTGATATTGCTCTTTGGTGGTTTTACTCTACGAAGAATTACTGAGCAGTCTTTTCTGATTTCTTCTTTAGCATTATCTGAGAGGTTTTTAATATTATTTTCAATGCTACATAGGATATCTTCAATAGGAATATTGCGAGGGGCAATGGCAAAGTTAAGACCTTTTTCTAGTAACCTAGTAGTGTTTTCATCGATGGGGTGGGTTGATAAGTTTATAACTAAATTTTTGGGTACAATAGTTTTGACCTGGTTAGTCTTACGTTCAAAGTTTTTAACTTGTTTACTATCGTTATTGGAGATATTAAGGACGAGATTTGGGTTCACGATATTATTGCAGATTGTGTTGGTGTTGGGTAGACTTATTACTTTAATATTTTTGTTATCATTACTATTTGGTTCGTTATTACAATGGCTTTCACTGCTGTGGTTGTTTACATTATTCATTATATGCGTGTTGTTAATATTATTATTCCTAGTATTTGTGATATCAGGATTGGTTTTTTGTATAATGGAGGTGAGGGGATTAATGCTAATAACAGAACTGGGTTCAATATTACTTCTACGCCATGTGTTATTATTAAGCTCAATGGGAAGGTTACAACGGCTGTGATCAAGAATGTTGTAGCTATCATTGCTGCGTTTTTTATCAAAATTTCCTATCGGCATGTCAAAACTGTTTGGTTTGTTATCAAAATCGCGTGTAAGTGTGTGGTTATTATCATTGTAGTTCGAATTATGAATTATTTGTTGAGTAATGGAGGTGTGAGGGTTATTATTTGTGGCATGGGTATTACAGTTATTTTCTGAGTTTGCGTGGGGACAGTTTTGGTCAATGTGGCTGTCACTACAACGATTGTTATCAAAATTGCCTGAACATGCACCATAAATGTTTCGTTTGTGATTAGTGTTATCGTTGCTTGGGGATTTCTGGGGATTATAGTTATTATTATTTTCAATATTGTTTTCATTAATGTTATTATTTCTGTTTTCTAGGTTAGCGTGGTTGTTGTTTTGGTGATTTATGAAGGATGTGTTTTATTTGGTTTGAAAATTAATGTTGTTATTATATATCATCAATCTATTTTTAATATTATTTAAATTGTTCTTTTCGGCAGTGTTTATTATGCTGATCGAAGGATTATTAATTTTTTGTAGTTATGAAGTCTTGGGATCGTGGAGTGTATTAGGGGAAACTTCCAATATCCCGACTCAATGGATTAGGCCCTAAAACCGTAATAGTGATGAAGTAAGGAAGGGACCTTCCAGACAGAGACACGGGTTGATTAATTCCCATGGACCAACGAATGAAGGAATGTGAAGCAGTTATCTCGACCTCCATTGACCATCCTTATCAGGTGCAAGTACCCATGCTTCACGGGGCACCCTCTAGCAGTATTGAAAAGTGTGATACAAAATCTGCCTCAGGTACCATGACAAATCCCTGTAGTCACCTCTGAGATCCCTAGGAAGAGAAATTATGGTCACCAACTCGCATTCTGTGTTCGGGGGGACAGTCGATAGTAAGGATCGAACGTATGGGTATGGTAACAAAATCTTGAAGCTTTTCCAGAGGACTTTCTACAAAAGGGCCAATGTCACTTCAGAAAATTTCAATCGAGGTTAGAGGCTCCAGAGGATTGAAACCAAGAGGGCCAATATCATTTCAGGAAACTTTAATGAGGTTTGAAATTTGCAGAGAACTGACACCAAATTGGTCAATATCACTTCAGGAAAAACCCCCAATATACGATATCTCAACTACGCTTGTTAAATCTTTGGAGGGGAATCTCCTTGGCTCTCCCTTACGCAACCTCATGCTTAGATCTTGTGTGGGAGGAGTTTCTCGACCACACCTATATGATAGTATGATTTTTCACTCCCTATCTTAGGTTCCTAAGTTTTTTTTGTGGCCTTGGAGAAATTTACTCTCCAACCTACACCAAGGCCCTAGCCTAAACTTATTGGTGTATTCTATTGAAACGAAAAAATGTTTATTATCTTTATTAAGCATTTGTTTTGTTGGATGTTACTTACTTAGAAGGTTTATGGATGAAACTTGGATGATATTTTTAAAGATCCAAAGAAAGATAAACACTTTTAAGAACACTACGCATAATGTGGTTTCTCCACTGAAAATCAGAAGTGCTAACAACTCTTCAACTGAAAACAAACTCTTTTCTTTGTAATGCAATCTAAAATACTTCTTTGAATGCCATGCAAACAAAAAATGCTAAAACTTTGCAAACAAGGTTTCTTTTCTTTTATGGAAGGATACTATGACTGTAATCAACAGCTATCAAAGAAAAATAAAATTCTTAAATACTTGAGTGCTAACAAGCAATTTATTTTCTTAACAAATTTAAGGCAAAGGAAACATGAGAAGAAAAACTAGCAAACAAGCCATTTTTGTCTTTTTGGTTAAAAATAAATGAATATGTGACTAAAATGAAAATTTTCTTTTTATTTTTATAAATGAAGGGAAGAAGGTAAAAAAGAAGAAAGGAAACAATTTCTAATCACTGAAGCAACATTCAATTTGGAAACTAAGCCCACACATACAACTAACCTTAAGAACCTTATAACCAAAAGACTGACTTATAAACAAGTAAGATATTTTATATAATTAAAGAGTTTTCTAAGACTTAATAAAGCAATTAAAAGCAAACACAAACTTGGGAAGTTCAACTTATGTTGAAGAACCAACCTAAACCCTCCAGTTTTGAGAGAAATCTCACAAAATAAAAACTCTTACAAAGATCTGCGACTGTGTACACTAGGAGTCTTGGACATCCGCGGGTCAGACAAAGGAAAATTGTGGATATCCACAACTCATAAAGGGGAAAAGCGCGGGTGAATCAGTTAGAGTTGCAAAATAAAAAATCCAACCCAAAAAAAGGCTTCCAGAAACTCTAGGAAAAGTTCCTAGATGGAAAATGCTTTGAAAATAAAATCCAAAAAACAACAAAAATTACAAAAACTAAGACAACCCAAGAAACCCTTAGACCGACCCAAACTAGGAGAATATCTCCCCAATATGGTCACCAATTGTGTTATGGGATTTTTCCCCTGTGACTTTGGGTCATGTCACAACAGAGCTTGAACATATACAAAAGACATAACCTACCCTCACATACAAAACATGCAATGAAATAACTACCTAGAGATAGAGGAGAAAGAATGCCACATGATGTTGTTCCTTTCCCTCGACCCTCGATCCACTTCTGATATCTGCTCAAACTAATCTAAAAAGGAGATCAAGAAAACGCTGCAACAAGTTAGTTATAAGATCAAATTATACATGTAATATATAGATAAATTCAAATATGTGAAACAAATTGGCGTACATAAGTAAATTGAACAATATCACACAAGTGTGGAGGGAACAAGAGCTCTTTTATTAGAAACAATAGAAATGAGTGGTTACAACCTAACTCCAACTATTGACACTGCCTCGAAGCCAACCGCTCAGGTTCCTCCATGGTCCTTCAAGCATCAACTCAACATGATTTCCCTTCCTCATATGACTCAATAAGGATAGGAACACACCCTATAGTCACATAGGATAGAGAAAGGAGTACTAGAAAATAAGTTCCAGAATCAACAAGATGTTACTCAGAGGATAGGGGAGATAGGGAAGCTTTCAAATTCTTTAGCATAACTTTGCACCTTGGTTGTCCTCCTCATCCATGCCCCCAAAGGTGCCTTTATACCATCCTCAAGAGGTTGAGGTGGTTGAATTCCATTGTGTATGGGCTTAGGGGAGGTTAGGAAAGAGCCCAACCAAAAACCTGTTGGAAATACTAAAACAACTGAGAGGGGGGGGGGGTGAATCAATTGTTTATATGCTTAAACAATATTATACCTTTTAAAATAATTATTAAGATTTCTTCATGTGTCATCAACCATCATACAACATATGAACAGTAAGAGTAAAGATCATCAGTCACACATGAAATACACACAGAGACAGATTTTCA
>ML777801.1:1166827-1194329 GCA_009831015.1 Picea engelmannii | reverse complement strand
AAAATAACAAGGTGCTTACAAACTGTAGATGCAGATGTAGCAACCTCACCAAGTCCTCCTTGTCCAACCCCTTGCTCAAAATATCCACGATCAGAATGACAATACTTTTAACTGATATTCTCCTCCTTTCACCATGAGAATGCCTCCTTATATAGGCTTTGAGAGGCTCAACCACCTTAGCTGTTTTTGGGATAAGTAAAGGATATGACTCCATCAGTTGTGGGATTTTCATTAGATCCAACCTTTAACTTGGATTCGAGCAAAACTGACTCGGATGCTTCTTAGTTGTCCTTAGAGATAAGGGGGATTCATCCCCAAGATTCTCTCAACAGATCGACGCTCCCTCAAAGTTGATCACAGATCGTTGTAGCTCTCCCTGCTAAGAAAACAAGGAGCGTTAGCACTCCCTGCAACTAGGAAGGGGACCACTGATCTCCAAAAATACTTTTAGGATGATTATTCCTCAAGGTAAAAGCTTGCAAACTTTTACAAATGATATATTTTTGTCTTCTAAAAAGTCTTAGAGGATGTTCCAAGTGTTCTTATGATGTCATCTACAATGTGACACATGCAAGACGAAAATATGACTTTTGCGACACTTGTGACAAAAGTGAGACACTTGCGACAATGACAAATGAGACATTATCGAAGTGAGGAATTTTGACGTGTAACAGATTGCCCCCAAAGTGTGAGGTCAGAAGACGGAAACTGATGACTAAAGTGATTTTTAGACTTTCGAAGCAAGGGTATGGAGTCGAAGAACCTGATAGAAGCTACAAACAACCATCAAACAATTGTTATGATATGTTTCAAACCCAAGGCAGGCATAGCTATGATTGAGTGATAAAGGACTTTAAGGTATGGGCACCACCAAATACACTGCAAATCCATAATCATATTGAATTTAAGGGTATATCCACCAAAGATACAATGTGTATCTATACTTCCATGACATGAACTGCTCATAGCCATGAGAAATACACAGTGGATCTATGAGATGACAAAACATAGCCACGAACCAATACAAAGTGGATATATGTGACAATATATATATATATATATATATCAATATGCTCAAATGATCTCCTTTCACAGCCTGGGTAAAGTAGATGTTAGAGTGAACACTCAACCCAGGGTCTTCTTCCCAATCCCGATGTGGTACAAATCTATCCATGTGAATCGATGTTTTGATGTCAAACATGGTATAAACCACTTGATTACCGGTTATTGAGGTAAACCGTTAACAAGTGTGAAGGAAATCACCAGTGATGTCAATGACTCCCAAGGTACCCTAGTACAATTCGACAAATGTGAATAGATGAGTTGAAGTCGAAAATTCGTGGAATCATCTGATCAGAGGTTAATGATGTAAACCTATTGTCAGAGGTGAGGAGGCCTGCCATTGAGGCATGTAGTTCCCAAGGTACTAACTAGTTTCTAAGTCAAATTTCTTGAATAATGTGTTGAAGTCGACAAGAAAAGACTCGTTGAAGGAGGGCCTTGATGTATCCCTCATCAATGACACAAAACTGACATAGAGATGTAATATGGTGAATCAAATGAGTATGGACTGACACAGGTATTGAAACTACAAATTTGTGATGGTTAAATCTTGAGGCAAATACTTCCCTTGAACACTGAGGCACAAACACCAGAAACATAACATGGACCAAAACATGATGCAGTGGATACTGTGACTTTTGTCGGGTGACCCAAAGGAGTAAATAAACTCAGAGGATTGGTTCAGTGCAGAGGTTCAGCAGATTAAAATGTATGTAAAGACAATGTGTCGTGTTCAAGGGCGACTGCAAGAGTGACTTGTGATGATTCTAAAAAAATGTCTTGGCTTGCTTCCTTCATTTTTTCCCTCATCCAAATAGATGAGTACCTCTTTTTATTTTTACAAGCTCGAGGAGGATAACACATGCTCGATATAACTCACCTTCGGTAAGTTCATTTTCCTTTGTTTAACGAACAAGAAGAAGTAAGGTTTCGGTCCCATATGGGCCCTTCGATGTGTAATTTTTAACGAGTCTAGAGAAGGAAAACTCGATGGTTTTTCATGTTCAGAGAGTCTAAAAATAACTTAAACATGAATCCAAGGTTGTCCTTTTTCATAATATTAGTCTCTAAAGTCTGAAAAAGAGATAAACTGCTACTCGGGAGATGCCTTTTCAAAACTTTTAAACGAGTGTGAAAGGAAGCAAGATCACTTGACAATCTTTTCATGTTTAGAGAGTCTGAAAAGAGCTTAAAGATGACTCAGGGGGGTTCCTTTTTCGTATAACCTTACGATTCCGAAAAAGAGATAAAAGTCTACTCGGTTACATTCTCATGTTTTTTCGAGCGTGAGAAAGAACAAAGACCATGCTCGTCAGTGTTACAAGGTTAAAGGGAAAAATATTTCTTCGAAACTTGCAAGTGAAGACAAATCTGCATCCAGGGTATTAGTAACATCTTCAAAAAATATTTTAAAACCCAAAAGAAACTATAGATTAGCAAAAATGAACCCTATAATAGTGAAATAGGGATAAAAATATTATTTACCATTTCATTTTTACCAATCTCTTCTAGCATTGGCATTTTCAATTTCGGAGGGTAATTTTCAAGCTGTTGGCACTGGAGCTACGGTTGAACGTTTTCACATCTGTCCAGATTAGGTCTGTCATTAACCCATTCTTATCATTTTTCACGGTTTAGAAATGCATTTTAGGTAGTTTTTAGTCTTGTCCTGGGCTCCATAAGAAGCCCTAGGTGCCAAACCAGATCAATGCTCCCTCAAAGGGGTGAGGAGAGCATCGATCACGTTTTTGGCGCCCTGGTGTGTGTGCCATGGGAGTGCTAGCACCCTGTGGATGAGTTTAGGGGGGTGTCAATGCAGGATTGAAAAATAAGTTGTTATTTATGCTAAAATTACCCAAATTTTTGTTGTGAGAAGATGATTAATGGCTTTAAAATGTATATTCTTGCAGTTTACACCGATAACAACCATGATCAAATGAAAAGAACGTGAGCATGAGCTCGATGATATATCTGCATTGAAAACCCCCCATACAAGGCCCTCTTTGAGGAATTGTGGCCTCCTCAAGTATTTTAAATTGCAAAAGATGAAAAGGAAGTCTTACTACTTGAGTATCTAATTGGACTGTGGGATGACACCGAATAGGCGTTCCAAATTGGGCCACAAATGCTCAAAATCGAGCTTGATGATGTATAATTTTTGACCAAACTCTCAAGAAGAGGGGCTCCTATCACTTTGTCTGGGCAACGAGCAACTCCTCAGCCTGCCAAGGTGTACATGGTTGATCATTGTGTTCTTGGGTCACGATTGGTCGGAGGACAAATCATGATCAAAGAGGTCAGAGATTCGACACTACAATCTATCTTGTTTTTCCATAACCAACCTGGCAGGTAGCACAAATGCGTATTTGGCCTCAAAATCCCAAATTTCTTATGCTCTACAATGTGTGGAGCCAAGGTTATTCAACTAGAGTGCAGGTTTCCTTCGCAATGTGAAGGATCAAATTATGAAGTGCAGGACTGGGAAACATAAATAGTTCGGTTATGGTTCCTTTTTAGTTTCTTTCTTTTTGGAGTGAATACCTCAGATGTAGCCACAGATTCCATTGATGGCATGACCAATGGTTGAACCACATATGGAAAGGTGGACAAGTTCATCTCCAATATTGAGAACCGACTCGGAATTCAAGTTCACGACAGACTTCTTTGCTTGGTGGAGAAGATGGTTGATCGTCTTCAAGGAGTTCCCATATGTCGGAGTGGATTTCTGGGGTAGCCTGGATTTAGAACTTCCAGAGGGTATTGACTGGGATGCGTCAGGTACGAAGCCAAAACCTTGTCCTGTGTTTTTTGATTTTGAAATTTATGTTATTTTTATGTGTATAAAGAGGGATTTTAACAGATGTATTGTTTCATCATGCAAATAGAGGCACATTACGTTCAACAGAGATATTGGCACTAGGGTGTCGCAGAGACGTGCAAATAGTCGTAGAGCATGAGGTGGTGGTGGGAGGTCTTCGGGAGGTTGAGAGGAACCTCTGAGGTCTTACGATGGGTGTCCCGCCTCTCAGGAGGCGAGACATACCTCTACATTTGCAGAGGCATATAGCGGGGGTTCCTGAGAGTTTGAACCACTTGCTTCGATGAGTGGCCCGTGTAGTGGTGTGCTTCTTGGACCACAACGTGGTGCAGGAGGACTAGGATCCTCTATATGTTTTTTTAGTATTTTCATAATGATATCGTGGGAATGAGGGCCCATATTTTTCCCTTCTATGTACTTTTTCGAGTTGTGTGGTGCCAATGATGTTACAAATTATCTTGTGTGATGTTTTTAATGTACATGTGATTCATTTTCAAATTTTATCTATGCATGAGATACCGATCCAAAATATAATTTGCTAGCGAATTTGAAGTTGTGTTGAGTTCTCTTGGTATGTGTTTGTATTCTATAAATTCAAACATTTTTTCAAGATGACAAACTCGTAGGTGGAGACGCAATAGGATAGGGTTGTGAATGACATAGACTTGATTAAGATGAAAAACCATGAGTTGAGAGTCTAGGTTAATGATTATACAAGATATACCTAGGGAGGACGCTTCGGTTAAAAGTCCAATGACAACGTGATATTTTTCCATGTTATTGGTTGTCGATCCTAGGAAAACACTTCCTGAACTCACCAACTCATCAGAGTGGTAAATGACCCAAGCTGTAGAAGCAATTTTCTAGGTGTGTCGACTAGTGCCATCTGCAAACCCGATAAAGATAGGAAAGGGAAATGTCATTTGCGCATGCAATCACAAGACAAAGTATAAGTGACTAAAACAAAACTCGTACATGCAAGAGAAAAAGACACACCAAAATAAAACTATAGTACAATAGTGTACAAAGCACACATGCTAGATGTTCTATGCATAGTACTTCTTAAGGTAAAGCCCATTATGGGGTTCACCGAGATATTCTATCGTAGTCAACTAGCTCGTAGGCACCTCTATGTAATACACGTTTTACAATGTAGGGTCCATGCCATAGAGGTTCTAACTTTCCTATCCCTAGATTATCGTGAGCCTGGTCATAAATGAGTACTAGGTCTCCTTCTGCAAAAGTACGAGGGTGGATGGATTTGTCATATTGAATCTTCATTTTTTTTTGATACGTCTCGTTAACGAGAGCAACATCGCGATGTGTTTTGTCCAACCTAGTCAAATATAGGAATTGTTCCTCTTCAACATAGGTGTGAGGCAGGAGTTCTACTATGTGTTTCAACAAAGCAATTTCTCACTCGATTGGTAATATTTCTTCGATGCCATATACCAACTGGAAAGGAGTAAATCCAGTTGCAGTTTTCACTGAGGTGTGGTAAGCCCAGAGGGAGGAGAAGAGTTGCAAATTCCAAGAAGTTTTCTTTTCCCCCACCATGTGTTGTATCATGGTTTTAAGAACTTTGCTGATAGTTTCAACTTGTCTATTTGCTTGAGGATAGTAGGGGGATGAGGTCTCATGCCAAAAACCCAACTTGACATGTAACTCATTGATCATCTGGTTTTGAAAATGTGTACCGTGATCAGTGGAAATGGCTTGTGGAACACCAAAGCAAGTGATGATGTGGTTAAATATGAAGAGAGTTGCAATACGACCATAATTAAGAAAAGTAGGCATATCCTCAACCCATTTTGTGAAATAATCAACGACAACGATGATATAACCATGCCCCTCGGCTGAGGTAGGCTTACATTGCATAAAATCAATGCCCCATTTGGCAAAGGGGACGATGGCGACAGTAGGATGCAGCGGAGCGGGGTGGGTGTGTGCCTTTTTATGAAAAACTTGGCAGGGTGGGCATCTTTTGACATCCTCAATACAATCTTTGAAAATGGAGGGCCAAAAGTAACTGACACGTAATATTTTATGAGTTGTAGCCATCCTAGAAAGGTGACTACCACATGCTCCAAGGTGACAGTCATTTAGAACACGTTCAGACTCATCATGAGTTAAAAAACATCGTAGGATAGTGTCAATACCATGATGATACAAAGTGTCACCGATGATAAGGTAGCATTTAGAATGGTGGTGAATATGACGACGTTCTTCACAGGAGATATCGGGCTGAAAACATTGGGTTTGAAGATAAATAAGAATATCTCCATACCAAGGGTCGAACGTACTAATGAGGAACAAAGATTCATCGGGGAGAGAATCACTGGGATCAATGTCTTCATCACCATGGGGAAGATCGCAGATAAGTTTCGCAAAAACCAAGGACTTTTTATCTTTTGATTTGGTGAACTCGAGATTGAATTCCTGAAGAATAACGATCCATTTAGAATATTTTCCCCCAATGACTTGACGTGTCAGAATATGATACATGGGGTTCGAGTCTGCAATGACCATGGTAGTGCGTAACATGATGTAATGGTGAAATCTCTGGATGACAATGACGACTGCCAGAGCCAACTTTTCAACGTGTGAATATCAGAGCTCGGGACCAAATAGACTCTTGCTCAGATAGTAGATCACATGTTCGTCACCATTAGGGTCCTCTTGAACTAACACCATAGTAATAGTGGAAGTAGAGGCTGCCAAATAAAGGATATAGTCTCCTGTATAGTTTAGAGGATGCAAAAGAGGTGTATGGGTCAATGCATGCTTAAGAGCATCGAAATATAGTTGAGCAGTGTCATCCCAGATGAAAGGAGTATATTTCTGCAACAATCACATAAATCCTTTAGTAAGCTTGGCGTAATTACATATAAAAGGACAAAGAAAGTTCACTCTCCCTTGCAAACTTTGTAGTTGGGTCAGATTGTTGGGAGGAGGTAAGGCAATAATAGCTTTGATATTTAAGGGATCCACCCTAATCCCATATTTGGAGACAACGAAAACGAGGAGTTGACCTGATTCGACAACGAAGATGCATTTGTGGGGGTTCAAACGGATATGGTAGAACTGACATCGAAGAAAAATGGCTCGTAGATGACCAACATGGTCTGATTGATTAGATGAATGGGAAGGTAAATCATCGAGGTAAGGTTCTGCAATATGTTTGATATCATGGAAAGCATACAACATGGCCTGCTGGAAATTGGCACCAACATTTTTGAGACCAAAAGGTAGTTTTCGATAAGTGAATGTTCCCCATGGGCATATGAAGGTTGTCTTATGTTGATCAACAAGTAGAATGTCAATCTGGTTATATCCTAAAAATTCATCCATGAAAGAGAAAATAACACTGCCAGTGAAATTATCAATGATTTGGTCGATGAAGGGCATGGGGTAATTGTCTTTGGGACAAGCCTTGTTGAGATCCATTTAATCGACACAGACACAAATGGTTCCTTGTTTTTTAGCAACTGGAACGATGTTAGAAACCCATTTCGTCAAGGGGACAGGATAGATAAAGCCAGATTTTAACATTTTTTCAACTTCTGCCTTTATGGCCATGGTTTTCTTAGGATGAACCGGGCAAATTTTTTGTCATACAGGTTTAACGCCTGGGTAAGTTTTTATTTCATGCACAATGATCGAAGGATCGATTCTGGGCATTTACTCGTAGCTCCAAGCGAAGACATCACATAATTCTTTAAATAAAGTGGTGTAAGATGCCAATTCCTCGGGAGAACAATTAGCACTGAGATGAACATTTTCCATGATACCTTATTTGATCTAGATATCAATAGAAATGGTAGAAGAGATTTTTCCTAAGTTCCCCTCAGAAGTAGTATCCTGGGTAAGTATAGGAGATTGGGGAGAATCAACAACATCAGGGGGGAAGATAGAGTGTATATCCTCCTGAATTTCTTCTAGAGTAGGAAGAAAAGATGATTGATGATGGTTGTCATCCCAAGGTACCTCGTTGATACTAAGAATTTATGTAATGGATTCATTTGATGGAAAAATCTGTGAAATGTAGTCAAAAGAAGAGGACAAGGAATTCAACCAAGATGGCAACGAATAAGTATTGGATGCCAATATATGTTGCTCATCCAAGGAGGGAGAGGTAGATTGGATAGCATCGTATGAAGCCTCAACTGGACTAAGTGGCACAACGTCACCCAATGCATCGAATTCTAATGGACTAGGCACAACCCAAGGATCAGATGATTCTAAAGACTGGTAGGCCATAGTCAAAATCATATTGATTGTGGAAATATGTTGTGTAGTGGGAGGAAGTGGTGCAGGGAAAGTACCCATAAGGTAAGAATCTTTTAAAATACCTACACACTTTCATAAGTGATCTTAGTATCTCCCAAGAAAGGAATATTGTTGGTGGCCGAAGTGCGAGTGTCGGGTGTATAGTAATCTAACTGGTCGATAGTGACAATTTTTCCTTGATGAGGGAATTGTACACATCGAAACACCGATGAAGCGATGAAAATCATGACATAAAACCAACTTCTTCCTAATAACAAGTTGTAATCAAGGGGAGCATAGACTACCTCTACATCGACAGAGACGGTCTTACCTCCCAACTGAACGGCTAAGGACTGCAAGAGTTCGTGAGGATGAAAACCTCCCCCATTGAATGCTTGTAACATTGTATGGGATTGGTTAAGTGCAGGTGATTTTAATCCTTTCCAACAACCTAACGACATGACACAAGTGGAATCTCCCTCATCCAATATGGTACGGTGAATGTGTTGGTTATGAACAACAACATCAATTTGAAAAGCAAGCTAGTGAGAAATTTGTGACTTGAAGTTGTCTAGGTTAAACATGATATTATTTGACGACTTGGGATCAATGGCGGCCAAGAGTGTTCTATGTTGACTTGGGAAATGTTGTATAACTTCAAGAGAAGACATCGCACACGGTGCTTGAGCCAAATATTCAACAATGTTGTAGTTTTGGGTGGCACGTGAACTAGGATTACAAGTTGATTTGTGTATAGTGCTCTTGGGAGGGTGTAAAATAGAGTCAAAAGTGGGTTTCTCTATCTGAAGTGATCCAGATGGAGGATTAACGGAAACATGAGATGGATCTGGTGGAGTACCATTAGTGACCTTTTCTTTATCAGGTTTATCTGGTGTGTTGTATGTGGTGGTGCGAGTGGTTAAATCAATCCCATTGAACACATAAATATGATCACTCGTTGAAGCTTCATCAGTAGGAGGATGGTTGGAACCGCCCCCTGTGGGAGGGGCAAGTGCTTGAGAAACCACGGATTGTTGTTGAGGAAAAGGTTGTGTTAACACGACGGGTTGGGAATTCCCTTTGAAACTTTTTGCAACTTCGTCGTGATGTGGACAGTCTCGGGTGAAATGATCTTCACCACAAATAAGACATGGGAATTTCAGTTTTCGCTGTGGTTTCTTTTCAGCAATAGGTGGTGGAGTTTGTGTTTTTGGATGTTCATTATTATTATTATTATTATTGGGTTTATTTTTTGTTTTCTTCTTACCCCCGGATTGTTGTGAAGAGGCATATTGAACTGCATTCACCTCAGAGATTTGAGTCAGGAGGGAGGTAGAGGAGAGTGAAGTCGAATTGGTAACGGGTTCTGAAATAGAGTGATTTACTGTTCCGGTCGACTGTGATGTAGATTGGGTTTTGACGGTACCAATAACTCCATCCACATGTGTTGTGGAAGAAGGTTTGGATGGATCGGTAGGAGTATGGGTAGCATTTGGAATTAACTCATACAAAGTACTAGATTGGGAGTAAACCAAATCTAAGTATTGAGCTATGGGGCAATGGCTTCTTCCTTAGTGACAACACCACCCATGGCGACGTCACGAGCAATCGAGGGTAAAAGAGATTTATTAAACCACTATGCCAATAGCTAGTCAGGAATGGTCTCTTTAATTAACCTTTGTTGTCGTTTCCATTCATGTATGTGATCAGAGATATGCACAGAGTTCATTTGATGCAGGGAGGTTAAAAGTTAAGCACTCGTATCGTAATGGATGGGTAATTGAAAATGTGTGAGAAAATGTGTGAAAAGAACCACGTTGAAGTTCAATGTACCATTTGGATGCAGAGCCCATGAGTGTGCGCTGGAAGAGACACAAATGTATAGAAACATCCATCAATGAGTTTGATGAACACCATAAATGGAATGGCATCACATGGTTATTTGGGTCTTCTTCGGGTTTACCATCAAATTTTGGGATGTCAGAAGGTAATTTAGCAGGAATTACTGGCCAAAAAGGAAAATGCAATATGGGATCATTTGTCAACCGAGTCAAGTCTCGTAGATCCAGAGTGGCAAGGAAGGGTAATTGTCGGTTAACCTGAGGGTGATACTGGTGTGGCATAGGGACACCAGTGGGGCCATAAATTGGTTGAGGTGGATAATTGTATCCATTAGGCCCTCCTATATATGGTTTTTGTTGACCAGTATAGGCAGGATTCAATGGTTGTTGAGGAACATTCATGAGCGGGGCGAAACCGGGTTGATTTTGGGGAGTATAAGTCGGTTGATTTAGTTGTGGGGGATAAATAGTTTTCCCTTGAGGAGGGTAAATAGTTTTTCCCTGAGGAGGGTAAGCATTAGACCCTTGGGAAGGATAAACATTAGACCCTTGGGGAGGATAATATTGTTGTCCTTGAGGACCCCAGGTGGGATTTAGGACACCCGGATAAGGTTGTCCAAAATATAGTCTCGAAGGAACATGATTTGATACTCCTCCTTGATGGTTATGGTATGATTTCCCCCAAGGGTAGGGTTGATTAAATGTACTTCCTGAAGGTACTCCCCAGGATAGTGAAGGGTTTTCAACAAAAGAAGGTTTCCCCCCTGCCATAGGTTGATTTACAACTAGGGTTTGACCAGTAAAGGGAGGTTGTCCTCCGAAAGGAACATGCAAAGGTGGTTGTCCCCCAGGAGGGGTAGGCCCGCTAAAGGATGGTTGTCCTCTGGGAGGGATAGGTCCACTATATGGTGGTTGCCCCCCATTCGGGATATGTCACACAGTTGATTGTGTATGTCTGGAAAGGGACTGGATTCTTCATTGTAAAGGTGTTCCAACAGGACCTTGTGAAACATGAGGAGTTGTAGTGTGAAAAGGTGTAATGGTGGGAGTAACAGTTGAAGTGCCTTGTGTATGATGAGAAGTGACGACTCCAACATTGAGGTGGAATTGTGCTGACGTAACAGTAGGATCGATGACCTGTTCAATGGGACGATCAATAGTATGAATGGATGGACTTGCCTTAGTGGCAAGAGGGTCATGAGGATTAAGAGGTTGTCAAATAAATTCAAAATGCTCATAAAGATCACGTCCCGATGGAGTCATCCATACAGAATGAGAAGGTGTGTGATGTGGATCTACTGCATCAGTAGGACGAACGAGGGTCCTAAATTCATCACTAAAAATTGGTTCTATGGATCCCATATATGTCTCGGTAATTAGTATAATTGGCAAACAAGGGACTTCTTCTTCTATAATATTACTGAACGAGTCTAATCGAACTAGGAGTGGTTCAATAGGATATTCTGACACAGGTGTAGTATAAGGAGTGGGATCCTCAACTGTAACCAAGGCTCTTTCTGAATTTTCTAACAAAGGAGTAGCAACACTCCCAGCGTCAGAGCGATTTTCTACCTCTTCACGGTAGATGTCTTCTGGTGGATTAGGAGGTAAGGGTTTGTAGCCTTCTTCTAGAGGCAACCCTTGCATCCTACGTGATATGCGAAGACCTTTATCGTCTACAGGCTCAATCTTGAAAATTTATTAAAACAACATCACATGCTAAAAAATATAGAAGGACCAACAAGCAAACAAACCTTCTCTCAATGAACGTACTAGTTAGTGATGAAATCCAACATCGTATGATCAAATTGAGAAGGGGCTAGGATATGAGAAGGTGGAATAGTTACGATGGAAACCTACTTAACAGACTTACGCCTCGTTGCAAGCTTCCACATAGTAATCGTGGATTTACCCTCCAAGGAGCTCGAGTGAGTTTGACCACCATCTGTTCCGGGTACAGTGAAGACTTTCCTTCACCATCAACTTGTGTAAAGACTCTAAATATTATTTCTACTAAATACACAAACTCGCAGTCAGTCCCTGGGCGGGTACAATCGACATTCCAGTACGAACGTATGGGTAGGATAACAAGTCCAAAATCCTTCAAGAGAATTGAGGACAAGTGGACCGGTAGAACTCCAGAGGACCCCGAATGGATTCGGGATTCACAAAGCACCAAGACCAAATGAAGACAGTTGAAACTCAAGAAGAACCCCCTGATATACGATCTTACTACTACAAACAATCAAACTGTGGAGGGATAATCTTTGTGGCTTTCCTGAACGCGACCTCGTGCATAACCCCTGTGTGAGGGGGATCCCAGATATGCTTATACGAAAAATTGGATTTTCTCTCCCTATCGCAAGATGCTAATGTTTTTTTTTAATTCTTTGGAGAGTTGTACTCACAGCCTAATTCAAATCGCTAATCCTAGTCTAATGTTGGTGGAAGAATTTAAAAAGAAAAAGTTTCTAGATCGATTTTAATTAGCGTTGATTTTTGTGGATGTTCTTTGCTCAGAGGTGAATGAGAGTGAAAATGATGATATTATGAATCGATTCCCAAAAAAGCATAAGAAAAATGATAAACAATTGTTTCTTTCAATGGAATTCTATTTATGGGAAGGAGAAGAATTTTTTCTTTCACTATCAAACACAAAAATGCATATATTTCATGCAAATGCTTTCAACAAGAATCCAATTCAATGCTAAACTATTCAGAAAAGGATTATAATATCCAAAATCCAATCATTTAAATATATCTCTTTGTTTAAATATGAAATTTAATTGATTTGATTCGAAGCTTCTTATGCCAACCATATTTCACTATTTGCAGTTTTAGACAATTGGAAGCAAGTATCACATAAACAAAAAGAACACTCTCATAGTGATCAAACAAGAAGCAAAACAAATTTAATTTTTCAAAAAGAAAACCAAAACTCAAACAAAAAAAAGTGCTTGGAAAGATATAAATCAAAGACCAAATGGAACAATACACAGATATATGAACTTCCTTGCGACAAATTTCAAACAATCAGATGAATGAGAAAGTATCAAAAACCAACTCAAGATCTCAAAAAGGAAGAGTGATTCCAAAAACAAGTAAATATCTTAAAAAACCAATCAAAGAACCAAAAATTCTTAGAAAGAAAAAGGTTGCAAATTTTATAGAAGACACACACTGATAGAAAAATTCCCGAGCAGGAGGAAAAACCAAAAAATCACACCCAACAGAGACATCCCACAATTTTTCAACAAAAGGAAAAATTGGCGCTCTGGTTATATAAGCACCAGAGTGCTACAAAACTCCCTAGAGCACTGCAGGGGAGTGTTGATAATGAAATCAACGCTCTGGATGTAAGGGAAGAGGGGTGTTGTTTCTTGAGAATGAAAAAGTATCAACCCAGAAAACAAAAACTCAGGAAGGCTTGATCATCAACATGTGTAAGATGACTTCAGGACTAACAACACATGTATAAAAGAGGAAAAACACAGTGAGTGGGATCTGAATATGGGCAAAGACTAAGACAAAACCAAGGAATGAAACAAAAACTGAAAGCTTCGATCCCCAATGGACTCGCCAATTTTTATTGTAGGAAAAATCCCCTGCAGACAGGTGAATGTCCTCTTGAATCTTAGACCCCTATGATCGAGACTGAAAAATGCTAACATTGAACACTGACATTCCTTTAAATGTAGCTAAATTAGTCAAGGGAAAAGAGGAATAAAGCATGAGTACCTTTTTCTGAAGTTTGTCCTTGCTCGGTCCAGGTTGAACTTGATCTTCAAGTCCTTTAATGATTTCTGCAATTCAACAGACAACAAAGACAATGCATACTTCCTATTCTACCAAGATTAGTTTAAACTATATTTATCAAGAAGAGACAAGCCAATGCAAATGTACACAAACTTGAAGGAAAAAGGGCAAGCATATATATTAATGAGAACATAACAAGGTTCTTACAAACTGTAGATGCAGATGCAACAGCCTCACCAAGTCCTCCTTGTCCAACACCTTGCTCAAAATATCCACGATCATAATGACAATACTTTTCACTGATATTATCCTCCTTTCACCATGATAATGCCTCCTTATATAGGCTTTGAGAGGCTCAACCACCTTAGCTATTTTTGGGATAAGTTGAGGATATGACTCCATCAATTGTGGGATTTCCTTTAGATCCAGCCTTTAACTTGGATTCGAGCCAAACTAACTTGGATGCTTCTTAGCTGTCCTTAGAGATAAGGGGGATTCGTTCCCAATATTCTCTCAACAGATCAACGCTCCCTCAAATTTGACCACAGAGCGTTGTAGCGCTCCCTGCTAATAAAACAAGGAGCACTAACACTCCCTACAAGTGGGCAGGGGAGCACTGATCTCCAAAAATAATTTTAGGATGATTATTCCTCAAGGTAAAAGCTTGTAAACTTTGCATTGATGTTGTCTGCAATGCGACACATGCGAGACAAAAATATGACTTTTGAGACAATGACAAATGAGACATTATTGAAGTTAGGAATTTTGACGTGTAACAATGAGATTAAACCTCAATTTTTTCATGGTTCCACCTTGAGAAACTTGTTATCTTGGGCATCTAGATCCTATCTAGATTAACCTTTGATCTTATCTCTATTATCATATATATTAAGGGTTTCTCGTGGGAAAAGGGGGAGAGGAAGGAGAAAGCAAATTTATACTGGCGGTTTGATTAAAGAGCTTGGGAAAGGAACTTGGGAAAGGATTGCATCACCTTCCTTGATTATAAGTTGTAATAGATTTGTTTCATTAATAGAAGATGTACAAGATTTCCCCCCTTACTTGATTGTATCTAATTGTTATAAACTTTGTAGGGAATCTATATGCTTATGTTATGTCATTAGATCTATTATCCATTTATACATGATTCATTTGAGCTTGTGAAAGGTTTCTTTGTGTCTCTATGTGTGCAGATCCATGTTGGTAAGAGCAAAGGGCATCTTTGAGGAAACTAATAGCTAAGGAGAATGTAGGGACAACCTTCATATATCTGGGTAAACCTTTCATTCTATCAACTCGTAGATCATTTTCGTGTATAAATTAGATCTAGGAAAACATGTTGCTTGCATCTCTATTCTATCTTAGGTCTAGGAAGAGCCTAATGGAGGTAACTCTTTTAGGGTTCATATACCCTACAATGGACGGACGACTCCATTGGGGAAGTCATCATTGTTTGTTTAGTTTTCTTCCTCAACTTTTGAGTTCATATTCTCAAGATCTTTGCATGTTTTAAGGCTTGATTTTTGTTTTCATTCTGTCCATGAGTCTTTTCTGAATCTATTTGAAAGTATTCAGACCCAGATCTGATTGATCTGTCTCAGATCTATGATCTTTCACTCTTGAATGATCACGGTCGTGGGTTATATGTGCCCACAGAGCGACCAAACCCTTTTGGTCACTAGTTGCTCCATTGCAGAGGGAGACCATACCAAGAATTACATTGTTTTGTGTGACGAGTTCTTTATGGTCCCTCTCTAGTCCTCTACAAGGAGCAACTAGTGCTTTGTGGTCGCTTTGTGGTCATTAACATGGTGCGAATAGGCTCAAAAAGCCATTTTTTGAAGGGGCATCCTTCAAACAAATCCCAAATCTGTGTCTATCCTTTTTTCCACCCCTCTAGATCTCTCTCAGGTATGTCCCAATAGTCATTGCTGCTACATTTTTCAAAGTCATTTTGAAATATTTCCTTTTGTGTGCCATTTTGTTTATTTGATTAAAAACATTTTTTGTTTTTGTGGGTATGGTTTAGGTCACCAGATATCATTCCCCTAGACTTTTAGTGTTGATGGTACTTTTGTGAAGAGAATTCATTTGTTTTTAAAAATATCTTGGGTTTTCCTTTAGATTTTCTTCCATTATTTAAATAAACCCCACTCTCTTGATTTGCATATCATATTAGAGTGCAATCCCTTTTCAAGTTATTTGAAAACTTTTTTCTACCATTGAAAGCTTGAGTTTTTCTTCGTTGAAGAAATATTTGTGGTTGAATTTTTTATTCCTTGGATGCTTGTTTTCTCCACCTTCATTCGCTTTTGAGTTCTTTGCAGTGTCATTGAATACTTTAATTTTGATTAAAAGAAAAAGTAAAAGAAGTGTCTCCTCCTCGACCGTCGAATTATCCATCCAATCCATCTCTTGGAACCCATGCCTATGGCATGATAGGCTCCATAAAACAACAGTCTATGACACAATTGACTGGGAAACAAGGTCATGCAACTTCTACCCCAAGCTCTGTTGGCATGTTTTCAAATAGAAGGCAGATTAATTGTTTTTCATTGATGGAAAGCTCAGCCCGATGATGATGAACAAGAGAAAGTGGCAAGACCAGTAGCGCAACGATGATTGCATGGCAGAAAATCCCGAAATGCGAAAGATTAGAGCATGTCAAATAAATTCATTTCGAAGTTCTGGATACTGGGAGTTGGAAGTGTAGAAACACTTCTCCATAGGATTCCCAAAGTTGTGAAGTGCGAAAAGTTGAAAAGTTGATCTGACTCCATTTCAGAGTCTCGCAGACCAGGAGTTGGAGATGTCAAGGACTCTCACGACAGGAGTCCCGAAATCGCGATATGTGAAATCGCAAAATAATCCTAGCCATCGGATCGAGGATTGATCTGGACTGTTGATCAGACACGACAAAGGCCCGTGAAGTGTCGAAATCACGATAAGATCTGGACTGTTGGGTCCATAGGACATGTGGTGACAGATCGTCATTTCGCTGACTGGAAAGTCAAAGGAACGGGGTTCCCTAACCTCTCAAACTCGCAATATGCAAAATCAAGAAATGCCAAAATGCGAAATTACGACCTGGAGTTTCGGGGACCACGACGTGGAGCATAAAGAAATCTTCACAGTAGGAACGTCGAAGTGCCGAAATATGAAATCGCGAAAGCGCTCTATGGATAAGAGCTCGGTCACCACTGGTGGTCACATTGTCGAGAGCTGGAGAGCAGAGTTATAGAAGCCAAGCTCCATTTCGGAACTCGTGACATGGAGAGTCGAGACGACTCATCACAGAATCTCTGAAATGTGAAAGTGCGAAATATGCTTTTGGTGTAGGCTGTGGTCACAACCAATGGTCACATCTGCAGAAGATGCAGGAAGGAGCTAGTGCATACAAGCTCCATTTCGGAGTTTCGGGGATCGGGACATGGAGTGTAATAAAATATTCACCATGGGAATTGAGAAATGTCGAAATGTGAAATGTGAAAACACCTTTTTTTTGGTGTAGGCCTTGGTCACCATCGGTGGTCACATCATCGAAGAGCTGTAGAGAAGAGCTCAAAGAACCAAGCTCCATTTCGGAGTTTCGGGGAACGCGAGATGGTGCGTCAAGAAACTTTACCACAGGAATGCCGAAATTTTGAAATGTCGAAATGTGAAATAAATGCAAGTTCCTACAGATCCAATCCAACGGTGCAGGTGAATTTAAGTCTGATCGGAGGGCTACTATCTCACCTCACAGTTAATTGATTAGTTACGAATTAGTTAGCAAAACGGATTCATGATGCTTGATTGGTTGGCGTTTTCATTGGTCGAGACGTCACCTTGCCCAAGATGATTCAAGGTGTAACTGTCATGGTGGTTGGGCATAAAAGAAAAACTTAGAGACTATGTGTGGTTGGTTGTTCGGACTGGAAAAATGAGTTGAACTATAGAAAAGAAAAACTACAGTATGTGCAGTGTGAAGAAAAGCTCAGAGAGTAGGAACTGAAACTGAATAGAAGAGAAAAGGTGAAGAGAGCATAATGTGCACATATCAAAGAGCATGAGAAGGACAAAGAAAGAATAGATAGACAGAGAGAGAAAGTCAAGCCAAATATGAACATAGTACAATAATAGTGTAGCAGAGAAGAATTGCAGAACAATGAAGAAGTGGTAAGATTTGATTTATCCGTGTTGTTGGTTATTCAATCATTTATTTATAATCAGGGAGGTAGGGTGGTGTTAAGGAGGATTGTTGTCCTTAGAGGTTCAAGTGGGTTCTTAAACACAGGAAGTTGTAGCCAGAAAAACCAGGGTGGTAGGGTGGTGCAAGGGAGAACAATTGTTCTCTATTATATAGGTTGGTGCCCGTGTAACTAGAAGTTGGTGCTTCCATCCAGTTGGTGTTGGAACACTCAAGGAGTCGGTGCTTCCTTCTAGTGGGTGCTAGAGAAACCGGAGAGTTGGTGCTCTCAAACAATTTGGAGCTTGTAAAATAAAGGTAGTAGCCTTACATTGAGTTGGTGATCAATTATAGATGATGTACAAAACTTAAAAGACTGCCTATCATTTCGAAAAAGAAGAGGTTTTTTCCCTTTATGGGTTTCGTCATGAAAATTTGTCTCTATGTATATCTTATATGTGAGTGATGCTCATTATTAATGTTGTCCTTATGTAGTATAATATTGATGGTCACTAGGAGAAAGATTAAAAAAAATTATGGTTGGATTGTTAAAATTGTTTAAGCACAGTAACAACTGATTCACCCCCCCTCTCAGTTGTGTTAGTAATTTCAACAATTGGTATCAGAGCAGGTTCCTTTTATTTAAAGGTAGATCTATAAGATTAAACATGACAAGTCATGAAGGGACTTCAGCTAGTAAGCCTCCTCTGTTTGATGGAACAAATTTTTCCTTTTGGAAGGTTAGAATGAGAACATACCTAATGGCCTTAGGTGTTGATGTTTGGTATGTAGTAGAGACTGGATACATAAAGCTTGTTGTGCTAGCTTCCAAGGATGATAAGTTAGAATTCAGATTTAATGCTAAAGGAATGAATTCTATCTTGAATGGACTTGCAGAAGCCGAGTTTGTAAAGGTGATGCATCTTCAAACTGCCAAAGAAATGTGGGATAAACTTATTAGCAGCTATGAAGGAAATGAGAAAGTGAAAGATGCTAAACTTCAAACATTCAGGTCGAAGTTTGAATAACTAAAGATGAATGAAGATGAAACAGTTAGCAAGTACTTTTTAAGAGTTGAAGAACTTGTGAATGCCATGAAGGGTCTTGGTGACAAGTTTGAAGAATCACTCTTAGTTCAGAAGATTTTAAGATCTCTGCTTGATAAATTTAATCCAAAAGTCTCTGCAATAGAAGAACTAAATGATCTTAAAACTCTGTCCATTGATCAACTTCTAGGAACTTTAACTGCATATGAAATGAGAATTAGCAAAGATAAATCCATTACTAGAGAAGCATCGTTTAAAGCAGACAAGAATACTAATTCAGATTTAGATGATATTGAGGCAAAATTTGTGAGAAGATTAAAGAAAGGATCAGGAAAAAATCAAGGCAAGCTTCCCTTCAAATGTTTTAACTGTGGTAAGATAGGTCATTTTGCATCTAAGTGTCCCCATTAGAAAAAGAACCAGAACTTTGATGATGAAAAGAAGTAAAAAATCAAGAAATATAGTAAGAAGAAAAGTTTGTGTGCAAATAATGATAATTCCTCAGAAGACATCGAAAGTGACTCTTTTTGTGAAGATAAGGTAAATGAATTCATGCTTATGGCCAAAGAGGATTATGATAATAAAAGCACAGGAAGTGATGATAATGATGAAGAAGTTGTGGTTTATATGGAAGGATAACTGATCAGTGCACTGGAAGAGATTGACAGATTCATAATTAAAAACAGAAAGCAAAAACAATTTTTGATACAGTTGGAAAAAGACAGTAAACAGCCTGATGAAGACTTTGCCTTGCTGAAAGTGGAATTAGTAGAGGCAAAGAAAATAGAAGACATACTAAAACAATAGTTGTCAGAGAAGAAAGTGAGGTCTAAAGCCTTAGAAGAAGAGATAGTAAAAACCAGAAAAGAAATGGAGAAGTTTAAGGGATTGTATCACCAAAATCTGTCAAGTATTAAAGCCTCAGAAGGATTAACCTCCATTCTAAATAAACAAAGAAACCCAAAGTTGAAAGCTGGATTGGGGTATGAAGAAGGATCAAGTAGTGATCATCCAAGTAATACAGAACCTATCAAGTTTGTCAAATCCTCAAACATTGACAACAGTCACTCTGCAGAAACAAAGAAAGAAAATCAACCACCAAGAAGGAATGAAAGAAATCATACTAGAACTGAATCTGTATATTAGAGATATTATCAGCATGAAAGAAATCGTACTAGAACCAAATTTGTAGATCAGAGAGATCATCAACATGAAATAAATCGACCCCCTCAAAGAAGACAAACTTTTTCAAGGTACAAAGGTACTTTCTATGGTTATTGTTTTTTCTTCTCTAACTTTGGTCACAAAGCTATAAACTGTTCTTTAAGATTTAGATATGAGCAATCAAGTTTTTCAAGGAATAATTATCTGCTACTACACAGATTGAGACAACCAAGCTACAAACAATCACATACTATAAATCATGTGATGACTGGGAGAAGGACACAGATAAAACACAATAACGGTTATGAGCATAACAATCGTTATGATATGTTATTCAGTGAACCAGAATGTTACAACTACCATAATTATGGACATAAAGCTGTAGATTGTCGCTTAAGGAATTACAAGCCAGATTTGATCCCCACTGCTGAAAATGTCAAGGTTTGGAAGAAGAAAGCAGATGACAAGTGTGGACTAGTGTTGTCAGCTCAAAGACAAACGAACCCGTGGTATATAGACAATGGATGCTCCAAACATATGACGGGAGACAAAGGTAAGTTTCTATCTCTAAGTGAAAGAAAATCAGGAAACATAACCTTTGGAAATGATGCTCCAGGTAAAATAAAGGGTAAAGGGTTGGTGAGTTTAAGTAATGAAAAAGGAAAAGCCCAAGATGTTCTGCTTGTAGATGGGTTGAAACATAATCTTCTCAGTGTAAGTCAAATGTGTGACAGAGGATGTGAAGTGGTGTTCATGTCCAAGGACTGCAAGATAAAATCTGTAAACTCAGGACAAGTGGTGGCTAAAGGCATAAGGATAGAAAATAATGTATATGTATTGAAAGAAGATGGAGAAGAATGCCACTTAAGCAAGTATGATGAAAGTTGGTTGTGGCATAGGAGACTTGGACACCTAAATTTTGATCATATAATCAAGCTCAGAAACAATGGAGTAGTAAAATATCTTCCGAAGATATCAAAGCCATATGACTCTATTTGTAAACCCTGTCAGATAGGAAATCTTACTCGCACTCAGTTCAAATCTAAAAACTTTCCTTCAACAAAAAAATCTCTCCAGTTAGTACATATGGATTTATGTGGACCATCAAGGAAAGAAGGTACAGGAAAATAAAATTATTTTATGTTCATTATTGATGATTATTCTAGACTAACATGGGTTGCCTTTTTGAAGGAAAAATCTGAAGCATTTGAAAAATTCAAAATGTTTAAGGCTCTGACTGAGAATCAAACAGGAAAAATATTAAAGGCAGTAAGATCTGATAGAGGAGGAGAGTTTAGTTCGTGGAACTTCAAATAGTTCTGTGATAAACATGGGATCAAAAGAGAGTACACAATTCCAAGGATTCCACAGCAAAATGGAGTTGTTGAGAGGAAGAATAGATCAGTACAACAAATGGAAAGATCAATGATGAATGAAAGGAACATATCTCAAACATATTGGGTGGAAGCAATTCATACAACTGTTCATATTCTTAACAAAGATCATCTCAGACCACACAGTGACAAGACTCCTTATGAATTATGGTTTGGAAGACCTGCTTCAATCAAGCATTTTAAAATCTTTGGGAGTAAATGTTATATCAATAATAATGATGAAAATATTGGCAAATATGATGATAGGGTTGATGAAGGTATCTTCGTGGGTTATGCTACAAACAGTAAAGGGTACAAATGTTACAATAAGAGACTGCATAAAATGGTTGATTGTATAGACATAAAAGTTGATGAACAAAGACTAAGCATATCCCAATAAAGTATCATTTTCTTAGAGAACAAGTTACAAACAAAATTGTTCAGCTGAATTATATTCCTTCCACGGAACAAATTGTTGATATCTTTACTAAACCATTAGCAAGGACCCCTTTTGGATATCTTCGTCAAAAATTGGGGGTTATAACTTCTTGTGTCTAATCTGTTCACCTGGTCAGGGGAAGTACTTATTGAATATATGGTGTATTTCTAAGCTTCTCATAGTTGACAGTGGGAGTATGTACTACAACAGCTCAGGGGGAGCGTGTTTCTTCTTTGACATTGCTGTCAAAGGGGGAGAAAGTGTGGTAATTTCAAGGATGCTACAGTTGCTACAGTGGATTTCAAGGATGCTACAATGGTATAGTTGCATGATTTTTTAGTTGCTACAGTGGATTTCAAGGATGCTACAGTGGTATAGTTGCATGTTTTTTCAAGGGGTTGCAATCAATGCCAAAGGGGGAGATTGGCATGTTTTCAGATAGAAGGCAGAGTATTTGTTTGTCATTGATGGCAAGCTCAGCCCAACGATGATGAACAAGAGAAAGTGGCAAGACCAGCAGTGCAATGATGATTGCATGGAAGGAAGTCCCGAAATGCGAAAGATCAGAGCATGTCAAATAACTTCATTTCAGAGTTCTGAATACCGGGTGTTGGAAGTGTAGAAACACTTCTCCACAGGAGTCCCGAAGTCGTGAAGTGTGAAAAGCCAAAAATTTGATCTGACTTCATTTCAGAGTCTAGCAGACCGGGAGTTGGATATGTCAAGGACTCTCACGACAGGAGTCCCGAAATCGCAATATGCGAAATTGCGAAATAATCCTAGCCGTTGGATTGAGGATTGATCTGGACCGTTGATCAGACACGACGAAGGCTCGTGAAGTGTCGAAATCATGACAAGATATGGACTGTTGGGTCCATAGGAAACATGGCGACAGATCGTCATTTCGCTGACTGGAAATTCAAAGGAACGGGGTTCCCTAACCTCTCGAACTTGCAATATGAAAAATCGTGAAATGTCGAAATGCGAAATTGCGACCTGGAGTTTCGGGGACCGCGACGTGGAGCATAAAGAAATCTTCATCATAGGAACGCCAAAGTGCCGAAATACAAAATTGCGAAAGCGTTCTATGGATAAGCGCTCGGTCACCACTAGTGGTCACATTGTCGAGAGCTGGAGAGAAGAGTTATAGAAGCCAAGCTCCATTTCAAAACTCGTTACATGGAGAGTCGAGACGACTCATCACAGAATATCTGAAATGCGAAAGTGCGAAATACACTTTTGGTGTAGGCTGTGGTCACAGCCAATGGTCACATCTGCAGAAGATGGAGGAAGGAGCTAGTGTAGACAAGCTCCATTTTGGAGTTTCGGGGATTGGGACATGGAGTGTAATGAAATATTCACCATGAGAATCGAGAAATGTCAAAATGCGAAATGTGAAAACACCTTTTTTTTGGAGTAGGCCTTGGTCACCGCTGGTGGTCACATCGTCGAAGAGTTGTAGAGAAGAGTTCAAAGAACCAAGCTCCATTTCGAAGTTTCGGGGACCACGAGATGCAGCGTCAAGAAACTTTACCACAGGAATACCGAAATTCTGAAATGTCGAAATGCGAAATAAACGCAAGTTCCTACAGATCCAATCCAACGGTGCAGGTGAATTTAAGTCTGATCGGAGGGCTACTGTCTCACCTCACAGTTAATTGATCAGTTACGAATTAGTTATCAAAATTGACTCATGATGCTTGATCGGTTGGTGTTTTCACCAGCTGGGACGTCACCTTGCCCAAAAAGATTCGAGGTGTAACTGTCATGGTGGTTGGGAATAAAATAAAAACTTAGAGACTGTGTGTGGTTGGTTGTTCGGACTGGAAAAATGAGTAGAACTATAGAAAAGAAAAACTACAGTATGTGCAGTGTGAAGAAAATCTCAGAGAGTAGGAACTGAAACTGAATAGAAGAGAAAAGGTAAAGAGAGAAGAATGTGCACATATCAAAGAGCATGAGAAGGACAGAGAAATAGCAAATAGTCATAGAGAGCAAGTCAAGCCAAATATGAACAGAGTAGAAGAGTAGTGTAGCAGAGAAGAATTGTAGAACAGTGAAGAAGTGGTAAGATTTGATTTATCTGTGTTGTTGTTTATTCAATCATTTATTTATAATAAGGGAGGTAGGGTGGTGCTAGGGAGGACTGTTGTCCTCAGAGGTTCAAGTGGGTGCTTGAACACAGGAAGTTGTAGCTTCCATCTGGTTGTAGCCAGAAAAACCAGGGTGGTAGGGTGGTGCAAGGGAGAACAGTTGTTCTATATTATATAGGTTGGTGCCTGTGTAACTGGAAGTTGGTGCTTCCATCCAGTTAGTGCTGGAAAACTCAAGGAGTTGGTGCTTCCTTCTAGTGGGTGCTAGAGAAACCAAAGAGTTGGTGCTCTCAAACAAGTTAGATCTTGTAAAACAGAGGTAGTAGACTCACATTGAGTTGGTGCTCAATTATAGATGATGTATAGAACTTAAAAGACTACCTATCATTTCGAAGAAGAAGAGGTTTTCTCCCTTTATGGGTTTCCTCGTGAAAATCTGTCTCTGTGTATATCTTATGTGTGAGTGATGCTCATTATTTATGTTGTCCATATGTAGTATAATATTGATGGTCACTAGGAGAAAGATTAAAAAAAATTATGGTTGGATTGTTAAAATTGTTTAAGCACAGTAACAACTGATTAACCCCTACTCTCAGTTGTGTTAGTAATTTCAACAATTGGTATCAGAGTGGTTTCCTTTTATTTAAAGGTAGATATGTAAGATTAAACATGACAAGTCATGAAGGGACTTCAGCCAGTAAGCCTCCTTTATTTGATGGAACAAATTTTTCCTTTTGGAAGGTTAGAATGAGAACATACCTAATGGCCTTAGGTGTTGATGTTTGGTATGTAGTAGAGACTGGATACATAAAGCCTGTTGTGCTAGTTTCCAAGGATGATAAGTTAGAATTCAACTTTAATGCTAAAGGAATGAATTCTATCTTGAATGGACTTGCAGAAGTCGAGTTTGTAAAGGTGATGCATCTTCAAACTGCCAAAGAAATATGGGATAAACTTATTAGCAGCTATGAAGGAAATGAGAAAGTAAAAGATGCTAAACTTCAAACATTCAGGTTGAAGTTTGAACAACTAAAGATGAATGAAGATGAAACAGTTAGCAAGTATTTTTTAAGAGTTGAAGAACTTGTGAATGCCATGAAGGGTCTTGGTGAGAAGTTTGAAGAATAACTCTTAGTTCAGAAGATTTTAAGATCTTTGCTTGATAAATTTAATCCAAAATTCTTTGTAATAGAAGAACTAAATGATCTTAAAACTTTGTCCATTGATCAACTTCTAGGAACTTTAACTGCATATGAAATGATAATTATCAAAGATAAATCCATTACTAGAGAAGCATCATTTAAAGCAGACAAGAATATTGATTCAGATGTAGATGATATTGAGGAAAAAATTGTGAGAAGATTAAAGAAAGGATCAGGAAAATATCAAGGCAAGCTTCTCTTCAAATGATTTAACTGTGGTAAAATAGGTCATTTTTCATCTAAGTGTGCCCATCAGAAAAAGGACCAAAACTTTGATGATAAAAAGAAGTACAAATTTAAGAAATATAGTAAGAAGAAAAGTTTGTGTGCAAATAATGACAATTCCTCAGAAGACATCGATAGTGACTCTTCCTGTGAAGATAAGGTAAATGACTTCATGCTTATGGCCAAAGAGGATTATGATAATAAAAGCACAGGCAGTGATGATGATGATGAAGAAGTTGTGGTTGATATGGAAGGAGAACTGATTAGTGCACTGGAAGAGATTGATAGACTCAGAATTAAGAACGTAAAGCAAAAACAATTGCTGATACAGTTGGAAAAAGACAGTAAACAGCATGATGAAGACTTTGCCCTGCTGAAAGTGGAATTAGAAGAGGCAAAGAAAATAGAAGACATACTGAAACAATAGTTGTCAGAGAAGAAAGCGAGGTGTGAAGCCTTAGAAGAAGAGATAGTAAAAACCAGAAAAGAAATGGAGAAGTTTAAGGGATTGTATCACCAAAATCTGTCAAGTATTAAAGCCTCAGAAGGATTAACCTCCATTCTAAATCAGCAAAGAAACCCAAAGTTGAATGTTGGATTGGGGAATGAAGAAGGATCAAGTAGTGATCATCCAAGTAATACAGAACCTATCAAGTTTGTCAAATCTTCAAACATTGACAACAATCACTCTGCAGAAACAAAGAAAGAAAATCAGCCACCAAGAAGGAATGAAAGAAATCGTACCAGAACCGAATCTGTAGATCAGAGATATTATCGGCATGAAAGAAATCGTACCAGAACCGAATTTGTAGATCAGAGAGATCATCAACATGAAAGAAATCGACCCCCTTAAAGAAGACATACTTTTTCAATTTACAAAGGTACTTTCTATGGTTATTGTTTTTTCTGCTCTAACTTTGGTCACAACGCTATAAACTATTATTTAAGATTTAGATATGAGCAATCAAGTTTTTCAAGGAATAATTATCTGCCACTACAAATATTGAGACAAACAAGCTATAAACAATCACAGACTATAAATCATGTGATGACTGGGAGAAGGACACAGATAAAACACAATAACAGTTATGAGCATAACAATCGTTATGATATGTTATTCAGTGAACCATAATGTTACAACTGCCATAATTATGGACATAAAGTTGTAGACTGTCGCTTAAGGAATTACAAGCCAGATTTGATCCCCACTGCTGAAAATGTCAAGGTTTGGAAGAAGAAAGCAGATGACAACTGTGGACTAGTGTTGTCAGCTCAAAGACAAATGAACCCGTGGTATATAGACAGTCGATGCTCCAAACATATGATGGGAGACAAAGGTAAGTTCCTATCTCTAAGTGAAAGAAAATCAGGAAACATAACCTTTGGAAATGATGCTCCAGGTAAAATAAAGGGTAAAGGGTTGGTGAGTTTAAGTAATGGAAAAGGAAAATCCCAAGATGTTCTGCTTGTAGATGGGCTGAAACATAATCTGCTTAGTGTAAGTCAAATGTGTGACAGAGGACTTGAAGTGGTGTTCACGTCCAAGGACGACAAGATAAAGTCTGTAAACTCAGGACAAGTGGTGTCTAAAGGCATAAGGACAAAAAATAATGTATATGTGCTGAAAGAAGATAGAGAAGAATGCCACTTAAGCAAGTATGATGAAATTTGGTTGTGCCATAGGAGACTTGGACACCTAAATTTTGATCATATAATCAAGCTCAGAAACAATGGGGTAGTAAAAGATCTTCCGAAGATATCAAAGCCATACGACTCTGTTTGTAAACCCTGTCAGATAGGAAAGCTTACTCGCACTCAGTTCAAATCTAAAAACTTTCCTTCAATAGAAAAACCTCTCCAATTAGTACATATGGATTTATGTGGACCATCAAGGAAAGAAGGGACAGGAAAATAAAATTATTTTATGTTGATTATTGATGATTATTCTAGACTAACATGGGTTGCCTTTTTGAAGGAAAAATCTGAAGCATTTGAAAAATTCAAAGTGTTTAAGGCTCTGACTGAGAATCAAACAGGAAAAATATT